>OU911055.1:12400000-13000000 GCA_918358695.1 Melinaea menophilus ssp. n. AW-2005
CTGTATTTTATCAATGTAAATACATATAATTAGACTTGTTTTTTCTGATATAGATAGCAAAATGACGGCAATAAATATAAATACGCATGGACAAGAGCTGGAATTCCCTATACCTGGAATTGCCTATAGGGATTAAAAGTTTGTATGAAAGTTCCTATTTCTTTAATTGATTTACTTGAAACCTTATTATTAATTCTACAATACCAATGTAATAATGAGAATTATACTTTTTGAAAATTCATCTCGATAGCTAATTAAATATGGGTTAACAATGATGATAATAGTAATTTATATAATTACAACAGATATTTATATATATTGTTGGAGCTACAATATGTATAAATATGTAGCAAAATAAAAAATGCAGTCAAAATTAAGTAGCATACCAAATTCTGTTTATAACATTGTAGTAATTTGACTTTCACGATATATTTACATACAATAACAATACAGTCAAATTAACAGTGGTTAGAACAGACTTAATATATGAACTCACCAAGTGTGAAACAATTTCAACATTAAGATTATTATATTCTTATTGTGTTTGTGATATTTATAAGTAAAGTGGAACTTAACTACCATAATAAAACAAAAATATAACTTAAACAGTAAATCATATCACGAAAGGTAATAAGAATAATAAGAAACATTGATATTATTAAGACTTAAGAT
Source organism: Melinaea menophilus ssp. n. AW-2005 (assembly GCA_918358695.1). Lineage (NCBI taxonomy): Eukaryota > Metazoa > Arthropoda > Insecta > Lepidoptera > Nymphalidae > Melinaea > Melinaea menophilus. Next base: position 12,400,673 of record OU911055.1, read on the forward strand.
AAAAAAACTAAAATAAAGGTAATAAATTAAACTAACGTTCCCTAAAATAATGCCACATATTTTAAGAATTAAAACAAGTTATTAAGATAGTTGCTGAAAACTATTGCTACACAACTTTATAACTGTCTGAAAGGTAATAGTAATAAAAATAGAATTTTATATTCATTGAAGTTACTCCGAAGAATAATGCACTGTAAATTTTCGTAGATTTCAATCTTTATGTTTACAACCAATTTAACATACATTAATATGTACTTATGATAATCATTTACGGAAGCAACTAACCAAGAGGTCTAATTAAAGTTTATAATCTATTTATTGCTAGTCGCTACTACCAAGAGAAGGGATGAAGGTGTTTATGGCACAAGCCGAATATTCTCAATCACAACAGGAACCGCAGTTAATTTTCTTATAAGCTAGACTTTTATGAAAGGGTACCTATTTCTTAAATGCGTATATGTTTTGCAACCAAATAGCTACAAAAACATCTTAAACCCTGATTTAAGACGCATCTTACATTGTTTAAAATCAATTTGAAGTTCTATTATTCAGGTAAGAAAATGTATCTCTTCAAATATTTCCGACACGATGCATCATAAACAAGAACACTTTAAGTCCTTTATGTCACACAATTTATTTAGATACTAAGCGAATGTATTATGTTCAAATGTCTTATTAATTCATATGCTTTCATTTCTATTTTCGGTACAAATATATAACTCGTTTTAAGTCTAGGTCAAATCTCAAAGTGTAACGACAAACATTAATTGTATTTTAAAGAAATAGATGAGAACTTAGATAACTCTTTAATTGCATTATTTTTTCTGTGAATATAATATAAACATTATAGAACTAATATTGAAACAACATCAGTAGCTTGATCGTTTATGTGCAAAGTATGCTGTTTCCATGATGAGTTAAGTCAAGCCGTTGCCGCATTGGAAAGATTACAGCGCAGCTTTAATGAAAAGAACAGCTTTTTTGTTTCAAACAGAAGGATACGATGATATCGGTATTTCTAGTTAAATGGTTATGTATATGCAATTGTGCATTTTACGTTTACTTTTTGATTTGATTTTTATTTCTTAACTTTAATAAACGAGGTAAGGAGATATAAACATAAAAAATAATTAATATATTTTTCCCACACTTAAATACCCACAATTAAATACAGGGCTTAGTCACAAAACTATTTGAAGACCATAATAAAAATTTCGTATTTATTAAAAAAACATATATTCACCGAAGTAATGTACGTGTAATAAAGTTACATGATTTTATTTAAGATATCATATTTTATTAATTATAATTTATTAGATATTTCTGCGAATTTGAGCTTTTATTATCTCTTTTATTTTAATTTTTATTAACCTTTGAATTTTTTATTAATTCCTTTATACCTATTTTCGACAGAGATTGAACTTAAATATTACAGAACATATTTGTATAAACTACGTAGATTTATTTATAATACAAGCTATATATGTATATAAATTCAATTAGTATTTAGGAAAGAGACGCTCAGTTAAAATCCAGCAATTAACAATACTATGAATCTTTGATATGTGGCCACACTTGGCGAAACACGAGAAATGTAGAAAATCATTAAATGTAAGAAGGACACATACGATAATTATTGATAGATATTTTTTTAAAATATTGATATAGATATTATTTAGTTACACGTTGAGACAAACTTTATAAAATTATCCTTGTAGGGTAGTTTTATAGAGTTTTAGAGTTTTTTTAGTTTGCCTCAATATTTATATCAATTTGTAATGTTTTGGCCAACTTGTTCAGTTTTTTATTTATGAAAGTAAATAACAAGTTATGTAGGAGACATAGAGAATATAGATTAGAGAATTTAAAACAAGTCATGAAGCTTAGAATAAGACATTGCAATATCATCAATTAATAAAAATTATGTTTGTATGTGTATATATTGTCGAAAAGTTTATTAATATATGAAAATAATAAATTATTCTTTTTATCTCAACATGCTGATTTAACTGCTGCGACTAATTTATTAATTAAGTTAATATAATGTTATGACACCGACAATTTTACTGGGAAAAATATAATCCTTATGCACAATAAGTTACAAGTCATTCCACGTTAATATAATTCCTTATACGTTTTCATGACAGTTTGTTTTTCTAAATTTGTTTTTAAGTCAATTTTAAATCGAATATATTTCTTTAATCAATTTTCAATCGAATATTGTTTTTCTGTCAGAACAGAAATTGGAATGGAGCTTGTATATTTATGTACCGTAGATTTCTATATTTATGTTTGTGTCATTTAAAACTATAATAGCTTTTTCAGCAATGTTTTAGACGGGTCATTCCATGTCAAATCAACACACTGATTCAGACTGGATGTCTCAGATTTTCATGATTTTTGGTATGCCGTAATATACCATAGACTTGAGAAAAAATACCAAATTTCAGTTGCGTATCACAATTATTTTCGAAGTTATGAATTTTTAAAAAATATATTTTTTATCAAAAAATGGCATGTTTTGGCATCTTTAGTTGCCTGTAGGATGGCAACCTGTGATGATACAAACCTGAGAGTGGTTTTATTTTAAAGGTATTGAAATGGGCTTTAATATGATATGTCACAAAATAGGGGTTACAATTTAAAAATTAAATTTAAAGTTAAATTTTAAAATTTAAATTTTTCAAAAAGTAGCAAATTTCAAAATTTCAAAAAAAATATCAAATATAGTTTGTAATGTTTAAAAACATATAGCAAAATTTTATCATAGGATCTCAATGGGATCATGAGATACAGAACTTCAAAATATATATGTATATATATTTTATGAAAAAAAAAATATTACCAGAACTGGTACAGTTTCAGAAAATTATGAATATTTTTCACTGAATGAAACAAGCTCTGGCTATTATTATTACATTTATTTTAAGAAAGAAACGCATAAAATAAACATCATTAAAAAGCTAATATTACCTGAGTAAATTTAAGGTGTTTAACAAATCAGTATTTCAATTATGTTTGTCTTATCACATATTAAAAATCAAGACTTTAATTGTTGGAAGATATTCATACATTTTTCTGTTATACACATTGCATAGCAAAATTATAAAATTAAAAATAAAATTTTACTAGGTTTGGTACACTATTTACAAAATATATATATATTTTGAAGTCCTGTATCTCATGATCCCATTGAGATCCCATGATAAAATTTTGCTATATGTTTTAAGACATTTCAAACTATATTTGATAATTTTTTTGAATTTTTTAAAATTGCCACTTTTTGAGAAATTTAAATTTTAAAATTTAACTTTAAATTTAAATTTTATTTTTAAACTGTAACCCCTATTTTGTGACATATCATATTAAAGCCCATTTCAATAGCTTTAAAATAAAACCACTCTCAGGTTTGTATCATTACAGGTTGCCATCCTACAGGCAACTAAAGATGCCAAAACATGCCATTTTTTGATAAAAATATATTTTTTTAAAATTCATAACTTCGAAAATAATTGTGATACGCAAATGAAATTTGGCATTTTTTCTCAAGTCTATGGTATATTGCTGAATACCAAAAATCATGAGAATCTGAGACATCAAGTTTGAATTACTCTGAAAAATTTGTTGATTTGACATGGAATGACCCAGGCTTAGAAATATTTAATTAACATTATACGATGAAATATATTTTTTCATTTCTGTTTTATAAGAATTTAAGTATTTATTAATCAAAGTAAGATTTTGTTAATAGAACAAGCCTTTAGCCTAGTAAAATACCAACCAATAGGTTAATCGGTAAGTAATTTACCTGGACATTTAAAGTCAATTTTTGCTGGAAAATAACAAATAACAATAATTTTATGGTCGCGTTTTCTTCTCGATATTCAACTTTTCTGTGTATAAAGAGTTATGTTTGTTATGATAACTGTGGATCGATAGAAACTAACCGGATTTTTTACCAGAATACCCTCGGCAAATACTCCGTCTTTACTCATTGGATACTTCAAATAAGTAATTTTTATGGGAATTCTTAAATACACTTGAAATGCAGTGAGGCAGTGAAAATCGCATTTACGGACTTCATGGTTTCCAGTCTGCAATTCTATATCATGGCATCAAAGAGCTTCTATTCAATTTGTTAAAGTGCATCAATACACGAAGTATTAATTAAATAATAAAATTTTATCGTTTTATAATTAAAATCTTAGATTTTTCTGTACAAAATGTACATTTCTTATTCATTGTCTGTAAATTTGTTAATTAATAATTATATTTAGTTAAGGACACACTTTGCGACTTTTACATATATAAAGTTCCTATGAAACGCCAGATTTTAATCTAGTCTTATAGATCACTACTAAATGAGGGTTAGAACTTGAACTTTTCAATCTAATCTTGAATTAATATTTAACGAACAGTAGCTTTATTTGAAATAATTAAAATTGGAATATAATTACTATTACGCTATTTTTTTATTATTTTTACGATATGACACAGGGGACCATCATTGCAAAATAAATTTTAATGTTATTTGAAAATCTGAAATAATTGAAAAATTTCTATATATTTTAACTTTCATGTAAGGATATGTATAAAACATTTTATAAATTGTATACAAATAATTTGTTTTAATTTGTTTCTGCATGTTGGGTTTGATTACGCCAACTACTTGTTTTTAAAACGGACACGGTTTCTTCTTAAGGTCATTCATCTCGTAATTTATATTTTTTTATAGATAGATAGGTTTCTATTTCAGATAATTAAAGAAGTTTAGAAAAATTTGTTTAATAATACAGTAGACAAACAGGTTTAACAAACACAGGGCCGTGCTAGGCCGGTAACTAACTTATATACACATTACTTGTAATTTTATAAGTTGTCTTCGAAACTTACAAACACTTTTTCAATAAAACTTGTTAGCTATAAATACCTGCCGTCGGGCGCACACGTCAGGGAGTGCATTTCAGTTTATAACGTTGTTAAAGTTTTAAACTGCACCCCTAAGAGAGTAAGTTTGGCGCACGGAAACTTTTTTAAACAAATTATTTATTTTTACGTCATGTATGTTTTAATGTCAAATAATAAAAATATATTTTGTGACTAATCGTATGATTGTGAAATGTTTCCCTAATCTGTAATATCTTATAATATATTTATATAAATTGTAATAAGATTATTTTTTTTATAATTTATTAAGTAAAATATTAAATAAAAACAAACAGTTTTGTAAACATGATTAATAGGGATATTTTTGAACATAAAATAAAAACTTAAGACGTTGACATCCTAGCTGTATCACAGTAGGTACTAAAGGTGTGCGCCGATTGGTGATACGGATGATTTTGCCCACTTCACGAACGCCGAAGTTAGTATCAGAGTTAAAACGGCGCCAAAATTTATGTGAACTATTAAGCTAGAAGTATTATTTAATTAATAATTTTGGTAGTAAATAACAGGTGATGTGACTAATAAAAGGATTTTAACATTATTTAAAAGAGGTTAACTCTGTAATTAAGAATAATCGCTTATAAAAATGATGCAATGTTTTATTTGGTGCAGCCATGACAGTCAACAATATTTATTGTAATTGTAAAATAATTACTGCATTATTTATAAGTTGCTCACTTGACAAGGAAAACAAAATATTTATACGTATATATTTTTACGTATTATTTTTAAATCGGTAAGAAATTTAAACCTGACATTTAAAATAATTTGAAAGCTAATACGGACAAAGATTAATGAGCAGAAAATTAACATTCCTTTAGCCTGAGCTGCGTTAAAATACTTTTATTGTTGTATTTGCTTCTAGTGATTTTAAAATATCCCTATTTTTTATACAGTTTAGTAAATAGTTGCCAAGAGACGGACTCCAAACTTGTTTGACATCCAAATTCAGATAAATAAGTAGCTTTTGTTTTAACAATTAAAACCTAAAAACATTTACTACAATTAGTGATGGATAACGTGACTGTAAAACAATGGCGCATATTGAATTGCCTACACTCCTAGAGGACAACGCTCATGCATACCCACAGGACAGGTTCACTGGAATTCATTCGTAACTCACCTTACTAACTAGACCGAACTTCAACTGATTTATATGTAGATCAGATATATACAAAAATTCAAAAGCAGCGAGGAAGTTAAAATCGTCTATAAAGAGTTTATTGAATCGCGTCCACAAGATTTCTAAAACACGGCGTTAATAAAATTCTGTTTAAATTAGAAAAGTACCCCGACAATGATGGCTGATAGTTCGTTGAATTTTTTATTACCTGCCCGAAATGTAAAAATATTTTTTATTTAGTCAACGATTTGCAATTTTCACCATTATTAATCACAGTCATACATACACTGACATTTAAATCTAGATGGAATCTTAATTATACCCAACCCTTTGTATCTCGTGAAATTAGATGAGATGTACCATAGTAATGTAAACTTTAGGGTCCTTTTATTTTCCGTCATGGCTTTTAATTTAAGACATTTAAATATGTTAAATAATTTATATAAAAAAACATTTAAAAAAATAATTTAATTAATTAATAAGTAATATAGTCCTTTTTATAAATTCTTCGCTATATTCAATAAATATTACTTACAATCCCAAGTATAATGCAGAGAATATTTAGACGAACGTTAGGGAGAAAGTTAAATACCAACAATAATTACGAATTTTTTAAATATATATAAATTTATTGACATGAAGTAATATCACTTATCATTTAATAGCAGGTGGGTAGTGTAGGTTCAATTTTGAAACATCAACTTATACATATTTGTTTCATAAATTAGAATTTGATAAATATTGCGGTGGTCAAGGTAATGATATTGTTGGGTTTATCAGAGAAAAAGTACACGTCGACGATATACTTTGGTTTAGTGTCAAGGATATTCCCTAATAATTGAAGGCTATCATTAAAAAAAAGAAGCAAAACCATTATTGTATGATTGCAGTATCATCTAAATCATATAAAAAAAAACAACCTTTTGCAACGTCAATATTAGGTAAAACAGATTTACATTATAAATCGTGAAATCAGTCATATTATATAGTATAGTATAGTCATATTATATAATGTAGTGAGAAGATTTAATAGCTTATACATCGGAATATATATGCTTTTAAATTTTAATCATATCATTTACATTGGTCAAATGGTAGATACAAGCTGAGACTGAGGAAAGCCGAAGTAAAGATAGGAACACTACACTTTTTATGGCCGAAAGTTCGTTTCATATGTACATATATCGCGAGGAATTATTTTCGGCCGAATCACAGCCGCACTACAGCGATTGAAGCGCGAAGCAAACAATACAAAAGGACAACGTTTCAATATTGCAAACAAATAGACTTACGCTTTTCTACTTAAATTGTAATGTAACCGTCTTCTTGCAATGTAAAATATAATATTCAACTATTATTGAGTACACTTCTTGCTTCATTTGAAATTAATAGTTTAAATTAAAATAAACAAGTTAAGATTCTATTTTGAGATTCGTTTTTCTCACCATACTTTGCTTTGCTTTATTCATACAACCAATACAATTCAGTGAAAAGTTATTTGAAAAGCATCAACGAAAAAATCTGTATGTTTGTATAATGGGTCTCACATATAGTCACGGACGGAAGTAAGTTACGTATGAAAAGTGATGAAATTTTATTTTAGACATCATTTACGTTACATACTTTTCATTTTACGAATAAGAGCTATAATTATCTGTTTAATATCTTATACGATTATATGGTAATGACGAGATAGGTTAACAATTCTATTTCATTCTTACTATTTATTTAATTTGGTATATTATGAAATGTATCGGTTTAACCTCAGTAGATGTTTTCGGAATGCAATCAACTAATAGTTAGAACAGCGGCGCTTAGTTCATTTATTTCAAATATCTGCATTAGCATCACAACAACTTTAGTCAACTTGGAGTCAATAAAACAAGTATTTCATTTGAAACTCTATTGAGGGCTAAATTATCGAACAGTCAACTTGATAGCGACTGTCACAATTATAGAACCAAGAAAAATGGAAGTGAATAGGAAATTTAATTTCTTTTCATTACAAGTTGAAACACAGTTCTAAAAGCTACTGTTAGATAATACATAAAATATTAGTTTTTTTTTAGTTAACAATTTAAGAACGTACAAAATAAGGTAAGATTTTTTTTTCGGAGAAAAATAATTTAAATGCATAATATATTATGTTTTAATATTGAAAAGAAAAACATAAGTACCAAAAGTGGCTTTGATAAATAAAGTTTTATACAATGTAGCTTATAATATATCCTTATTATTTTGATCATATTATTTACCAAATAAAATTATAGACCAAACTATACACCAAAGAAATCTAATTATTATTGGAAGATTTGAGTAGCCTATTTGCTTTTAAAGAAATTTAACAAATTTTTATACAGTTGAAGTAAATCATGATATAATGTAATATAATATGTGTATGTTTAATAGGATTAGTTAATAAAAGATAATTATACATAACATTCCAATTGTCCAGGTAATCTCGGCATATTCGGATGGCGACCCTTATCAAATAGGTATAAGGGGACCTTTATATTTCTCTGAACTATTTTATAAGCTATTAAATCCATTCATATTATTAATATTCCATCTTAATCTATGTCTTATGTCTAGATACTATGTTATTCGTTAGTTTATTGAACACTTATGACAAATGACTATTTACTTATTATTTTAATTTTTTTTTATATAAATGTTTTAGACGGTCAGGCTAAATGCGGGTAAACGACATAAATCTTATATTTAAATAAAGTCCTTATTTTTTATCAATCAGTTTTACAGTTTTATGAAATGTCAGACTTGTAATCTTTCAAACTTTGTGTTTGTGTAATCAGTGGATTGCTTAAAATCAAATATCCAATTTAATGTTTAGGATTCAATTTATAAATATACAAATGCAAATGAAACAATAGATAATAACTAGATAATAGCTAGCCTCAGCGATGGACCACTTGAGGTAAACAACGCCAAATAAAATCATGAGACATGTGAAGACATATACATATAGCCCCCTTATTTTTAAGTACAAGAAGACTGCAGTTATTCTACAAATATTAATTTATAGTGTGAAACAATTATATATAAAGTAGTACATCATCAGATAACTTCTTAATATTTTAACGAAGATCAGGCATTTAAAGGCAGACCTCATTCATTCAGTTACAGTTCCAGCCACAGATCAGGAAACAGGGCATTCAGGTCGACGTCCCGAAATCACACGTATACACGTACACGCAGCAACTAAACTTCTTAAACGAGTGTCAGCTAATTTTAAATAACATTTAGCAGTATGCTATCAGTTTATATAATTTATGACATAAGAATAACACAGAATCTCAATGAAATGGTTATGATATTTCTAGGATTCCAAAGCATCCTCAAACTGGTAACATCAAATTTGTAAGATAGCACGAACTGTCAATGACTATTAAAGTCTTTTGAATGACTTGTCAATAAATAATTAATCAACCTAATCACAAACAAATATCATAAAATTTAAAATATGTGTATAAATATTTAAATTACTACAGAAATGAAATGTCTACATAACAGACTTTAGTGTACTCTAGCCCAAAAAGTACGAGCCATGGAGAAAAAGTGGCAATACTTGCCTTGGATAACTGTTATTACAATTCAACTTTTTAGTTTTAACAATAATAATATTTATATATTTCTAGTTATTGAATTAGGAACGGTGTAGAGAATATTATTCTAAATTATGGAAGAAATCTTTAGGGATATATCCCTAAATTAATAATTAATAATAAATTTTTAATAGTTTTGTGCAATAAAGAATCACACACTCTGAATAAACAACGCACCGGAAAGTAAAAGTGGCCTTACAAAAATGGCTAATAAATTTAATAACATTGGATTTATAGTCTATAAGGACTGTAAATGTGACAAATCCGGATAAAGCTTTTCTCCACTAACAATAGAGATTGAATTCGTTGAATGGGATATTGGCAGTTGGCTCTAGTGATGCAGATTACAGCAAAAGTGTCTGTCTCGGTAATAGTCATTATATTGATTACTGGTGATGGCTGTGAAAAATGTAAAGTAATAAATAAATATTATTTATTAATGAAGTCATGTGAATGAAATAAATATTATTACCGGCCATGGCTATTACTAAATCGATACGGGTATGTGCCATTGAATTTGTATACATATTTAGTTTTGGTAAAGTTACTCGTAATTTGTTTAGAATTAATAAATATTTTCTTAGTTTTATTTTTCTTAGTTTAAAAAATCTAGTTTCTTAGTATGCAGGATATAACTATAAACAATTGCAATTTTGATTGAGTCACCGCACTTCCTTAGCTGCCACTAACTATCCAAAACGAAGAAGGTTAGCAATACTACATTTATGCATATCTAGCGATAATTCTTCACTACCACTTACCATTTTCTAAAACTTTGTTTCATTTTTATAATTTTCATATGAATTTAGTCAACGTTTTCAAAATTTTCTTATGCAATATTAAATTCACCGTAATAGCGTTATAATGGATTAAAACTAGTAGTGGAACTTGACGCTGATCAATGATTCTTATTGAAAACATGTTAAAATTCACATACATTATCGCGACACAAAAAAATCTCCTAAAGCTTTTACTTACTAGGTTTTAAATGTATATCGAAACGGATACAACACTACAATGTGACTCAAAATAGATATCCTTCCATTACGAAAATTATTTAATTGATAAATTTGTAATTTTTTAAAGTGTTCATCCTTTTTGAAGCATAATATTTGAAATTTTTCCCCATTCTTCCCATTCACTAGCATATTTTCTAACTCTTTCATTTTAATTCACTACGCTGTACGCACATGGCTAAGGGATGCGGGGTGTATAGTTTCAAACTCTACGATAAAGTATTTTTGATGTCGGTACAAATAAAAAGAAATATGTAGAATGTCCAAAATCACATATATATGCATTCCCACTCCTCCGAACCAAAATATATTTTATGATTTACTCGTAGATTCACACCGATTTCAAACATTTGTTTTGTATTTTATGTTTAGATATTATATTCTTATCTTGGAGAACATTAAGTTTAGTGGAAGTTTAGAGAACAAACTATTTTATTCACTTAACAGTAGTTCAAATTATAATTGGTACACGCTCGTTTAATTAAAACTCTAAGGTGTATTAAACTGTCTCTCAGGAACTGTATAATGGCTAAATACTTGTAATAAATGGCTCAACCACAGTCATTAATACTACCTTCATCGTTCAAATAAGAGTCATTACAATAAAGTTACTATATAAAGATAAAAATTGTTTGTAATTAGATATTTTTGTATTGCCAGATTGTGACATTATTTTAAGTAAATACATAATTATGCTAAAGTTTTTAAGGTTTATTTTATCGGCTTTATTATTTACATAAGTTATAAAGAAGTCGATGGGTGAAAAGTATTTGTGAGCTGTGAATAAATTAGTATTAGGTACTTTAAACATAGATGGTTCAACGATATATTGTTTTGATCTAATCTTACAGTTATTAAATTCATTAAATGTCTTCGCAATGAAATTCACCTCTTCTTAAATTATTATGACGGGAAAGTATGCTATAAATTTTTACAGACGTTTAATTTAAATAATTATAGTACTATCTGGTTTCGCTGGAACAGTTTGTTACGTTAAACTATGTTGTTTTTACAAGAGTCTTATTGTTATATTTATAATTTTAATTACTTAAGCAATTCATCTAAATATTAGGTATATTAAATATCAGTGGAATATGAAACCAATATGTACAAAACAATACAAAAGTACTTTCTAAAAAACATTATTATTACAAAATATGAGCTATCACCAAATGACTAGCCTTTTGTTCGTATAAAAGTAAGAAATAAAGGTTAAACTGATTATTGGTGTCATTTAATACCAAACACAATAGAGGTTTAAAACCAATAAATAGTTTCGGTAAGGCAAGGTTCATATTTTAAAATTATAATAATTAGTTGCCAGTAAAACCCTTGAAGGGGAAGGAAATTTATACACAGTAACAGCTTATTGCAATTATTACTAGTATTCAAGTTATTGACAGTGTTAATCCAATTCTAATGTGTGACTTCACATCATTTGTAAAAGTCAACTTTAATTTAATTTGGTAACCAGGTATTGTATGGCTTGTCTTTTAATTAAAACGTTACATACAGAGTGACAGTTGTTTCAAATTCTCAAAATTAGTGGTGAATGATGTATTGATTAAGGAATATATCATCTGCAGCCATATTTATCTTCCTTTTTTTATTTAATATCGTTTTTATATCTTTTAATGATACCAACGTGATGAAAGGTAATAAAAAAAACAACAAAGGTACGTTTTACTGCCAGATTTCAGTAAGCAAAATTTCTTAATTTAAATTGAGAATGGTTTAATATCATAATAAATGAAAATTTAAATCAAATTAGTATTTTTATTTAAGCTTGTAAGTTCTTATATATTATATTCTTATAAAAGTCACTCGTTTTAATTTGATTAACAAATTTGTGATTAATGATGATTATGATGATTAGTTTATTATAGTTCGTTTTCTTTATCAAAACAGGTGTAAGCGATAACTATATTCCTTCATTGTTGCCACATTTCGAATATTGCTTTTGAGTAATGATCTCTGGGCGTAAACTTGTCAATCGATTAATTTGTTTAATTGGTTCTATGTTCTAGTTAACTCACATTTCTAGCTCTCGTAGCTTAATGAGTGCAGAGTTGTATTGAATTTTGATGTGGAATTAGTATTATAGCTAGAAACTGCATCTATTTTGATTAAAACCAAATTATAGTTTGAAATTGGAGGGTTAATATAAAATATTCTACGGAAGTACAAATTAGGAGAAATTAAATCTTGGATTTTTAGAAGAGGGATATTTTAAAATGTATATTTTATGATATTATTTCTTAATGTTATAAATAACTTAAATTCACAATATTTAAAATCAATCAAAAGTCGATATTACTATTTTATATAGAATTGTTATTCTGTTTTATTGTTCATTAGTTATTATTCACGTGCCACAATACCAATTATTTGGTGTCGGTGCTAAATTGCTGCTACGGTCTTCTATCATATCATTTCAGTGGAGACTTTCTTCTTTGCCATATATTTTTGGCTTTCCTGAAACCATGCAATATATAAAACTATTAGTCTTATATTTGATTGATCAAAATTTTTGTAAAACTCTTATAAATCAATGAGTATATAGAATTATTATTCAATTAAATTTCATTAAATATAAAAGAAATCATATAATACAATTCGTAAATTTTTACAATTTGTTAATAATAATAATAATAAACGACAGTTATTATTAGAAGGACAAGAAATACGGGAAATTAATCTCAAAATATCAAAATATATTAATCATTATTAATATTTCGCGTTTTCATTTATTTGTTTAGTATGTTTGTTTTAATTTTACTTTCAAACATTATAATGTATCTCGAAAACGAGAAACCGTTATTTAATTATATTATATTACAAAATAATGGTATATTGGGTAATATCATAGCCTGGTCTCATTTTACTCTCACTATCTCAGTCTGTATCTAACTTTAGGCTACCAAATACTTTAAACAGGAAGAGTTAACGATAAATAGCACTAACATGCTGTTTGCCTTGTTGTCAAAACACTGTCTACTAGCAATAGGACAATTGATATACACACAATGTAATTGGAAATAGATAACAGCACAAATATAGTATAGTGAGTGACTGATAACTTTGAAAAGTACTTTGAAGTTTTAAATATAAAAATTCGATGAACACAAAAAATATTGTATCTTCTTGATCTGTTTGGTTCTATTATTTTATAGGACGAGCAAAGTAATAATTATAGCTTTTTTTTATTGTCTTCGTAATTGGTAAGTTTATTATATTTATAGTATTTATATAATAATTGTGAGTATAATACATATAATATAATTGTGAAACGGTAAAATATCAACAATTGTATTTATTATATATGACCGATTTCTTATCAGAATTACTTATACATACTTATCAAATAAAGTCAAATTCAATTTTAAATTCTTGGGAATATGAAAACACAGCACATTGGAAATGAAAACAATTATAATGAAATAAAACACTTTAAAATTTATTATCAAAATGTTTAAAATAATCAAAGTTCTCTAATACAATTGTTTAAAATCACTCGCACACAATATTAACTAACTAATATATGAAATATTAATTATTATATTTTATTATATAATAATTCAAGGACTTAATCGCTTTTAGTGATAAATTCTTTGAGTTTCTAAAAGCATAGATAAAGATTTATACTTACCATATTTTACAAACAATTTGAAAACATGTAACGAGTAGTTAATAAAATAATGAGGTCTTTAAGGCTCAGCGGCGACATATATAATTTATTATTATTATTAATATAACTATACAAAGTATACAATGCATAAAAAATATTGTATTTTTAAAATGGCTTTGTCTTTTAAGGTTGTTTGTTTCGTTGTCTAAGGTAAATGTTATATGCTTAAAAGGTTTATTATAAAATAATATATTAAGAAGTCCTATGATCCTCCATTCCACCAGGGTAATTTACCAATTCATAAAGCTGTAGGAACTTAGACTGGTACACTTGAAGTAGTTTTAGGCGAGTACGGAATGAGATATAAGCTGGACAATAACTTTTCAGGATCGGAACTGAGCTGCATAATAATTGCATTATTACTGTATAAATATACGGTACGATATAAATCGTACCGTATAAATATACGGCACGATTTGGAAAAATTTTGTACGTATTCAGTCATATTAACCTATTCTAATACTTTTGTGGTTACTTATGACATGCTGCAGAAAAATTTCCTATTTTGTAACATTAATCATCTATATTTATGAAAACATTTGAACAAAATAGTCGTTAAAATATATATCATAATAATTTAATCAATGTAATTGCTAATTCTTGATACCCAATAAACCCGAATTTCACGGTATACCGAATTTATCAAGTTTTAGAATGTATGATATAAAAAGACTTTATTACACAATTGAAATAGATGAATATTAAAATTTATTTATTTGTTATTATTGTAAAGAAGTAAAAAAATAACAAACTTATGTTGTTGTTTATAGTATGAATATTGAGTACCATAATAACAGCCGGATCCTCCACCCGTGGGGAGTTTAAAGCGGTTGCGGACTTGCGTGCCTCTTCCGGCACTGTATGCCGCGGTGGCCTTCTTCGGGTGGTCATCAGCGGTACGAAAGCACGATCTCGGATCTCGGGTTGCCGGGCGCGTTGTTGGGACGTGCACGGTGGTCGGGGGTTCGGGGACAGTCACGTTTGCCTCCTCAGGTATCTAATATCGCCGGGCGGTGTCTCGTGGCTGTCAGGTGGATGGTTGCGGGGTGGAGAGGGCCGGGTTTCTCGCTCCGAGTGTGGGGTTGGGGCGCACTCGACAGCGGGGGTCCGGAGGCAGTCGTGGATACTTCCTGGGACACCCAACGTAGCCTGGTGGTATTCCGTGGCTGTCGCGGGGTGGTGTCCGCCAATGGCGGTGTCGGGTTCGGGCCCCTTTCGGGGAATTGGGTCGGGAGGGATGAGCCGGATCGGGACACCTTAATTCTGAGTGCGGCTTGCTGTCGGCTCGGTAAAGAAGGTTGTCCAGATCTGGCTCGGTCGGCTTGGGTGGGGGGCAGGACAGCTCCTCGCGCTAAAACAAGTCGACCACTGGAGTGGGGCGCAAGTTCAATATATCTAACGTGACCATTTATAATAAATGGTTGACACAAAAAATACATTTTTTAGGTCAATTAATAGGTATTCAATACAAAAAACTCTAGAGTTTTTTATTCAGAAAAAGTCAAAGTTAAGCGTAAAGGTTACAAATTAAAAAAAAAATACCTGAAACATTTACTTATATTTATATTTATCAGAGGAACAAGTATGCTGTAATATAACTGGTAGTGATTTTAAATAAGAATGAAACTCTTGGCACGTTTTTTTACATTCACCTTAATAATCAACATTTCCTTTAGAACTGAAATAGTTGCTGAGTTTTCTCATATGTCCGCAATTTGTTAATAATACAAATTTCTTTTTTTACTGGAGCATTTGTAGAAGGTAAGCATAAAGGATATTCAATTGAAACAGAAAAATTTTCATGTTGAAAATTGTTAGCTGGAAAGTGTTTCCGTACTTACATCCAACGAGTTTCCGTGAAAACATTTAGATTATTCCATTAAATTACTTTCTGCGGTGTAATGTAGTTAAATTTATGAAAATTCATCTATACTTCTGTATGTTTATTACAGTCAATATATTTCTTTTCAATTAAAACATCCAGAGATTTCTGAACATCTTTTCATCTGTCCATCTGTTCCATTTTTTAAATCTGTCCAAAAAACTCCCTTTTCACAAACTCTTCTTCTATTCCAGAATCATTACCTTGCAATTTCAATATTAATTGACAGAAACTGATTGGTTTGTTTCTGAGTCAAATTGTTTCTTAGTAGATGAATTTCAGTAGCAGCTTTAATTGTCAATACAGTCTGACCTTCAAGTTTCATTTCAGCTAAATGAGAACTATGTGGAGTGTCAGTTCTACATGACTTATTGAATAGTATTGGAGTTAGTCTTATTAGTTATTACAGTTCTTATTAGTATTTTTACAAGCAAACCATTTCTGGTTCGAAGAAACTTAAATGTCTGCCTTCAGAAATTGCTTTCATAACAGCATTGGCTATTACCAATGCAATATTAAAAGACATAATTGCAGAACAAAAAATAACAGGAAGGCGATTCTTCACATGGAAAGAAAGAAAAAACTTCATCATTATGAGATAAACGTCAAGATGTATCCAATACCAATGTAATATTTCATAGTCATTATATGCGCTAAAGTTTTAAATCGATAGTAAATGTTTAATTTCATCTGCTACGTCCATAGTATCTAAACAAGTTTCTTCTACAAATCAGTCTCAGTGCGTAAAAATCGTAGTATTCAAACACATATTAAACAATGAGTATTTTTAAAAACTGTTACTAAAAATATTGGTACAAATATTTATACAGAACTATGTATACCTTTATAGTTTAATAAACGTACCGAACTATAAAGTGCAATTATTTTTGAGCTATCCTATGATATATTATTTTAAATATTGATATGTCGAGAATAATGAACTCTTGACGACTATCGCCTATCGTCGCGTCGGCCGACATACGTATATGTTCAATATGATTAGTTATCAATAGTTAACATTCCACTTCTCCAGTTAATCTCGGCATAATCGGATGACATTTGATAAGGGTCGCTTTCTCAGCGATGTTCTAACGTATATCATGTTCATTTTATTCATTAAATCCCCTATTATTAACCTCGGGTGTATGAATTTGATTATTGATTGTTTCATAAGTATTTTATAATATAACAACTAAAAACTTAAAAAACTGTTTTTTTTTTCTTAAAGTATTTTCAAATACAAGGTTACACAAAATTACATACTTATTCAAATTAATAGAAACTAAAGTAAAAAAAAGTAATCGATTTCTGTTTTAAACACGAAGAGGATTGTATTAATATATATTGTTTTTCAATATTTAGTGCGGGGACAGAGTAATTGGATCTTTTTTTATGTAGTAAAAACAATAATTATAATGTAATAAGTCCTTATAAATGAGATAAAAAATAAATTAGTATAAAAATATTATAACCTTGAGCTGTTTATTTTAATATTAAAATTTTAAAAGAAGGGGTGAAGAAATTAATCTTATCAAGGGATGGGACGGTGAAATGTTATTCTTCAAACGAAAAGTATCTTTTTTCTTGAGTCTGTCTTTTTTGAGCTTCGTTATTCATTAAAGTATTTAAGATAACCATTGATTTTTCTGTATTTATCAATGTAAATTTATATAATTAGACTTGTTTTTCCTGCTATAGATAGCAAACTGACGGCATGAAATATAAATACGTATACACAAGAGCTGGAATTCCCTATACCTGGAATAAAGCCCACAGGGATTAAAAGTTTGTATGAAAGTTCCTATTTCTTTAATTGATTTACTTGAAACCTCATTATTAATTCAACAATATCAATATAATAATGAGAATTATACTTTTTGAAAATTCATAAATTCATTCGATAGCTAATTAAATATAGATTAACAATGATGATAATAGTAATTTATATAATTACAACAGATATTTATATATATATTTGGAGCTATAATGTGGCAAAAAAGAGAGTCAAAATTAGGTAGCATATCAAATTCTATTTATATACATTATAATACAATTTGACTTACAGGATATCTTTACTTACAATAACAGTACATTTAAATTAACAGTGGATAGAACAGACTTAATATATGAACTCACCAAGTCTGAAACAATTTCAATGTTAAGATTATAATATTCTTATTGTTTTTGTAATATTTATAAGTAAAGTGGAACTTAACTACTTTAATAAAACAAAAATATAACTTAAACAGTAAATCATATCACGAAAGGTAATAAGAATATTTAGAAACATTGATATTATTAAGACTTAAGATAAAAAAACTAAAATAAAGGTAATAAATTAAATTAACGTTCCCTAAAATAATGCCGCATATTTTAAGAATTAAAACAAGTTATTAAGATAGTTGCTGAAAACTATTGCTACACAACTTTATAACTGTCTGAAAGGTAATAGTAATAAAAATAGAATTTTATATTCATTGAAGTTACTCCGAAGAATAATGCACTGTAAATTTTCGTAGATTTCAATCTTTATGCTTACAACCAATCTAACATACATTAATATGTATTTCTGATAATTATTTACGGAAGCAACTAACCAAGAGGTCTAATTAAAGTTTGTAATCTATTTATTGCTAGTCGCTACTACCAAGAGAAGGGATGAAGGTGTTTATGGCACAAGCCGAATATTCTCAATCACAACAGGAACCGCAGTTAATTTTCTTATAAGCTAGACTTTTATGAAAGGGTACCTATTTCTTAAATGCGTATATGTTTTGCAACCAAATAGCTACAAAAACATCTTAAACCCTGATTTAAGACGCATCTTACATTGTTTAAAATCAATTTGAAGTTCTATTATTCAGGTAAGAAAATGTATCTCTTCAAATATTTCCGACACGATGCATCACAAACATGAACACTTTAAGTCCCTTATGTCACACAATTTATTTAGATACTAAGCGAATGTATTATGTTCAAATGTCTTATTAATTCATATGCTTTCATTTCTATTTTCGGTACAAATATATAACTCGTTTTAAGTCTAGGTCAAATCTCAAAGTGTAACGACAAACATTAATTGTATTTTGAAGAAATAGATGAGAACTTAGATAACTCTTTAATTGCATTATTTTTTCTGTGAATATAATATAAACATTATAGAACTAATATTGAAACAACATCAGTAGCTTGATCGTTTATGTGCAAAGTATGCTGTTTCCATGATGAGTTAAGTCAAGCCGTTGCCGCATTGGAAAGATTACAGCGCAGCTTTAATGAAAAGAACAGCTTTTTTGTTTCAAACAGAAGGATACGATGATATCGATATTTCTAGTTAAATGGTTATGTATATGCAATTGTGCATTTTACGTTTACTTTTTGATTTGATTTTTATTTCTTAACTTTAATAAACGAGGTAAGGAGATATAAACATAAAAAATAATTAATATATTTTTCATTTTCTTTTGTTTTCCCTTATTTCTATAGTCCCACAATTAAATACAGGGCTTAGTCACAAAACTATTTGAAGATCATAATAAAAATTTCGTATTTATTAAAAAAACATATATTCACCAAAGTAATGTACGTGTAATAAAGTTACATGATTTTATTTAAGATATCATATTTTATTAATTATAATTTATTAGATATTTCTGCGAGTTTGAGCTTTTATTATCTCATTTTATTTTAATTTTTATTAATTCCTTTATACCTATTTTTGACAGAGATTTAACTTAAGTATTAGAGAACATATTTGTATAAACTATGTAGATTTATTTATAATGCAAGCTATATATGTATTCAATTAGTATTTAGTATAGAGACGCTGAGTTAAAATACAGCAATTAACAATACTATGCTGAATGTTGTTATATTCGTTAGAGATTTATCTAATGAGTGTATAATTATGACATAACTTGTCTACCTATTTGTAATAGGTGCAGAGTATAACAAAAAATAAATACATATTCTAATATCTTTGATATGTGTCCACACTTGGCGAAACACGAGAAATGTAGGAAATCATTAAATGTA
Organism: Melinaea menophilus ssp. n. AW-2005; assembly: GCA_918358695.1. NCBI lineage: Eukaryota > Metazoa > Arthropoda > Insecta > Lepidoptera > Nymphalidae > Melinaea > Melinaea menophilus. The sequence continues at coordinate 12,420,987 of OU911055.1, forward strand.
AAAAGGACACATACGATAATAACTATTGATAGATATTATTATTTTAAAATATTGAGATCGATTTTATTTAGTTACACGTTGAGGCAAACTGTATAAATCTATCCTTGTAGGGTATTTTTATAAAGTTTTAGAGTTTTTTTAGTTTGCCTCAATATTAATATCAATTTGTAATGTTTTGGCCAACTTCTTCAGTTTCTTATTTATGAAATTAAATAACAAGTTATGTAGGAGACATAGGGAATATAGATTAGAGAATTTAAAACAAGTCATGAAGCTTAGAATAAGGCATTTCAATATCATCAATTAATAATAATTATGTTTGTATGTATATGTATTGTCGAAAAGTGTATTAGTATATGAAAAAAAAAATTATAAATTATTCTTTTTATCTCAACATGCTGATTTAAATGCTGAAACTAATTTATTAAATTAAGTTAATATAATGTTATGACATCGACAATTTTACTGGGAAAAATATGATCCTTATGCACAATAAGTTACAAGTCATTCCACGTTAACATAATTCCTTATACGTTTTCATGACAGTTTGTTTTTCTAAATTTGTTTTTAAGTCAATTTTAAATCGAATATATTTTTTAATCAATTTTCAATCGAATATTGTTTTTCTGTCAGAACAGAAATTGGAATGGAACTTGTACCGTAGATTTCTATATTTATGTTTGTGTCATTTAAAACTATAATAGCTTTTTCAGCAATGTTTTAGGCTTAGAAATATTTAATTAACATTATACGATGAAATATATTTTTTCATTTCTGTTTTATAAGTATTTAAGTATTTATTAATCAAAGTAAGATTTTGTTAATAGAACAAGCCTTTAGCCTAGTAAAATACCAACCAATAGGTTAATCGGTAAGTAATTTACCTAGACATTTAAAGTCAATTTTTGCTGGAAAATAACTAATAACAATAGTTTTATGGTCGCGTTTTCTTCTCGATATTCAACTTTTCTGTATATAAACAGTTATGTTTGTTATGATAACTGTGAATCGATAGAAACTAACCGGATTTTATACCAGAATACCCCCGGTGAATACTCCGTCTGTACTCATTGGATACTTCAAATAAGTAATTTTTATGGGAATTCTTAAATACACTTGAAATGCAGTGAGGCAGTGAAAATCGCTTTTACGGACTTCATGGTTTCCAGTCTGCAATTCTATATCATGGTATCAAAGAGCTTCTGTTCAATTTGTTAAAGTGCATCAATACACGAAGTATTAATTAATTAATTAAATTTTATAGTTTTATAATTAAAATCTTAGATTTTTCTGTACAAAATGTTAAACATTTCTTATTATTTGTCTGTAAATTTGTTAATTAATAATTACATTTAGTTAAGGACACACTTTGCTACTTTTACATATATAAAGTTCCTATGAAACGCTGGATTTTAATCTAGTCTTATAGATTCCTACTAAATGAGGGTGAGAACTTGAACTTTTCAATCTAATCTTGAATTAATATTTAACGAACAGTAGCTTTATTTGAAATAATTAAAACTGGAATATAATTACTATTACGCTATTTTTTTATTATTTTTACGATATGACACAGGGGACCATCATTGCAAAATAAATTTTAATGTTATTTGAAAATCTGAAATAATTGAAAAATTAATATATATTTTAACTTTCATGTAAGGATATGTATAAAACATTTTATAAATTGTATACAAATAATTTGTTTTAATTTGTTTCTGCATGTTGGGTTTGATTACACCAACTACTTGTTTTTAAAACGGACACGGTCTCTTCTTAAGGTCATTCATCTCGTAATTTATATTTTTTATAGATAGATAGATTAAATTAAAGAGGTTTAGAAAAATTTGTTTAATAATACAGTAGACAAACAGGTTTAACAAACACAGGGCCGTGCTTGGCCGGTAACTTACTTTTATACACATTACTTGTAATTTTATAAGTTGTCTTCGAAACTTACAAACACTTTTTCAATAAAACTTGTTAGCTATAAATACCTGCCGTCGGGCGCACACGTCAGGGAGTGCATTTCAGTTTATAACGTTGTTAAAGTTTTAAACTGCACCCCTAAGAGAGTAAGTATGGCGCACGGAAACTTTTTTAAACAAATTATTTATTTTTACGTCATGTATGTTTTAATGTCAAATAATAAAAATATATTTTGTGACTAATCGTATGTTTGTGAAATGTTTTCCTCATCTGTAACATCTTATAATATATTTATATAAATTGTAATAAGATTATTTTTTTTATAATTTATTAGGTAAAATATTAAATAAAAACAAACAGTTTTGTAAACATGATTACGAGAGATATATTTGAACATAAAATAAAAACTTAAGACGTTGACATCTTAGCTGTATCACAGTCGGTACTAAAGATGTACGCCGATTGGTGATACGGATGATTTCGCCCACTTCACGAACGCCGGAGTTAGTATCAGAGTTAAAACGGCGCCAAAATTTATGTGAACTATTATGTTAGAATTATTATTTAATTAATAATTTTGGTAGCAAATAACAGGTGATGTGACTAATAAAAGGATTTTAACATTATTTAAAAGAGGTTCAATCTGTAATTAACAATAATCGCTTATAAAAATGATGCAATGTCTTATTTGTTGCAGCCATGACAGTCAACAATATTTATTGTAACTGTAAAATAATTGCTGCATTATTTATTAGTTGCTCACTTGACAAGGAAAACAAAATATTTATACGGGTATATATTTTTAAATCGGTAAGAAATTTAAACCTGACATTTAAAATAATTTGAAAGCTAATACGGACAAAGATTAATGAGCAGAAAATTAACATTTCGTTAGCCTGAGCTGCGTTAAAATACTTTTATTGTTGTATATGCTTCTTGTGATTCCCGTGATCCCTATTTTTTATACAGTTTAATAAATAGTTGCCAAGAGAGGGACTCCAAACTTGCCCGACATCCAAATTCAGATAAATAAGTTGCTTTTATAGTTGACTTGTAGTGGAAGTATTTAACAATTGAAACCTAAAAACATTTACTACAATTAGTGATGGATAACGTGACTGTAAAACAATCGCGCATATTGAATTGCCTACACTCCTTGAGGACAACGCTCATGCACACCCACGGAACAGAATCTTTCACTGGAATTCATCCGTAACTCACCTTACTAGCTAGACCGAACTTCAACCGATTTATATTTAGATCAGATATGTACAAAATGTCAAAAGCAGCGAAGAGGTAAAAATCATCAAGTTTATTGAATCGCGTCCACAAGATTTTTAAAACATGGCGTTAATGGAATTCTGTTTAAATTAGAAAAGTACCTCGACAATGATGGCTAATAGTTTGTTATATTTTTTAATACTTGTCCATAAACGTCAAAAATATTTTCTATTTAGTCAATGTTTTGCAATTTTAACATTTTTTATCACAGTTATACATACAATGACATCCAAATCTGGATGGAATCTTAATTATACCCAACCCTTTGTTTCTCATGAAATTGGATGTGATGTACCATATTTATGTGAACGTTAGGGTCTATTTATTTTCCATCGCGACTTTTAATTTAAATAATTAAATATATCTCATATTAAATAAAAAATTTTAAACTTGTACTTTTTATTGCAAAAAGGTATTATTATAAGACAACTACTACTATTGATCAAAATTAATTTCGTTAAAGAAAAGTAGAAATTGCGACATCCACTAATGTCTTATAGAAACAGTAGAAAATTTAAATAGCAAATTATTCCTTTTTATAAATAATTATGCTATTGTCAATGAATATTACTTACAATCCCAAGTATAATGCATAATTAAAATATATACTATGATAATAGTCCGTACGGTTATATAGCTATAGAATATTTAGGCGCAGATTAGGGAGAAAGTAGAACACCAGCAATATTTTTTATATATGTATAAATTTATTGACATGAATTAAAATCATTTGTCAGTTAATAGCAGGTGGGTAGTGTAGGTTCAATTTTGAAACATCAAATTATACACGTTTGTTTCATAAACTAGAAATTGATAAATATTGCGGTGGTCAAGATGATGATATTATTTGGTTTACCAGAGAAAAAGTACACGTCCACGATATACTTTGGTTTAGTATCAAGGATATTCCCTAATAAATGAAGGCTATCTATCATAAAAAAAAAGAAGCAAATCAGTTAGTTACAGATCTTGGCACAATCGGATGGATTTGATAAGGGTCGCTTTCTCAGCGATGTATTTAGAAGATTTGAAAGTTTATACATGGTGGAATATATATGGTGTTACATTTTATTCATATTATTTAAATTCATAAAACTTATTAAACTCACGCGATCAAATGGTAGAAGCTGAGACTGAGGCGAGTTGAACTAAAGATAGGAACACTACTCTTTGTGTGGCCTAAAGTGCATTTTATACATACATATATTGCGAGGGATTTATTCCGGAGTGTAGTAATGTTTCGTTCTATTGATTATGTTCTCCATGCGAAAGTGAAAATGGTTCGAAATATTAATATCGTATAACACGGCTCATCATTGAGCTTAATATTCTCGAGGAACCAGAACACGACAAATGGGTTCTTTTAGTGGTAAACGCGTAAACTTTATTGTCTGGGGATTAAAATATGGTTTAGTTTAATTAAATCCAAAATCTATGTTGAGAAGTTTCGATAGAAAAAAATAATTTTCTTTCGTCACTCGTTACAAGTAGTTACAAGTCCTTCATGGCTGGAATATATAGCAATCCAGTACTATCAACCGCATAAGAATAATGACATGCAGAAGCAGTGTAGGGGATAGCACATAAGTTTGGAGAACATCACGGACACTCACGGACTTAGTAACTGAGCAAAATCTGTAGAGAACGACTTTTATGCTTCGTCCAGTAAGAAAGCTGGTGATTCATATCCCAAAGCTCTCAGTAAGATCACGGGGAGGTAACTTCGCTAGAAGCGCTTTGTGCTATACACAGTTGAAGAGTTTCGCAATATCCAGGCTAAATTGTAGACATTCGCCTTTACATTTAATGTCTTCCCTCCATCGCAGATTAACATACACGAACACAAGGTAATATTCTTTTAAATTCAAATTCATATTTAAAATATCTTTATTTAAGTAAGTATTTACACGCATTTTTGAATTATCAATTGTTACAATAAAAAAGATCAGTGTAGTTAGTTCTTGAGTAAACTTCCACCGGATCGGAAAGCTGCTCTGCTGAGAAAACCTGGTCAGAATTCAACAGTTGCTCTTTTAATTAAGAAACTGATGATAATTACGTGTGGATTTACATCACATATTTTTTCTATGTTGAAGATTGTAATAACACTAGAAGTGCGAGCCTTGCATATACTCTTACTGGTGAGTAAGCAATCGTAACAACCGAATCAACGCCGCACTACAGCGATTGTTACGCGGAGCAAACCATGCAAAACTACAACTTTCAATATTGAACACAAGTAGGATTACGTTTTTCTACTTAAATTGTAATGTAACCGTCTTCTTGCAATATCAAATATAATATTCAACTAATTTGGATATTGAGTACACTTTTTGCTTCATTTGAAATTAATGGTTTAAATTAAAATAAACAAGTTAAGGTACTCACTATTTTGAGATATTAAGTTAAATACTAAATATCGTTTTTCTCAAACTACCTTTGCTTTGCCTTATTCACACAATCAATAGAATTCAGTGAAAAGTTATTTGAAAAGTTATGTAGATTAATTCAATAAATAATGGGTTTCACATATATTTAAGTTTAAATTTTATTTCAGACAAATGATGTCTAAAATAAAATGTTTAACGTTACATATTTTTTATTTTTACGACTTTGAGCAATAATTATCTGTATAATACGTTTTTTATATGGTTATATGGTATTGACAAGATTTGTTAAAAATTCCATTTCATTCTTACTATTTATTTAATTTCGTACATTATGAAATCGGATTAATCTCAGAAGATGTTTTCGGAATGCAATTAACTAATAGTTAGAACAGCGGCGCTTAGTTCATTTACTTCAAATATCTGCATTAGCATCACAACAACGTTAATCAATAAAATAAGTTTCATTTGAAACTCTATTGATGGCTAAATTATCGAACAGTCAACTTGATAGGGACTGTCACCCTTATAGACCCAAGAAAAATGGAAGTAAATAGGAAATTTAATTTCTTTTAATTACAATATGAAGCATAGTTCTAATAGCTTTAGCCATTTATAGAATTAATACATTACATTAAATAAAAGCTTTTTATATAATTTACAATTTAAGAAGGTATGGATATTAATGTAAATTATCATAACAGCAGGCATTATTCAGTTTATTATTTATAAAAGTAAAGTAAAAAATAAAAAAACAAAATTAGTTAACAAAGTATCATAAGCATGTTGAACCATTTGCAGGTTATAGTGCATATCCATAAAATTCATTAATAAATGACAGATAAAAGTAACGAATTAAATTTTAACATGTATCGTTGAGTAGTGAAATGTGTGTGCAAGTAGTGGACACGAAGCAACTGGTCTGACCAATTAGTTACTGTAATATAATGTAATCTATTCGCATTATATAAATTCCTTTAGTTTTATGTTATAGTCAAATAATAATTATTATCAGCGTCTTGATGTTTTAAATTTTGCTTTCTAATATATACGTATACCTTCACGATTCATGTAATTAGAGATGTACCCAACAGCCATATTAACATAAACTTATATATTTTCTATCATGGAAATAAATTAAGAGGTTAAATATATCTCACGTCAAATAACGTCACGTCTTTACTGTATTTTTTTATTCCAAAAGGATTTTTGATATAACATACTGTTATAACAGTATATTACACATGCTGATATAATATACTGATAACAGTATGTTGAACAATATACTGTTATCAGTATATTATACAACAATAATGTTGAAAATACATTTTGTTAAAGAGAAGGAGAAATAGCGCCAACGCTTCAGCTTCGCATCGCTTCAGCAAAATAAGGTCATATGGAAACATTCGAAGAAGGAACCATTTTTTATTTCAACGAATTATTTCTTTCCATAAATTTCAGAAATTTAATATTAAGAAACTTACAATCCCAAGTGTAATTTAAAAGATAAATATGAACTATGCTTATAGTCAGTACGATCGTAGTTCTGAATTGGAATTCATTTAGACAAGGTAGAATAATGCTGTTGACTATAGGATACGAATAATATGATATGAAGAAAAATACTTGCACAGTTAGGTAGGTAGTATAACTTTTAAATACCTGTTCATGTACACTTTATAAATTAACTAGAATTCAATAGATTTCTGAATAAATAAGGTTAGGTTTTTTGTTTTTTCCAGAGAAAAATAATTTAAATGCATTATGTATTATGTTTTAATGCTGCAAAAGAAATCACAAGTACTAAAATTGGCTTTGATAGATGCAAATTTTCAAATAATGTACTCAAAATATTTATAAAATGTAGCTCCTTACTATTTTGATCGTATTCTTTAAAAATGCTAACAACAAAGAAATCTAATTATTATTGTGTGATTTTAGTAGCTTATTTGCTTTTTAAGAGTTTAAACTAATTTTGAGACAGTTGAAATAAATCATAATATGTAATAAAATATGTTTAATAGGATTAGTTAAAACAAGATAATTATACATTACATTCCATTTGTCCAGGTAATCTCGGTGTAATCGGATGGCATTTGATAAGGGTCGGCTTCTCTCAACTATTTTACAAGCTATTAAATCCATTTATATTATTAATATTCCATCATAATATATGTCTTCCGTCTGGATACTATGTTATTCGTTAGTTTATTAATTTTTAATAACTTTCAGCAGTATGCTATCTTTTTATATAATTTATGACATAAAAGTAACTGAATCTGAATAAAATAGTATGATGTTTCTAGGAATCCAAAGCTTCCTCAGGCTTTTAACATTTAATTTCTAAGATAGTGCGAACTGTCATAGATGATTAAAGTTTTGAAATTACCTCTCAACAGATAATTAATGAACGTAATCACAAACAAACATCATAAAAATTAAAATATGCAACTAAGTATTTAAATTACTACAAAAATGAATGAATGAATGAAATAATTTCTACGTTATAGCCTTTACTCTACTCCAAAAGGTAAGGCCACGGAGAAAAACTGGCAATATTTTCCTTGGATAACTGTTATTACAATTCCACTTTTTAGTTTCAACAATAATAATATTTATATATTTTTAGTTATTAAATTAGGAATGGTGAAGAGAATAGTATTCTAAATTATGGAAGAAATGTTTAGGGACATATCTCTAAATTACAATTCGTAACATCTTATAGGTATTAAAATAAAAGGTAATAATAATAATTTAAACTAAAATATATTATAATATTATTATAAAATAATATGATAATATCAGTTGAACTACGATTGGTAGTTTTTAATCTCGTTACTCCAATTAATTAATTTTAAATTTATTCTATAAGTGATGCTTAGCTTCATTGTAATGCTGAAAGGGTTGCGTCTAAAAGAGTCTTAGTTGCTGGAACCCACGTTACTGGTGTCAATCTTTCGATAAGTGATTTAACCGCTATTGTTAGTTGTTATAAAGTCTTCATCGATCTGTCTACTAAATGAAGGCCAAAATTTGAACTTTTCAATACATTGATTTGTCCAATGTCTAATAAGATTCAATCAAAATAAAAGCAAAAATATTTGATTTATTATTAATGTAAATAGACACAGATAGCAACCTTGTTTCATTCGTAGGATGTATTTTCAAGATAGTATGAAATGGCCACTCTAACTTTTAATACATACATACATAAGCTGTATAAAAGCAAATAATATTTTTAATAAACTGTTCCAGAATTAATTACATATTATATACAAATGTGTATTTTTGCGTGTATAATGTTCTACAAATACAAAAACAATTACTGGCTAGAGCTTAATTTAGAGTTTAACTTAGATTGTAATTCATGAATAAGTAAGGAGGCTTAACACAAGTTCAGGTACATTCTTAAAAAAATGATTTCTTCATAAGTACTATAATCGCGTAATAAAAATTACTTGAAAAGGAGAAAAAGCAATAAACATGAATTTTAATTTTCTATTTATCATTTGGTGTAACTGTGTAAATTTATATTCAAAAAGGAATATTAAAAGTTATAACAATAAATTTTGTTTAAAAGTATGTCTATTTTTTCTTTGTAGAAATAAAATAATAATCGCTTACAAAATTGCCAGTATCACATTATATCATAATTATTATTAAATCCCATTATAAAGGTGATAATAAATTTCCTATAATATGCCCAAAACAGAACAGTACCTATACGTAAACGGATCCCCGTTTCCCTTATTAAACTTTATTCCTGTCTTGATACAGAATTATATAGGCTATATAATACAGGTAACATACATTATTCTTTTGAAATATTGTAGTAATTAAAGGACTTACTTAATTTAAATTTTTAGTACAACATTCTTGGATTTGACTGCAACTCAAACTTAAATAAAACAGAATTGTAACCTTATTAAAATAAGATTAGAATTACAATAGTCAGAAAAGGAAAAAGTAAAAACGTAGGTCAAATTGCTTCCCGAAGAGGATAAATTTGATATATTTTGGGACAAAATCGTTGAAATATAATTTATAAATGTTTAAGTATATGTAATTGTTTTTAATAAATTAATTTCCATAGTTGGTTTCAACGATTACTTGTTTTGTACATTTGTACATTATATAAATATTTTATATAAGTAGGCATTTACTCATACTTTTGAATCCTCAATTATTACATTTAAAAAGGTTAGCGTTGCCAGTCCTTCAGTAAGCTACGACCGGCTCGGAATGCTGATCTGCTGAGTGAGATCAGCCGGACAGAAAATTAACAGTTGCTCTTTTTAAAAAAAAATAACAATGTTTGATGTATAAATTATACTATTAATCCTGCAAATGAGTCAAGACACCAAGTTCAACACATTTCGATCAACTAAAAACTCTTGAAGCTATAAAATATTTTTTTAATAATAATCTTTTAATTTTAGATTTAAATGGGGGGTATGGGGAGAATGGTAACAACATCTTATCCGGCCCAACTGTCAACCTTACCTGCTCGCGCTGGTGGTTTGTACGAATAGCCAGCGGCAACGTCCTAACGGGACTTTGCGGTGCCCCCTGCTAGACAACGAACAAGGCTCTGGCGAAAGAGTCAGTGGCGGGATAACCACTCACCTATGAAATAGAAGCGGCCGCCAAAGGCCTGAAGAGGAGTAAATGCCTCCAAAAATTTGGGTGCAAGAACATGGGGAATCCTTGTAGCTACTACCTGTCGTAAAAATAATGAGTGAAACTATTGAGATTAATAATATGCCATGCACCCCGGCTAGCCCCGGGTGCATTCAGATACCCGGGTCTGAATGTGAGAAATTGACTACCGAAGACCATGGAAGGGTGGACCCCCAGGCACCTTCGCTGGTGAATTCTACTGGTCAAACTTACCTTAGTAGAGATGGAGCCCCATCAAGCACAAAATTTGTGCAACAAACCTTCCATAAAAGAATGTTCTTCAGTACTTACAGGAAGTGGAAAACGACACGCTTCAAAACAAATTGGAAAACCTATCCACAACAAATAAGGATGGCTATTCCCTTTGCAAAGCAGTAAAATCAAGAAAGACGGCACCACAGGGGATGCAACATCCTCTAAAACTTAGCGATGGTAAATGGGCACGAAACGATAACGAACGCGCCATTACATTTGGTCTGTTCTTAAACGATTTGTTCAAGTCACCGTCTGGCGACACCGATGCAGAAATAATTCAAGGAATAGAATCTGACTTGCAACTAAGCCTTCCAATCAGGAGCTGTACACCGCGAGAAGTGATAAATACTATTAAAAGACACGAATTAAAGAAAGCACCAGGTTTCTGCTTGATTGCTGCGGAAGTGCTACGAGAACTCCCAAAATTTCAAAGAAGAAAGCAATTGTCTTCCTCACCCAATAGTTCAATGGCATACTACGAACATCACACTATCCATCAGTGTGGAAAGTATCAGAAATAATAATGGTACCTAAAGCTGACAAGCCCTCCCATCTGGTGTCATTTCACAGACCAATCAGCCTTCTGCCTATACTATCCAAGGTATTTGAAAAACTCATCTCAATGCCGTCCAATTCCGTCCGTCTCCAATTTGGATTTAGAAGCCAACACTCTACCACAGAACAGGTTCATAGAGTCACTGATCAGATTAGAAAGGCATCGGAGGGGAAACTATACTGCTCTGCTGTATTCCTTGATGTGCAACAAGCGTTCGACAAAGTTTGGCATACTGGACTCTTATTTAAACTCAAGCAAGTACTACCACATAAAATGTACTTACTTATGAAATCCTACCTCGAGGATAGCACCTTCCGTTTCCGAGTTAAAGACTCCTACTCAGGATTCCACGACATAGAAGCTGGTGTGCCACAAGGCTCTGTTCTGGGCCCAACTCTGTACCTAATCTACACAGCAGACATACCGGAAACCGACAATATACTGTCAGCTACTTTCGCGGATGATACGGCTGCGCTTTGTGACGATGCATGCCCAATAAATGCGTCCAAGCAACTTCAAAAACACCTGGACAAATTACAAGACTGGATGCAAAAATGGCGAATTAAAGCGAGCGCTACCAAATGCACTAGTGTAATACCACTATGTCATAGTGTAACCAGTATGTCCCACTGGTGTTACACTATGTAACACCAGTGGGACATAGTGTCCCACTAGTGTTATTACACGCAGTATGTAACACTAGTGGGACATAGTGGGACAAACACCCAGTATGTCCCACTGGTGTTACATTCACCCTTCGTCAAGGCGACTGCGCGGACGTCAAACTAGGAGAGGATATCCTACCAAAAAGAGAGAGTGCAAAATATCTTGGAATCCACCTAGATAGACGACCAACTTGGAAAAAGCACATACAGGCTAAAAGAGATGAACTCAATATCAGGTTTCGGTCCCTACTCTGGCTGATTGGCAGGGGGAACAAATTAGTCGTTGACAAACAAGCTAATCATATACAAGACAATATTAAAACCAGTATGGACGTACGGAATAGAGCTGTGGGGTTCTGCCAAGAACTCTAAGAGCGAAATACTGCAACGGTTTCAGAACAACGTTCTCAAAACAATAACCAACGCGCCGTGGTTCACCCGAATGTCTGATATCCACGAATACCTACACATAGACACTGTCAAGGAAGAAATACTTAGGAGGACAGAGTCTTACAACACAAGGCTTAATAATCATGTCAATATATTGGACACAAACCTGACTAACCCACTAGAGACGAGACGCCTGAAACGGCAGCATGTTTGGGACAACTCAAAAACTAGGGCCTAAAGGCCTCAAATAATAAGAGAGAGAAATCACCACTGGGTGATTCGTCTCACACGCCGTAAACACACGCAACTGATCTGCTTATGGCCAACCAGCCGATTGCAAGATTATACATTAAAAAAAAAAAGATTTAAAACTAAGAAAAGGAAGGTCTAAGATATCTTATGGAACTTACGGCTCTACGAGTTTATTATTATTTATTGTGTTTATTGCGTGTCTCATTGTTTTGATATAATTTTTTTTTTTTTTAATTTTCAGCTTTTTTCAATCAATTATTTATTTATTTATTTATTTATTTATTTACCTTCACGCCATATCCCTTGCGGGGTAGCCAGAGACGACGGAGCGCCAAACGCTACGGTCTCTGCATACCTCTTTCGTCTCGGCCACAGACATCAATCTCTTCATACATGCCCTCCGGGGGGTCCTCATGCTTTTTACGTGACCTTCCTCCAGTAACATTGATACTGTGTTTTCGAAGGTCACTCGAGGCCTCCCCCTGTCTCTCTTACCGCTCACTTTTCCTATATAAATCTTTTTTACCATTCTTTCATCACTCATTCGTTCGACATGCCCAAACCACCTGAGCAAGTTCTTCTTCATTCTCACCGTGACATCTTTGCTAGTACCTGCCATTCTGTGGATCTCTTCATTGCGGATTCGATCAGCTAGACTGACTCCGCATATTCTGCGAAGAGATCGCATCTCCACAGCATTCATCTTTCTTACATTCTTCTTCTGTGTTACCCACGTTTGGCTGCCGTATAACAGCGTCAATTATTTCGTTTTTATTTTTCAACGCCTTGAAATGTCCTCTCCTGTACAGACTAAGGTGCTTGTTATCATTAAGCGCCCCGTTTTGTGCATTTTTTTAATAGCTTTGTACAATATAGAATTTAACATACTGAATAAATAACGCATCGGATAGAAAAAGTTGCCTTACAAAAATGGCTAGCAATAGAAATGGCCCTAACAATAGAAATTAAATTCGTTGAATGAGGTATTGGCAGTTGGCTCTAGTGATGCAGATTCCGGTAAAAGTGTCTGTCTCGGTAATAGTCATTACATTGATTACTGGTAACAAGAGAACTGTGAAAAATGTAAAGTAATAAATAAATATTATTTATTAACAAAACCATGTGAACGAAATAAATATTATTGCCGGCCATGGCTATTGCTAAATCGTTATGCAGGATTTAATAAGAAGCAATTGCAATTTCGATTGAGTCACCGCACTTCCTTAAGTGCTAGTAACTATCCAGAACAAAGAAGTTTAGCAATTCGTCGCAATACTATATTTATGTATATCTTTTCTATAACTTTCTTTTATTTTTATAACTTACATATGAATTTAGTCAACGTTTACAAAATTTTCTTAAGCAATATTAAATTCACTGTAATAGCGTTATAATGGATTAAAACTAGTAGTGGAACTTGACGCTGATCAATGAATTTTTTAAAAGTGAGACTTTATTCTAGAAAACTATTTCCAAACTATTGAAAACATATTAAAATTCACATACATTATCGCGACACGAGAAAATGTCATAAAGCTTTTACTTACTAGGTTCTAAATATACATATATCGAAACGGATACAGTAAAATGTGGCTCAAAATAGATATCCCTCCATTACAAAAATTATTTAAGTGATAAATAAGTATTTTTTTTAAGAGTGTTCATCCTTTTTGAAGCACAATGTTTGAAAAATCAGTAAACTAGTGAACGCGTGTTTTCTTCGATTTTTCCATATTCACTAACATATTTTCTAACTATTCCGCCATTCTTTTTAATTCACTATGCTGTAAGCACTTGGCTGAGGGATGCTAGGGGTATAGTTTCTAAAGCTAAGATAAAGTATTTTTGTAAGTTTGCTTATATTTGAAGTATAATATACTGAATATTTTAAAAAGTTATATGGTTTTTTTACGTTTCTTTGTTAATAATGTAAAAAATATAACTTATTGGATCACACACAGATTATGTTCTGGAAAAGTATTGTTTATTTACATCAATTTATTAAGAAAGCCTGCCTCTTATACTGACAATGCAGGACAAACAAAAAAATGTTACTTTAATAATAATGTTCGTAAAATCAATTCGATATTAATACAATATGTGTTTTAAGTGAAACTATTAGCATATTAAATTACACTTCGTTTTTATTTAACAAATTAGTATTAGTATTATAAATAATAATATATTATTTAGTTAATATAAATTTTATTTACTCACCTGCCACACTACCAACTAATTGGTGTCGATGGTAAATTTCTTCCACGATCTTCTATTATATATCATTTCAGTGGAGACTTTCTTCTTTGCATATATGTTATGTGCTCTTTTCTTAAAACCATACAATATACTATATATATAAAACTATTAATTTTATATTTGATGCATCCTAATTGTTTGAAACTCTCATAAATCAATGATTATATAGAATTATTATTAAATAAAATTTCATTAAATATCAAAGGAATCGTACGAGTATACTACTACAATTCGTAAATAAAAGTGGGTCAATTTCTTGTTAATAATAATACAGGACAGCTATTATAAAAGGACAAGAAATACTGGACAATTAATCTCCAAATATCAAAAGGTATTAATTATTATTAATATTTCGCGTTTTCATTTATTTGTTTTATATGTTTGTTTTAATTTTACTTTCAAACATAATTATATTATTTAATTATATTATCTTAAAAAATATTGTTATATTGGGTAATATAATATCATAACCCCTTTTTTATCTCACTATCTCACACTTTAGGCTATCAAACACACTAAACAGGAATATTTAACGATAAATAGCACTAATATGCTTTTAGGTATGTGGGTCATGACTACGTGATCGTGATTTAGTGAAACATCGACGTTACTTGACATACGTTTATTCACACTTAATTACATTGCGCGACTGACTCCGTGACTGAATGTGTCAGTGTGACTCAGTGTGTTAGTGTGGCTCGTTCATCGCATCTCCCTTATACACATTTACTATTGCTTACTTGCACAATATATCCCCTACATGTTGATCCAGTTATTGTTCTAACACTGTCAACTGTGGGACATTTGACTATAATAATAGGAAAATAATCGGCAATAGGACAATTGATATACACACAATGTAATTGTGTAAAGATAACAGCATAAATATAGTGACTGATAACTTTAAAACTTACTTTCAATTCTTAGACATAAAAATTTTACGAACACAAATAATATTGTTCTTCTTGGTTTGTTTGGTTCTTTTATTTTATAGGATGAGCAAACTCGTTATTAATTTAGCTTCTTTTTATTGTCCTCGTAAATGGTATATCTATTATATCTATAGTAATTATATAGATTTTGTGAGTATAATAATATAATTTAGTATTTGTAGAATAAAATATAATCCAGTATCCTCAGCTTGCTCCAGTATCCTCAGCTCAAATTAGCGAGCTCGAGGAGTTTTGGGAGAGTGTCAGGGATGTTCTAAGTAGTGTCAGAAGTAATGAAAAGTTGATAGTATGTGGGGATGTTAATGGATGGGTTGGAACCGCGCGAAGTGGTTACGAAAGCGTGCTAGGCAAGTACGGTGATAAGAGAGTAAATGAGGCTGGAAAGCTTATTTTGGAATTTTGTAAAGAGAGAAATTTGTTTGTGGCAAACACGATGTTTGATCATAAACAAATTCACATGTACACATGGGAGCGAGCGGAAGAAAGAAGTATGATTGATTTATTCCTGGTGGATCAGCGAATTCGAAGCCAAGTTATGGACACGCGAGTGTTTAGGGGTGCTGATCTGGGAACAGACCATTATCTAGTCGTTGCTAGAATAAGAGGTCTGTTTGCAGGTTGGCGCAACCGCACGACGTGTCCAAGCTTGGAGTCGAATTATCGCATAAGAAGCTGGAAGCTTCAAGATCCACCGATCAGAGAGGAATATCAAGAAAGGATTTCCAAGAAGCTTGAAAGCTGTGATTCAGGAAATGAAAGTGTTGAAGTATGCTGGCAGAACCTTAGGAATGGTATGGTGAATGTAGCGACAGAGGTATGTGGTAAAAGGAAAAGAGGTTTTAGTAAAAAGCGCGATGAATGGTGGGATGATGAAGTGAAAGACGCTGTAGAGTTAAAGAAGAAAGCATGGTTGGATTATAAAGCCTCGGGTAAGGATAAAAGTATGAGAGAGATAAGAAAAAGAGAGTACAAGCTGCAAAAGCACAAAACGAAAGCACTTATAAAGATGAAGCGTGAAAATTCTGAGCGTGAAAGGGACGACAGGTTGACAAACAACTTCCGGGAAAATACGAAGCTTTTCTGGCGAGAAGTTAGTGATTCCCGGGGTTGTTCGGTAACCTGTAGAATGAAAGGGGTGCTTTCGAAGAGCGGTGAAATTTTATCTGAGCAAGCACACGTTTTGCAGCGGTGGGCGGAGTTCTATAAGGAGGTGTATGAAAGTGAGGACGCCTCGGCCTTGAGCACCAGTGAAATGCTGAGTCCGGATGTAGCCGATGGTGAAATCAGTTTGGAAGAAGTGGAGAGCGCGATTCGAAGTCTGAAATGTGGTAAAGCTGCGGGAGCGGATGAAGTTACTGCCGAGATGATCAAATATGGTGGGCCACGCGTCTAGGACTTGTTCTGGTTTTTGTGCAATTTATGCTGGAAATCAGGGGAAGTCCCAGGCGATTGGCGAGGTGCAGTCATCGTACCTTTGTATAAAGGCAAAGGTTCACAGATAGACTGTGCAAGCTATAGGGCTATCAGTTTGATCAGCTTGGGCAGTAAAGTTTATGCTAAAATATTAGCGAGAAGAATGCAAGAAAGATCTGAAAGGCTGTTGTGGGAGGCCCAAGGAGGTTTTAGACCTGGAAGAGGATGTATAGATCAGATCTTTTCCCTCCGCATGATCACGGAAAAGTTTTTGGCCCTAAACCAAAAGGTTTTCTGTGCTTTTGTGGATTTGGAAAAGGCGTTTGACAGGGTTGTGAGAAAGAAGTTATGGGAGATACTGCCCCGATACAACGTGAACGGACCCTTGCTACAGGCTGTAAAGTCTCTTTACAGAGATCACTCAGCCTGTGTGCGAGTAGGAGCTGACATGTCGCCCTGGTTTGACATCCAATCGGGTGTTAAGCAAGGTTGCGCTATGTCAGCTTGGTTGTTCAACTTGTATTTGGATAGTTGTCTCCAAGGCGTGAAAGACAGTGACATGGGAGTGAAAGTTGGTGACCTTAAGGTCAATTGCTTGCTTTATGCAGATGATGCAGTGCTCATTGCATCATCAGAATGCGATCTGCAGGCATTGGTCACCACTCTGAAAGATGGGTGTGAAAATAATGGTCTAAACCTGAATGCAGATAAGACCAAGGTTCTGATATTTGAAAGAAATGAAGAAAGAACAGAATGTAAGATCAACGTGAATGGTAAGATAATAGAACAAGTGAATGAAGCGGTATATTTGGGAAGTATGTTTAGCAGAGACGGAAGATACGAAGTGGATGTGGAAAGGCGTATTGCTGCCGGTAACAGAGTCAACGGTGCTTTGGCTGCATTGTTGAGACGGCGAAACGTCAGCATAGCTGCACGTTTGGCTGTACACAATGCAGTTTTGCTACCGACGCTATTATACGGCAGCCAGACGTGGGTAACACAGAAGAAGAATGTAAGAAAGATGAATGCTGTGGAGATGCGATCTCTTCGTCGAATATGCGGAGTCAGTTTAGCTGACCGAATCCGCAATGAAGAGATCCACAGAATGGCAGGTACTAGCGAAGATGTTTCGGTAAGAATGAAGAAGAACGTGCTCAGGTGGTTTGGGCACGTCGAACGAATGAGTGATGAAAGAATGGTAAAAAAGATTTATAAAGGTAAAGTGAGCGGTAAGAGAGACAGGGGGAGGCCTCGAGTGACCTTCGAAAACACAGTAGCTACGATACTGGAGGAAGGTCACGTAAAAAGCATGAGGACCCCCCGGAGGGCATGTATGAAGAGGTTAATGTCTGTGGTCGAGGCGAAAGAGGTATGCAGGGACCGTAGCGTTTGGCGCTCCGTCGTCTCTGGCTACCCCGCAAGGGATATGGCGTGACGATAAGTAAGTAAGTAAGTAAATATAAAAATATGAAACAATTAAAATGTCTACAATCATTACTATTATGTACGACCGATTTGAACCTAAATTAGTATTTTTAAAAGGATCCGAGTCAATGACTCCATCAGATTCATCAACTCTGTTATTTGAATTACTCTTACTTATCAAATAAAAAGTCAAATTTAACTATAAATTCGTGGGAATAAGAAAACTGGAAAACGACAATTATAATTAATTAAAAAACAAAATTTATAACGTACATTGCCAAGTTTAATCGAGAGTTGAAATATGAACTGTGTCATTCGTCAGTATTAATCGGAACCTTACTATAAAATTCATTTAGCAGGGGGTTAAAGATTTATCAGAATACCAAAGTCACTAATTATAGGACCCAAATTTTTGGATTTAAAAAAAAGTTATTAATTATTTACTTAAATTGCAGAGTATATAATTCTTCGACATAAACGTTCAACACATCCTTACAAAATAATCCAAGTTAGGTATATCTAAAGTAATATTTTATTATTTGACACAAGAGGGGCATTATTTTTCTTCAATAAAAAAAAACCCTTTAAAATTTTTTTATTTAGAAAAAGTCAAAGTTAAGCGTAAAGCTTACGAATTAAAATATATATCCGAAACATTTACTTATATTTATATTTATCAGAGGAACAAGTTTGCTGTAATATAACTGGTAGTGATTTTAAATAAGAATGAAACTCTTGGCACTTTTTTATATTCATCTTAATAATTAACATCTCCTTTATAACTGAAATGGGTGACAGAGTTTCCTCATATGTCCACAATTTCATACAAAATACTCTTTCTACCGGAGCATTTGTAGCAGGTAAGCATAAAAGATATTCAATTGAAACAGAAAAAAATTCAAAAATTTTAGCTGAAAAGTGTTTCCATCCTTACACCTAACGAGTTTACGTGAAAACTTTTAGATTAAATTACTCCATTAAATTACTTTCTGCACTGTAACGTAGTTAAAAATGTATGAATATTCATTAAAAATGTCTGTATCTTTATTGCAGTCAATTTACTTATTTTCAATTAAAACATCCAGAAATTTTTGAACGTCTTTCCATCTGTTCATCTGTTCCATTCCTAAAATCTGTCCAAAAAATTATCTCAATTTCTTTGGTAACAAAGTAAGACCACTGCTCGAGATATTCATGGCTTATTTTATAAAATTCTGCAGCCGTCCTTTTCACAAACTCTTCATCTAAGGCAAAGTCATCACCTTTCGATTTAAAACTTAATTGACGGAACATAAATGAAAGAAACTGATTGGTTTGTTTCTGAGTTAAATTGTTTCTTAGTAGATGAATTTCTGTAGCAGTTTTAATTGTCGATACAGTCTGACCTTCAAGTTATATTACAGCTAGATGAAAAGTGTGTGCAGTGTCAGTACTACATGATTTATGAATAGTATTGGAGTTAGTCTTATTAGTTTTTACAATTATAATTAGTATCTTTACAAGTAAACCATTTTTGGCCGAAACAACTTAGATCTCTGCCTTCAGAAATTACTTTCATATCAGCATTGGCTATTACTAATGCAATATCAAAAGATATAATTGCAGAACAAAAAATAAGAGAAAGGCGCTTCTTCACATGGAAAGAAAGAAACAACTTATTCATTATGAGATAGACGTGAAGATGTGTCCAATACCAATATTTCATAGTCAGTATATGCGCTAAAATTTCAAATCAATAGTAAATATTTGATTTCATCTGCTACGTCCATAATATCTAAACAAGTTGCTTTTACAAATCAATCTCTGTGCGTTATAATCGTAATATTCAAACACCTATACATATTAAACAATGAGTATTTATTTTTATTTTTTTTATTTAAAACTTTATTGCACATAACAATGTTATAAAAGAAGAAAAAATATATTACAATGCTTATATAAATGTAGTAAAATAACGTGTATTTTTAAAAACTGTTACTAAAAATATTGGTACAAATATTTATTGAGCTGAGCGAAGCGAAGCTCTTCTCTGTTCTTAAAAACTATTCGAGCTACGTTAACGAAACTCGAACGACGAACGAACGAAACGATTGCGAGTATAAGGCGCTAAGCATATATTAAATTTTTTTAAAATCGTAATTCTAAATTCAGTATAATTTACTAATTCAGTTTAGGAAAATTTACGTGCTAGCTCAGAAACTACGCATACCACAGTTTCGAAACTCGGCATGGTGTTTGATGACGTGACTGAATATGACTGTGCAAAATTTCGGATAATTTCGATCGACAGATCTTGAACAATTAACAGAACTAATTTAGTTCGATTAGTGACTCACCAGCGCGCATCTGCTCGATGCATGAGTTACGAGTGGATTGAAATCTAAGAAAGTTTGTAACTACTCTCATACATAGCAGAACTGACAATAAATTCGTCAGAATGCAGTACACATTGAGTTCGAAGCACACTTAAAGAATGGTAAGTTTTCGAATTACAGAAAAAAAAGCCATTGACAAGCCATCTGCCAAAGGGAATTGACAAAGTTACTGTTGTTTGAGAACGTGCCACGATATCATAATAATAATTCGTTTTATCCCCAAGGAGGTCAAATGCTTTCTACTGTATCAATAGTATCGCATAGTAGTGGATCTGATTGATTCAGCGTGATGCCAATACGAAAAGAAGAGTGTTATGAGCATTTTGTAGAAAATTTACCATTTAAAGACCTGAAACGAATATCAAGCTTGACATCTTTGGCAAATGATTTATTGATAATATCCTAAATTTCCATTTAACTCTCGTAGCGTTTGTAAGGACTAAGCTAAAGAACATCGTAGCAAATAGCCTGCCGTGCACAGAGCAAAAGTTAGCTCAGCTCACGACCCCGCTTGCGTGACCTAGTTTTTATTACCTTTCGTGCTATGATTTACTGTTTAAGTTATATTTTTGTTTTATTAAGGCAATTAAGTTGCAGTTTTCTTATTATCTTACCATTGAAATTGTTTCAGACTTGGTGAGTTCACATATTAAGGCTGTTCAATCCACTGTTAATGTAACTGTACTGTTGCTGTAAGTAATGATATCGTGTAAGTCAAATGGTATTATAATGTTATAAATCACAACAACAACAACAACAAAACAACAAAATCACCGCTTTTAAAGCGCTGGAACCACTCGCGACACGTTCTTTCATTAATAGTATCATCACCATAAGTACTTGAAATAACCCGATGAGCCTCAGCCGCCGATTTTGTCATGTTGAAATGAAAAAATAAAATCTCCCGCAAATGACGTGAATTTGGTTTATAAGTTGACATATTTAATTAAGTGTAACTATATGACGCAAACAAAAATTAACTAATATCGATGTAAGGTTATATTTATAGATGTCAAAACTGATGGAAAACAACTGTGATTTATTTATTTGACCTATTACTGGCCACTAGCGCCATCTTTTGGAAAACGGCGGGAGCAAAGTTGTAGACCTAATAATAAAAATAGAATTTTATACTCATGGAAGTTACTCCGAAGAATAATGCACTGTAAATTTTCGGGGATCTTAATCTTTATGTTTACAACCAATCTAACATACATTAATATGTATTTAACATAATTATTTACGAAAGCAACTAACCAAGAGGTCTAGTTAAAATGTTAAAAGTTTCTAATCTATTTGTTGCTAGTCGCTAGTACTAAGGGAAAGGATGAAGATGTTTACGGGACAAGCCGAATATTCTCAACAGGAATCGCAGTTAATTTTCTTATAAGCTAGACTTTTATGAAAGGGTACCTATTTCTTTAACGCGTATATGATTTGCAACCAAATAGGTAGCTACAAGAAAATCTTAAACCCTGATTTAAGACATTACATTGTTTAAAATCAATTTGAAGTTCTATTATTCAGGTAAGAAAATGTATCTCTTGAAATATTTCCAACACGGTGCATTACCAAAATGAACAATATCTCTTATGTCAAACAATTTATTTAAATACTAAGCGAGAATACACTCGCTTAGTATCTAAATAAATCACTCGCAACAATACTATTTTCAAATGTCTAAATAATACATTTGCTTTTATTTAAATTTTCGGCACAAATATATAAGTCGTTTCAGGTCCAGCTCAAATCTCAAAGTTTAACCACAAACATTAATTTATTTTATTTATTTATTTTATTTTAGTTTCACGCCATATAGAGAACTTAGATAACTCACACATCACATTATTTTTCCTGTGAATATAATGTAAATATAAACGTTATAGAACTACTATTGAAACAACATCAGCTTGATCCTTTATGTGTAAAGTATGCTGCTTCAACGTTGAGTTGGGTCGAGCTATAGCCGCACTGGAACGATTACAGCGCAGCTTTAATGAAAAGAACAGCTTTTTTGTTTCAAACAGAAGAATACGCTGATATCGATCTTTCTAGTTAAATGGTTATGTAAATGCGATTGTGCATTTTACGTTTACTTTTTGATTTGATTTTAATATCTTAACTTTAATAAACGAGGTAAGAAGATATAAACATAAAAAAATAATTAATATATTTTTCACTATATTTTTGCTTTCCCTTAAATCATAATATAGAAATAATCTTACAATTAAATACAGGGGTTAGTGACAAAACTATTTGAAGAGCATAAAAGAATAAAATTATGTATTTATTCAACAAAAGCCCCAAAGTATGTTACTTGTAATAAATGTACGTGATTTTATTTTAGACTAGCTTTTGCCCGCGACTTCGTCCGCGTTTCCGTCGTTTTTCGAAAAAAAATTAGCAGATGTCCTCCCTCATAGTTTTGACGTAACAGGCAGATTCACTTTCGTATTTTAGAAGGGCAATAGTAATATAATATGCCAATCCACAAAACTGTTGAAAAATATAAGTAACCGCAGAATATTATAATATACCCACGCTATACCCACGACTCGGTCAGCGTGTAACTCCTTGTTTTTTATTAAGATAATATATTGCTAATATTTTTAGATCAAATTAAAATGTTTCAGCGCAAAGCTTCTGGGTAGACTATGTTAAGAGTCGACCCGTCCGGCACGTGAACGTAAAGATTCCTAGAATTGCTAACCCGGGAAAGAGCGACGTATAATTGACCATGCGAGAAACAGCTAACACCGAGATCTACTCCAGCAACACGAAAAGTCTGCCCTTGAGCTTTATTGATAGTCATGGCATAGCACACCGATACTGGGAATTGCGTTCTTTTAAATTGGAATGGAAAATTATTTGGTATTATGGGAATTCTGGGAATAAAGACAGTTTCTCCTGCACCGCAACCTATTAAAATTTGAGCCTCGATTACATTTTGTTGCAACTGGGTTACTTTTAGCCGAGTTCCATTGCAAAGTTGAGGTGGTCTTAAATTTCGGAGCAGAATTATCGGTATGCCAATTTTTAAACAAATTATATGAGAAGGTAGTCCAGGCATACTTAAAGAATTTAAAAATTCTATCGGGTAATTAGTGGCTTCTTGTTCATCAACCATTCTATTTATTGAACTATAAACTTTGCTTTCTCCCTGTATATTAGACAGTATTTTATTATTAATTTCAGATGCCTGGTCATTGCGAGGAGTCAAAATGGACCTTTCGCAAAGCCAAGAATTGTCCCTATTTAATATAATTGTTATGTCACCGTAAACCGAAGATATAAGATGTTGTTGGGATTGCACTATACAACATAACTCAGGTGTCAGAATAAGTTTTCCTTGGTGTAGTTGTGGATAGGTACCTTCACCAATCTTCAATAATGTATCAGAAAATTCACGATTATCTGCGTTGTCTCCAGTTCTCACTCGCATATTTATAGTCAAATGCACCGATTGTATATCACGCCACAAATAAGAGCTTTTCAGGCAAGCCCTAATCTCATCAGCTCGGGTTCCCCGTGGTATTACCGGTAAGGTTTGTCGGAAATCACCACAAAATAAAACCGTAATACCGCCCATTGGTCGATCATTTTGTCTTATGTCCCTTAGAGTTCTGTCTACTGCTTCTACTCCTTTTCGATGGGCCATCGTACATTCATCCCATACGATTAAATTACACTCACGCAATACCTTAGCTTTGTCGCTATTTCTTGAAATACTACAGGTTGGACTTTCCGTGCGATCTAAATTAATTGGTATTTTAAACATAGTGTGAGCAGTCTTACCTCCTGGTAGCAATGTTGCAGCTATACCTGATGAAGCCACGGCAAGAGCGATTTTACGCTGATTTCGAACATAAGCTAATATTAATTTAGTCAAAAAAGTTTTCCCAGTTCCTCCAGGTGCATCTAAAAACCATATTGTTCCTAAATTATTCTGCACACTCTCGCACACGCGATCATAGACTAAGCGTTGTTCTGCAGTCATCATTGGGACACCGTTTTCTAATGTTACCAGCAGTTCCATTGGGTTGTAACCAATCTCTGCGGAATATTCCCTATTGGTAACCTCTCCGACTGAGGTTGGCGTTGGCAAACCATATTCACAAAGTGATTTACCGCCTACTGCTGTTAAGTCTTCCTGAAGAGCTAATAAGCACTGATTTATAGCCAGATCTCGAAAATTATCATTAGTTGCGCCTTCATTATTGTGAGATAAATTCCGAAGAAAGTCTTCTGCAAATTTTTCTTTATATTTTTCCCATAATTGGACAGGATCAGATAAATTACAAAATGTGAGTAATGTTACAAATAAATGGCGTAACCGTCGTGGATTATCACTAACACAGGATTCTGCTAAAGCGTCATCCCAATGTTGATCATTTTCAAGCAAATGACGCGCTTGGCAAGCTGCATGATAAGTTGGATAAACAACATCGTCTACTTTTCTCAAATCTATAAATGATGTTGGTCCTCGCACTGTATGTAATAATAATCTCAAATAAAAACACTCTGCGTTGTTAGGATGAACAGTATACACTCTACCAAGAACATGTTCTTTGAAAATACCTGTCTCGCCATCTACAGGCCTGCCTCGGCGTCTACGGTTAAAGACACCTCGTTGTTTATCGTAGGTATAATACGATGGAACTTCTTCATACAAAAGAGACTTTGCGAAATTATCAGTTTGGCAAAGTCGAAAGAATGCCAATAAAGTTGTTTGTCTAGGGTTCTCTAATCGTTCTGTAACATTTTCGGCGTTAAAATATATACGTTGACCGCCTTCCAGATGAACATCCAGATGGGTCACAGGTGGATATCTTTCGTGAATATTAAAACTTAAGATCCGCCACACAGCTTCTGAAGAGCTGATATATCTGCCTGACTGAAATCTAGTAACTTCATCATGTTCATTTCTTAACGCAAACGTAGCTTGGTCACTGCCCTTGTTAATGTACTTACAAATATATTTAATTGACTCTACACTATTACACATTTCTACATTTATGTGAGCTTGAAATGCTCTGGACAATACAGGCGAATACGGAACGACCCACCTATTATCTAAAGTAACCTGTTGTCCAGACATTCGCTTTTCAACAGTAAAACCACCATTGTCTCTTGAACGGCGACGATATAATGGGTATCCATCATGTCCTGTTACAGTTTCATCCACTAATGCTTTTGGATACCTTTTAGTGCAACGACCGTCTTGCATGCAAGGAGCATTTGCGTTAAATGCACCACATGGACCATGTATCATATGAGTTTTAACAATGTCGTATAACAGGGGATCTGCAGTCGGATCTGGAATTTCAGCACTGATTAATCTGTCTACATCATTAGGTCGAACCTTATCTTTTAACCAAAGCAAGATATGTGCGTGAGGTAAGCCGCGTTTTTGCCACTCAACACTATACATATAACACAATACTTCTCCAAAAATGTTATCTTTGGTAAGAAGATCTATCATTGATTTTAATTTTAAATGAAACACTCTTGCAATAATATCATGGCGGTCATGCGGTGCCTGATCCTCAAGAAGCTCCCGAGTGATTTCATCCCACTTGGGATTGGTAGTTACAGTAACAAATAAGTCGGGACGTCCATATTTTCTTACGTAACAAAAAGCGTCTTGAGTACGTTCAGGCATGTAGCGTGGACCACCAGTAAAAGAAGAGGGTAAAATAACTAAACGACCCATATTCACAGTATCGTTATCTTGCTGCATGGCATCGCGAAGGTGCACGTATTCTTCAGCGCGCAGCTGCCTTTGATTAGATCGTATATAAACTAATCTTTCGGTTTCAATTTTTGCGTACATGTCAACAATAAACTGATTAAATAAGCCACGAAAACGTTGAAAGTATACCAATCTATTCCGTCTCACTTGCAGGTGGTAACAATAAAATTGAAGGCATGACACCTTTTTATTATAATTAGGTGCGCCTGTGCGCGGATCGGTTTGGTATACAGCGAAATTATAACCATCTTCCCCTCGACAGTATATCATAGGATATTGCAAACTGTCGTAAGCCCTGTGGGTTTCGAAAATACGTTGCAAACGATTGTCTCTGGAACGTATAACGATATCACGCCTATCACATTCCTGGTCGACCAGTACTACAGCAACTTCATTCGTGGATGGAACGTTATGACGCCCAGGGTGTTCCTGAGTTGGACGCTTATCGGCATTTATAACAATTTTATAATTGTTATTACCATCTTGAGAAAGGGCTTCTAATGCCGATTTAAAACTGCATACGTACGAATTAACCTGATGTAACATGTTCTGAAGTTGTGAAATGAGTTCAGTATTTAAATTCGGAAAATATTGATTTCTTATATTCGACTGTTCGTTGTAATCGGATACAAAATATATTTGAAGAAATTTAGGTTGTTCTTCAGGCAAAAGGGACCCTATCAAATGGTAAACCTGACCTTGTACCTTAAAAGTAGGCATGAAAGGGCCTTCTGAGATTTGTTTAGCACCAAAGGATGTCATTTGGAATGCACTATTATAAGTGCGAATATTATCTAAAAACTGTTTGGATTGCAAATGTTCCCCTAAAAGTAGTGATTTTAAAGGTTCCGGTGGGTCTTCGAACGAAGGCAAATTTATTTTACCTCCAGAACAACAGAAACCAGCAGACTCCTTCCTCCACTTCGAAGCATTACAAAAGGAACATACTACGTTCATATCGCCTATTTCAGAAGATGATCTGTAATCAATTGTGAGGTTATAAGCAAACCCACTTTTATATTTATCGGACCACGCCATCGAATTTGTAGATTGATCTACCACGTGTATATCTAAGTCATTAAGACCATGTCGAAATCTATCTGCAGTAAGACGGGCCTCTCGCTGTTCTTCTGTTTCAAGCGACCGAATATTTTCAATTCTTAATCTTTCATTAGATAAAGTAATCAATTGTTCTTGTCTCAAAGAATTGTAATAATCGCGTCCCGACTCTAGTCGTTGTTCATGCTCATGTTCATCTTCAAGAGATCGAATCATGTTATGGTGCGCCCTATCATTTGTCAAACGGTCTTGATATTGAGTAAAAGTTTCAGATTCTCGAGACAAAATATGACGTTCGCGATCAGCTGTAAGCCGTAATTCCCTCTCAGTGAAGGTTTCGGACTCGCGAGATAAAATATGACGTTCGTGGTCAGCTGTAAGCCGTAATTCCCTCTCAGTGAAGGTTTCGGACTCGCGAGATAAAATATGACGTTCGCGGTCAGCTGTAAGCCGTAATTCCCTCTCAGTGAAGGTTTCAGACTCGCGAGATAATGTATGCCGTTCGCGGTCAGCTGTGAGTCGCAATTCTCGTTGTAAAGCAGTTTCAGCTTCTCGGGATAACGCATGTTGTTCCCGGTCAATGGAACGCCTTAGCTCTCGTTGAGAAGAGCTTTGAGAAGCCCGTGTTGTAGCTCGTCTCGCTCTTTCAGCTGCTAATCGCATCTCTCTTTCTGGAGAGCTTTCATTAGCTCGAGATGTTGAGGCACTAACTCTCATAGAGTTTAACCGATGTGCTCTTTCCTCTTCCGATTCTTGAGAACGCGTCATTCTCATTCTCCTAGCTTGACTCGAAGTTCGAGATAAAGATGGTCGTTTTTTAGGTGGCATCGTTTATTTTATTTTTAATCGACGGTAACTTAAATTCTATTTAGTTACCCAACAAAAAACTTACGTCAGAGGTCCTAACTATAGCTAAGTATATAATAAATAGAATATAAATCTAAGTGCCTATTAAAACTAAAATAATATTCTAATCGAATTATAAATATGTACGTAGGTACCTACAAATTACAAAAGAATAAAAAATGAAAATAAAGCTATACTTAATGCGTGTGCAATACTATCTACACTTACCTACTTCACTTAAAAATGAATAATAAGAAATACCTACAACTACTGTAATTAATCAAAGTACCTATGCTAATACAAAAAAAACCTTAGATGTTCTAAGTACAGCTGCTATATAATAAAAAAATATAAATCTAAGTGCCTATTTAAACTTAAATACCTAATATTCTAATAGAATTAAACTAAGAAATATGTACCTACCTACCTACAACTTAGGTACAAAAAAAAAAGAAATGAAAATAAAGCTAAAACACGTGTGCAGTATAGGTAGATAGTAGGCAATATCTACCTATACCTACTTCACTTAAAAATAAATAAAAAATACCTATGAATACTATAATTAATAAAAGTACCTACCTACGCTTTTATCTACTCAATACAAAAAAAACTAAACATAAAATGCCCAAAACTAACCTATCAGTAACTAAAAATCTAACAATAATCTAATCTATCTATCTATTATCTAATCTAAAAATCGAATCTAAATCTACTTAAAAAGAAATAAAATAGGAACTATTAATAGTTAAGAATTTAAACAAAACTAAAACTAATTTAGAAAATAACAACAAAAGAAATTAAAATAAACTATTTAAAGACAAAAAGTCGCGCTGATAAGCACGGTTTATAAAATAACAATTATTGTCTGTCAATAAAGTTCAACACTCTGAACGCATCAACAGCCAAATATTGAATGACGCTTGCGCTCGCCTCCCGCCCCTTTTATACTCTGCCGCCGCGAGCCCCGTCGAGCGCGGCAACCGTTACGCAAAAATAATCCTTATAGCTTGATTCACTATTCACGCGCGATGTCTTGTTGGCGTATTTCATGTAAGTAAGTATAAGTTTGGTGTTTCTATACCGATTTCAATGATTCTTTTTTTATTGAATTGGTGCTAATGTTTATTTTTTTTTAAATTAGGAATGATGGTGAGCATTATTGGTTTTATAAACGTAAAAGTAAACAAATATAATAAGAAATCTCCGAACTGCTAAGCTATCGAGAGTTATGCGTGTTATTATGAGTTAACTATAAAAGGTAGATATATGCTGTCTTGGAATATTTTTCGTGTATTTTTATGTAGAATATTTCCGTTATACATAGTTTCTATGTAGCTCTAACCATTAAGGCTGCACACGCGACGGAAGCTTAAAAAATCAAGCAACTTCTCCCATTTTCTCAACATTTCCTTTCACTGCTCTGCTCCTATTCATTGTAGTGTGATGAAAAGTATACTATTACCTGCCCAGGAGTATAAAGAATAATTGTACTAAGTTTCGTTAAAATCCGTCGAGTAGTTTTTTTTTCTATAAATAACATACAAACAGACAGACAGACAGACAGACAGACAAAAATTTTTTTAACTGCATTTTTGGCATCAGTATCGAACACTAATCACCCCCTGCTACTTATTTTGTAAATATATTTCATGTACAGAATTGACCTCTCTACAGATTTATTATAAGTATAGATATCATTTTGTTACATTTTCTTCAACTCCTCTGAATGTTTTTATTAAATATTTCTGCAAGTTTGAGCTATTATATCATTCTATTTTCATTTTTATTAACCTTTACGTTTTCTAATCAATTCCTTTATATCTATTTTTGACAAATTAAAGTTAAATATTATTCACCATACAAATAGTACTCGTATAATAGTATATTCTAACTAGATATTTTTTTAAATACAAGCTATATATGTTTATAAATTCAGTTAATAGTTAGAATAGAGACGCTCAGTTAAAGTCCAGCAGTTCACGATACTATGCTGAATATCAGAACTTGTTAGAGATAAATTTATCTAATGAGTGTATAATTATGACATAACTTGTCTACTTATTTGTAATAGGTGCATCAGTGTTAAAAAAAACGTAAATTCATTTAATTTGTAAATTGTGTTTCATTTGTATCTTTATAATTTATGAAAGTAAATAACAGGTTATGTAGGAGACATAGGGAATATAGATTAGAGAATTTAAAATAAGTCATGAAGTCATCTACATTTCAACAAGATCAATTAATAAAAATTATGTTTGTATGTATATATCGTTTGTTGAAAACTTTATTAATTTATGAAAATAATTAATTATAGGTTATTGTTTTTATCTCAACACGCTGATTTAACTATTACGACTAATTAAGTTAATATAATGTAATAATATCAACAATTATACTGGGAAAAATATAATCCTTATGCACAATAAACTACAAGTCATTTCACGTTGAATGGTTCGACAAGAGATAGGCACTTGTACCGTAGATTATGTTCTATATTTATGTCAGTCTCATATAATGCTATAATAGCTTTTTCAGCAATGTTTTGGGCTTAAAAATATTTAATTAGCATTATATAATGAAATATATTTTATCGTTTCTGTTTTATAAGTATTTATTAATCGAAGTAAGATTTTGTTAACAATCCTTTAGCCTAGTCAAATACCAACCAATACGTTAATCGGTAAGAAATGATACCTGGACATTGAAAATCATTTTTAGCTGGAAAATAACTATTAATAGTTTTATAGTCGCAATTACATCTCGTTATTTAAATTTTCTGTGTATAAAAAACTGATAAACAGTTATTTTTGTTGTGGTAATTGTGGATAGATAGAAACTGACCGGGTTTTTGACCAGAATACTCCCGTCAAATACTCCGTGCGTACTCATTGGACCATGCTTCAAATAATTAATATTATTATTTTTATCTGGATTTTTAAATAAATTTTTAAAATGCGTTGAGGCGATAAAAATCGCATTTACGGAGTTCGTGGTTTCCAGGCTGCAATTCTGTATCATGGCATCAAAGAGCTTCTGTTCAAATTGAAAAGTGCATCAATACTTCGTTTAATTACATTTTAGCGTTTCATAACTAAAATCTTTGATTTTTCTGTACAAAATGTACATTTCTTATTACTGTTTTGTAAATTTCTTAATGAATAATTATATTTATTTCATGATACACTTTGCTACTTTTATATATACAAAATTCCTATGAAACGCCAGATTTTAATCTAGTCTTATAGATTTCTACTAATTGAGGGTGAGAACTTGAACTTTTCACTATATTCTATATTGACTGAATATTTAACAAACAAAAACTTTATTTAACAGAATTAAATTTGAAATATATTTACTATTAAGCTACTTTTTAATTTATTTTTACTAAAAAACTATCATTTACTTATTAATTTATGCATGTGTGTATGTTTGTTAATCTACACTTACAAGTATTGAGTTAAATCGAAGCTTCTATAACACGGGACAGTCATTGCAAAATATATTTTAATGTTATTTGAAAGTATGAATATGTATTATTTTAATGTTATTTGAAAGTATGAATATGTATAAAATACATCATATAAATTGTATACAAATAATTTGTAATTTAATTTGTTTTTGCATGTTGGGTTTGATTTAGCCAACTGCTTGTTTTTAAAAAGGACACGGTTTCTTCATAAGGTCATTCATCTCATAATAGATATTTTTATAGATAGATAGATTTCTATTTCAGATAACTATAGAGCTTTAGAAAAATTTGTTTAACAATACAGAAGACAAACAGGTTTAACAAACACAGTCCGTGTTTAGCCGATAACTTACTTTTATACACATTACTTGTAATTTTATAAATGGTCTGCGAAAGTTACAATCACTTTTTCAATAAAACTTGTTGGCTATAAATACCTGCCGTCGAGCGCACACGTCAAAGAGCGCATTTTAGTTTATAACGTTGTTAACCCTTTATAACTAATCACTCGTCGAGGCGACGACGTGCCACTTGACGAAATTCGAAATCACCTACTTCGATCTGTCCCCTGACCTTGACTCTTTCATTACCTTCCTAATTTGAGTAAACAGTAGTCTTGGGCGTAATAGTTCGCAACTGAGATCGAACGACCTAGTTCGCCTTTTTTAAATGAACTAGTTCGCTCTTCTAGTTCGTTAGTTCGCGTTTAGTTCTGAGCTCTTTGCTCTTCGTAGCAGGATCAGTTTTAGAAAGAGCAAACGATTTTTCTTGTATTGAATTATTTTAAAGTAGTTCGTTCGGTCGTTTTGATACTGCGACAAGATTATTGAAAAAAATTTACTTTTACTTAAAATATTTAGACACTAAAAGTGGGACAAAACTATGAATTAATAAAATATATATTTTTATTATAAATAAATAGGTTTATTGTTTATGTTGTAAATTTTTCGTCTTTATATATTAATTTAGTTTTGAAATTTATAAATACTTTATATATATTATACATATTCTATACAATAAGAAATAACATTATTAACAATCGCAATTTGAATAGGCAACCATTTTATTCATTACCGCATACTAAAAATGTCATCGTAAATTTGTTTGGTTTATTTTAAAGTCGCTAATACTATACCAATATGGATCAAAATAGTTTACATTGCTCACGGTAAGTAATATGAGCGAGAGGCAGATAGCGTTTCGTGCGATTGCGAGCGAGACGTCAGTAGTTCCTATGACACTTGATGTCTCCTTAACTCATCTGTCACGAACTAGTGAACTACGAAGCGAAAAATTTGGGATCCAGTTCGCGTAGTTCAGTTGTGGGAGCGATCTTTCGAACTAGTTCGTTCGCGAACTACACAAGACTAGTAAACAGTGCAGCCCGTAACACTATTGGGTCCAGGCGCATCATAGGACGTGCTCTGTGACCTTTTCGTCGTCCGCTGGACGAAGGTTTAGTAATAACAACAACTTTATTGTTACGGTACGTACATTAATAAATTCTTTTATTTATTGTTTTACGTATTGTAGATCTGATTTTTATCGATAAATATAGAATAGTATTTATTACATTTCTAATTTAATTTATTGGATTGATTTAAATAGAAAGTTTAATGCAAAATTTAGTAGTAAGTAAATTTTTGGTTCGGTTTAGATACACGGTACGGAGAAATGTAGAGATGTTTTCACTTTTTTATATTTGTTTTAGATGGATTTGAGGAATCAAGAGGATCAGATTCGTCATTGGCTGGAGTCAGCATTGGAAAGATAATCGAAGGAGAGATCTGACAGCTGAACATCGGAAACGGACGACATTTTAGAGAAATATATTAGTTTCATTTAAAGCCAAATCCAACGAAGTTGTATTTTTATTGTCAACTATTCATGATCAACCTATTATTAATGAATCGATACGAAAACCAGAAATAAAACATTTTTATAATAGCAAAAAAGGTGCAGTGGACACTGTCGATCAAATGTGTGCAAATATAAGCTCTAACCGGGAAATCAAGAGATTTCCGGTGTGTAACTTTTATAACATTCTCAATATATGTTCTATTAATTCTAACGCTATTCATGTCTGTAACAACATAAGAAATAAGAAAAAGCCAATGACTGGGGGCGATTTTGTAATGAAGTTAGGAGATCAGCTAATGGAACCCTGGCTTCGGCAACAATAACAGACCGTTTTTTTTTTTTTTTTTTTTTATGTAAGAGGAGGGCAAACGAGCTGGCGGGTCACGGGTGGACGTGATCACCGCCGCCCATGAACTCTTGCAACATCCGAGGATTTACAAGAGTGTTGCCGGCCTTGTAGATAGGAATAAACGCCTTTTTTGAAGGTACCCATGTCGTACCGATCTGGAAATACCGCCGAAGGGAGTTCGTTCCACATTCGAGTGGTACGTGGTAAAAATGTCCTTGAGAACCGCACAGTGGAGGATCGCCACGCATCCAGGTGGTAAGGATGGTATTGGAGGCGATTGCGCGCTGTGCGGTGATGAAATTCGGCGGCAGGCATCAGATCGAATAGTTCTTCGGAACACTCCCCGTTGTAAATGCGGTAGAAGACGCACAAAGAAGCCACGTCTCTACGCAATGCCAAAGAGTCCAGCCGTTCGCAGAACACCGGGTCCCCGACAATTCGAACGGCTCTCCGTTGTACGCGGTCAAATGGTAGAAGCTGATATTGGGGTGATCCGGACCAGAGATGAGAACAGTACTCCATGTGTGGCCGGACCTGCGCCTTATAGAGCGCAAGTCTTTGGCCAGGTTTGAAGTACTGCCTCGCTCTATTGATCACTCCCAATTTCATCGAGGCCAACTTGGCCTTGCTCTCCAGATGACCACGAAACTGACAGTCGCTCGAAATGTCGAGACCCAGTATTCTGATACTTGGCGAGGCAATGAGGGGGGTGCTCTCGAAGAGCGGTGATACGACAAATGGGGTTTTCTTAGTGGTGAACGCGCAAACCTGTGTCTTTAGGGGATTGAACTGAACGTGGTTCAGTTCACCCCACTCAGAGACCATCCCCAGGGAGGTCTCTATTGAAGACACAAGTTTCTTTCGGCACTCGTTGACGTTTTCCCGAGTGAGACCTGCACGGCCGGAATATACCGCATCCCCAGTACTGTCATCCGCATAACAATGTATGTTGGAGATGTCCAACATATCATTGATGTGCAGGAGGAACAGAGTTGGGGATAGCACGCAGCCTTGGGGTACACCAGCGTTCACGGGCTTGGGGTCCGAGCAAAAACCGTCGAGAATGACCTGTATGCTCCGCCCAGTGAGGAAGTTGATGATCCACTTGCATAAACTCTCGGGAAGCCCATAGGAAGGTAGCTTCGAAAGAAGCCCCTTGTGCCATACACGATCGAAGGCTTTCGCGATATCCAGACTAACTGCCAGACCCTCTCCCTTGCTTTCAATAACAGCTGCCCAACGGTGTGTAAGATACAACAGAAGATCACCAGCCGATCGACCATGGCGAAAGCCATATTGCCGGTCATTGACCAACTGGTGATCCTCGAGGTAGGTTAGGAGCTGTTTATTGATAATGCTCTCCATTACTTTGGAGAGCAGAGAGGTAATGGCGATAGGTCTGTAGTTAGCTGGATCCGAGCTATCACCTTTTTTAGGGATCGGATGGACAAGGGCACGCTTCCATGAGACCGGGACTACGCCTTTAAGATAAGAGTACCGAAATAGACGCGTTAGCACTGGAGTCAACTCAGGGGCGCACGTTCGTAGCACCAATGGAGAAATGCCATCCGGCCCACTCGACTTATGAACGTCCAAGGAAAATAGAGACTGCCTAATAGTTTTCTGCCGAAAAACTATTTCCGGCATTGAGCTCTGACACCGCGGGATGATAGGCGGTGTCTTCCCCTGGTCGTCCAAAGTCGAGTTGGAGGCGAAAAGAGTGCCCAAGAGATCGGCTTTCTCTTTTGCCGTGTGGGCCAGAGAGTCATTCCCCATGTGCAACGGCGGTAGGGACGGCTGGCTAAAGTTTCCCAGAGTGGCCTTTGAAAGCGCCCAGAATTTGCGCGTGCCAGGCGGGTACTTTGCCAGCTGATCCCCAATTTTGACGACATGCTTGAACTTTGCTCTAGCGATTTGCCGTTTGAAGAATCTGGAGGCACGGTTGTATTTCCTCTTCAGAACTCTAGAGTTCGGATCCTTAGTGACTAACGCATTGACCCAAGCTTGATAAGCCTGCCGTTTGCCAGCTGCTGCAGCCCTGACAGACGCATCAAACCAAGGCCGCGATCTGCCACCAAGTGGTACCACAGAGCTTGGTACAAATAGCTCCATGCCCTGTAGTATCACATCAGCTACAGCCGCAGCGCAGTCACTAGGATCATCGGAAGGGAAACAAATCGGCCCCCATGGGTAGGATGCAAAAAAAGACCGCATTCCATCCCAATCCGCTGACTTGTAGTGCCAAACGCGTCGAGTCGCAGGTGTTGTGCGAGCCGACCGTTGAATGGGCACTACACTCCGTACCAGACAGTGATCAGAGGAACCTAAGGGAGCCTCGACAGTGATCTGGTACTTTTCTGGATGTGTAGTCAGCAGAAGATCCAACAAAGAGGGCGTGTGGCTGTCCACGTCCGGTAGACGAGTGTGCGTCTTTACCAGCTGGGACAGACCATTTGCCAGAGCAAAGACCGTGAGTTTGGGGCGTAATATAAGGGTCAAAATTGAGGATATTCTTGGCGAATCTTCAACAATAGAAGCTCCTGTTCCTTCTACGTCAAACGTGCGTAAAATTTGCTACCTATGTCCATCAAAGGCCCGGAGAATGACCAAGCACCGTTGCACCAGATGTAGAAAAACTTTTTGTGGTCCACAAAATGTTGGTATGTGTGGTCACTGTGTAAATTGATATTATAACATTAATTAGTACTTAATTTGTTCATTATAATCCTTACTTTTGTGCAATGAAACAAGTTCCTATCTTAATTAAATAATTTTTATTATATCTCATTGTTTTATTCCGTAGTCCGTTGGACGAAGGTGTAGTAATAATGTAACAATGAAAACAGTTTAGTTATCTAGGGTTAAAGTTTTAAACTACACCCCTAAGAGAGCAAGTTTGGCATACGGAAACTATTTTTTAAACAAATTATTTACTTTTACGTCATATATGTTTTAATGTCCAATAGTTAATATATATTTTTGTGACTAATCATATGTTTGTGAAATCACCTAGTCTGTAACATCTTATTAAATATTTATATAAATTATAATTACATATAAGATTTTTTTTAAAGTAAAATGTTAAATAAAAGTAACAGTTTTGTAAACATAATTATACGAGAGATTTTTGAACATAATATAAAAACTTAAGACATTGACGTTTTAGCTGTATCACAGTAGGTAATAGTGGTGTGCGCCGACTGATGGTACGGATGATTACGCCCGCCTTTGCGAACACCGGAGTTAATATCGGAGTTAAAACAGCGCAAAAATTTATGTTAATTGTTGGTGTCATAGTCTGCCGCAATTATCCGATTCGTTTATAATTGAAATATTATAGTATCATCACATACCTACAGATATTACTATCTACCTGAAAGACATAAATATCTTTCCTTACTCTGGATTCACAAGATTTCTGATAATCGCTGATTTAATGTAAGTTTATAAATTCATATATTTTCATCCCAAGAACATCAGTAGCGTGATCTCCACGTATAACTTATATGATTTCTTTCAATGATGCGTGTGAATTATTATGCTAAAAGTATTATTTAATTAATAATTATGATAGTAAATAACAGGAGATGTGACTAATACAAGGATTTTAAGATTATTCAAAAGAGGTTAAATTTGTAATTAACAGTAATCGCTAATAAAAATGAAGCAATGTTTTATCTGTTGCTGCCACGACAGTCAACAATATTTATTGTAGTTCAAAATAATTGCTGCATATTTATTAGTTGCTTACTTGACAAAGGTAACAAAATATTTATACGTATATATATATTTATAAATCGTTAAGAAATTTAAACCTGCCATTTAAAATAATTATGATCAAATATGGTGGGCCACGCATCTTGGACTCTTTCTGGTTTTTGTGCAATTTATGCTGGAAATCGAGGGAGGTCCCAGACGATTGGCGAGGTGCAATCATCGTACCTTTCTATAAAGACAATGGTTCACAGATAGACTGTGCAAGCTATAGTGCTATCAGTTTGATTAACTTGGACGGTAAAGTTTATGCTAAAATATTATCGAGAAGAATGCCGGGGAAGGACCACCCTCTCACAGAAGACCGACGTGTAGTAACCAAATTCATTTGGTTATGTTCCGTCGGTGAGTGAGAGAATCCGGAAGCCCAACCTCCCCCCCCCCGCGCCAAACATGAAAGCGATGCCTATAAGAAAAATACCCCAGGAGGGTACCGGCTTTGATGAAGCCGGGGACCCCCTCCCCGAGCAAAATCGGGGAAATGATTCTCGGATTTTGCTCGGGCTGCCCGTCGTATCTGGGGCGGGCAAAGTATCGCCTTTTGTGTTTTATGAGGGCAAACGACGAGTCAACGCAGCGGCACCCCGACCCACTCTAAATGTGGACTTTTGCAACATCCGGGGACTTCATTCCAACTTGAACGCCGTCCATTATCATCTAGAGACGGCGCAGCCGGCCTTGTTGTTTCTGACGGAAACGCAGATATCTCAACCTAGCGACACAGCGTACCTGTCATACCCCGGGTATAAACTAGAACACCATTTTATACCACACGCCGGGGTATCTGTGTTCGTAAGGGAGGATATCTGCTACCGTCGCCTTCAGGTTTTTGAAGGTCGGGACCTGTCTTTACTTTGGCTACGCGTGGACATGGACGACCATGTCAGAGTCTACGCGTGCCTCTACAGGTCCCATAGTGGTAATGCAGAAACGGATCAACTCTTGGGCCATGTTCAGGCGAAGATTGACGATCTGCTTTCACAGACTCCCTCCGTCGAAGTCGTAGTCCTAGGGGACTTTAATGCGCACCATGCCGATTGGCTAGGGTCACGTGCCACCGACTACGCGGGGAGATCTGTGTTTGACTTTGCTCTGGCAAATGGTCTGTCCCAGCTGGTAAAGACGCACACCCGTCTACCGGACGTGGACAGCCACACGCCCTCTTTGTTGGATCTTCTGCTGACTACACATCCAGAAAAGTACCAGATCACTGTCGAGGCTCCCTTAGGTTCCTCTGATCACTGTCTGGTACGGAGTGTAGTGCCCATTCAACGGTCGGCTCGCACAACACCTGCGACTCGACGCGTTTGGCACTACAAGTCAGCGGATTGGGATGGAATGCGGTCCTTTTTTGCATCCTACCCATGGGGGCCGATTTGTTTCCCTTCCGATGATCCTAGTGACTGCGCTGCGGCTGTAGCTGATGTGATACTACAGGGCATGGAACTATTTGTACCAAGCTCTGTGGTACCACTTGGTGGCAGATCGCGGCCTTGGTTTGATGCGTCTGTCAGGGCTGCATCAGCTGGCAAACGGCAGGCTTATCAAGCTTGGGTCAATGCGTTAGTCACTAAGGATCCGAACTCTAGAGTTCTGAAGAGGAAATATAATCGTGCCTCCAGATTCTTCAAACGGCAAATCGCTAGAGCAAAGTTCAAGCATGTCGTCAAAATTGGGGATCAGCTGGCAAAGTACCCGCCTGGCACGCGCAAATTCTGGGCGCTTTCAAAGGCCACTCTGGGAAACTTTAGCCAGCCGTCCCTACCGCCGTTGCACATGGGGAATGACTCTCTGGCCCACACGGCAAAAGAGAAAGCCGATCTCTTGGGCACTCTTTTCGCCTCCAACTCGACTTTGGACGACCAGGGGAAGACACCGCCTATCATCCCGCGGTGTCAGAGCTCAATGCCGGAAATAGTTTTTCGGCAGAAAACTATTAGGCAGTCTCTATTTTCCTTGGACGTTCATAAGTCGAGTGGGCCGGATGGCATTTCTCCATTGGTGCTACGAACGTGTGCCCCTGAGTTGACTCCAGTGCTAACGCGTCTATTTCGGTACTCCTACCTTAAAGGCGTAGTCCCGGTCACATGGAAGCGTGCCCTTGTCCATCCGATCCCTAAAAAAGGTGATAGCTCGGAACCAGCTAACTACAGACCTATCGCCATTACCTCTCTGCT
This sequence comes from Melinaea menophilus ssp. n. AW-2005, assembly GCA_918358695.1. Classification (NCBI taxonomy): domain Eukaryota; kingdom Metazoa; phylum Arthropoda; class Insecta; order Lepidoptera; family Nymphalidae; genus Melinaea; species Melinaea menophilus. The sequence goes on from OU911055.1 coordinate 12,461,090, forward strand.
CTCCAAAGTAATGGAGAGCATAATCAATAAACAGCTCCTAACGTACCTCGAGGATCACCAGTTGGTCAATGACCGGCAATATGGCTTTCGCCATGGTCGATCGGCTGGTGATCTTCTGTTGTATCTTACACACCGTTGGGCAGCTGTTATTGAAAGCAAGGGAGAGGGTCTGGCAGTTAGTCTGGATATGGCGAAAGCCTTCGATCGTGTATGGCACAAGGGGCTTCTTTCGAAGCTACCTTCCTATGGGCTTCCCGAGAGTTTATGCAAGTGGATCACCAGCTTCCTCACTGGGCGGAGCATACAGGTCGTTCTCGACGGTTTTTGCTCGGACCCCAAGCCCGTGAACGCTGGTGTACCCCAAGGCTGCGTGCTATCCCCAACTCTGTTCCTCCTGCATATCAATGATATGTTGGATATCTCCAACATACATTGTTATGCGGATGACAGTACTGGGGATGCGGTATATTCCGGCCGTGCAGGTCTCACTCGGGAAAACGTCGACGAGTGCCGAATGAAACTTGTGTCTTCAATAGAGACCTCCCTGGGGATGGTCTCTGAGTGGGGTGAACTTAACCACGTTCAGTTCAATCCCCTAAAGACACAGGTTTGCGCGTTCACCACTAAGAAAACCCCATTTGTCGTATCACCGCTCTTCGAGAGCACTCCCCTCATTGCCTCGCCAAGTATCAGAATACTGGGTCTCGACATTTCGAGCGACTGTCAGTTTCGTGGTCATCTGGAGAGCAAGGCCAAGTTGGCCTCGATGAAATTGGGAGTGATCAATAGAGCGAGGCAGTACTTCAAACCTGGCCAAAGACTTGCGCTCTATAAGGCGCAGGTCCGGCCACACATGGAGTACTGTTCTCATCTCTGGTCCGGATCACCCCAATATCAGCTTCTACCATTTGACCGCGTACAACGGAGAGCCGTTCGAGTTGTCGGGGACCCGGTGTTCTGCGAACGGCTGGACTCTTTGGCATTGCGTAGAGACGTGGCTTCTTTGTGCGTCTTCTACCGCATTTACAACGGGGAGTGTTCCGAAGAACTATTCGATCTGATGCCTGCCGCCGAATTTCATCACCGCACAGCGCGCCATCGCCTCCGATACCATCTTTACCACCTGGATGCGTGGCGATCCTCCACTGTGCGGTTCTCAAGGACATTTTTTCCACGAACCACTCGAATGTGGAACGAACTCCCTTCGGCGGTATTTCCAGATCGGTACGACATGGGTACCTTCAAAAAAGGCGTTTATTCCTACCTACAAGGCCGGCAACACTCTTGTAAATCCTCGGATGTTGCAAGAGTTCATGGGCGGCGGTGATCACGTCCATCCGTGACCCGCCAGCTCGTTTGCCCTCCTCTTACATAAAAAAAAAAAAAAAAAAAAAAAAAAAAAAGAATGCAAGTGAGATCTAGAAAGCTATTGCGGGAGGCTTAAGGACGTTTTAGACTTGGAAGAGGGTGTATAGATCAGATCTTTTCCCTCCGCATTATCACGGAAAAGTTTTTGGCCCTAAACCAAAAGGTTTTCTGTGCTTTTGTGGATTTGGAAAAGGCGTTTGACAGGGTTGTGTGAAAAAAATTATGAGAGATACTGCCCCGATATAATGTGAGCGCACCCTTGCTACAGGCTGTAAAGTCTCTTTACAGAGATCACCCAGCCTGTGTGCGAGTAGGAGTTAGCATATCGCCCTGGTTTGACATCCAATCGGGTGTTAAGCAAGGTTGCGCTATGTCAGCTTGGTTGTTCAATTTGTATTTGGATAGTTGTCTCCAAGGCGTGAAAGACATGGGAGTGAAAGTAGGTGACCTTAAGGTCAATTTCTTGCTATATTAGGATGATTCAGTGCTCATTGCATCATCACAATGCAATTTGCAGGCATTGGTCACCACTCTGAAAGATGGGTGTGAGATTAGTGGTCTAAACCTGAATGTAGATAAGACGAAGGTTCTGATATTTGAAAGAAATGAAGAAAGAACAGAATGTAAGATCAACGTGAATAATAAGATAATAGAACAAGTGAATGAAGTGGTATATTTGGGAAGTATGTTTAGCAGAGATGGAAGATACGAAATGGATGTGGAAGGGCGTATTGTTGCCGGTAACAAACTCAACGGTGCTTTGACTGCATTGTTATGACGGCGAAACATCAGCATAGCTGCAAGTTTGGCTGTACACAATGCGGTTTTACTACCGACGCTATTATATGGCAGCTAGACGTGGGTAACACAGAAGAAGAATGTAAGAAAGATAAATGCTGTGGAGATGCGATCTCTTCGCCGAATATGCGAAGTCAGTCTAGCTGATCGAATCCGTAATGAAGAGATCTACAGAATGGCAAGTACTAGCGTAGATGTCACGGTGAGAATGAATAAGAACGTGCTTAGGTGGTTTGGGCACGTCGAACGAATGAGTGATGAAAGAATGGTAGAAAAGATTTATATAGGAAAAGTGAGCGGTAAGAGAGACAGGGGGAGGCCTCGAGTGACCTTCAAAAACACAGTATCTATGATGCTGGAGGAAGGTCACACAATAAAAGGACTTACGTAATTTTAATTTTTAGTACAACATTCTTAGATTTGACTGCAACTTAAACTTAAATAAAAAAAAATATAACCTAATTAGAATAAGACTAGAATTACAATAGTCAGAAAAGGAAAAATTAAAAACGTAGGTTAAATTACTTTACGAAGAGGATAAATCTGATATATTTTGGGACAAAATCGTTGAAACAATATCAATAGCGTGTAACATATACTATTCCAACAATGAGTGCGGATTCACCGCCGACGAGTCGTCGTCGCGCTCGAACGAGTGAAGCGCGAACCAAACAATACAAAAAAAACAACTTTTCACTTTCATCAAACAACGTATTAGTTGATATGGACTTTTGTTCTTAAATCGTTATATCAAAATGCAATTCTGCTGATCTGCTGAGATCAACCGGGCAAAAACTTAACAGTTGCTCTTTTTAAAAGAAATTTAACAATGTTTGATATGTAAATTATACTATTAATACAAATGAGTTAAGACACTAAGTTCAACATATTTCGATCAACTAAAAACTCTTGAAGCTATAAACATTTATTTTTTTAATAAAAATCTTTTAATTTTAGATTTAAAACTAAGACAAGGAAGGTCTAAGATATCTTATGGAATTTTCTTATTTATGAAGCCCATGAAGGATTTGTTAACTTTTTTGAAGAAGAAATTTAGGCTTTACGAGTTTGTAATTATTTCTTGTATTTATTGTGTCTTTCACCGTTTTTAAATTTTGTTGAATTTTAAGCTTTTTTAATTATTTTTTTTTTGGGGCCCACCAATGTCTGTACAGACTAAGGTGCTTGTTTATTACAGTTTTATTTTTTTAATAGTTTTGTGCAATAAAGTATCAAACACTCTGAATAAACAACGCACCGGAAATAAAAGTTGCCTTACAAAAATGGCTAATAAATTTAATAACATTGAATTTACAGTCTATAAGGACTGTAAATGTGACAAATCCGGATAAAGCTTTTCTCCACTAACAATAGAGATTGAATTCGTTGAATGGGATATTGGCAGTTGGCTCTAGTGATGCAGATTACAGCAAAAGTGTCTGTCTCGGTAATAGTCATTATATTGATTACTGGTGATGGCTGTGAAAAATGTAAAGTAATAAATAAATATTATTTATTAATGAAGCTATGTGAATGAAATAAATATTATTACCGGCCATGGCTATTACTAAATCGATATGGGTATGTGCCATTGAATTTGTATACATATTTAGTTTTTTTTTTTTTTTTTTATTATTATTTTTTTTTATATATTTACCATAGACTTGTAGTCCATGCCATTTTTAATTTGTTTTATAATTATTATTTTGATTTCTTTTTTTTTGAGATTTTTGCCTGTGTATTCAGGAACATATTTAGTTTTGGTAAAGTTACTCGTAATTTGTTTAGAATTAATAAATCTTTTCTTAGTTTTATTTTTCTTAGTTTAAAAAATCTCGTTTCTTAGTATGCAGGATATAAGTATAAACAATTGCAATTTTGAGTCACCCCACTTCCTTAACTGCTACTAACTATCCAGAACAAAGAAGAATAGCAATTCGTCACAATACTATATTTATGTATATATAGCGATAATTCTTCACTACTACTTACCATTTTCTATAACTTTCTTTCATTTCTATTATTTTCATATGAATTAAGTCAACGTTTACAAAATTTTCTTAAGCAATATTAAATATACCGTAATAGCGTTATAATGGATTAAAACTAGTAGAGGAACTTGACGCTGATCAGTGAATCTTTTAAAAGTGAGACTGTATTCTAGAAAACTATTTCCAAACTATTGAAAACATATTAAAATTCACATACATTATCGCGACACGAGAAAATGTCATAAAGCTTTTACCTACTAGGTTTTAAATATATATCGAAAAGGATACAGTACAATGGCGTCGAAAATAGTTATCCCTCCATTACAAAAATTATTTATCCTTTTTGAAGCATAATATTTGAAAAACCAGTAAACAAGTAAACTCGTGTTTTCTTCGAGCTTTCCATATTCACTAACATGTTTTCTAACTCTTCCGCCATTTATTTTAATTCTGTAAGCACATGGATGAGGGATGCGGGGGGTATAGTTTCTAACTCTAAGATAAAGTATTTTTGACGTCGGTGCAAATAAATAGAAATATGTAGAATGTCCAAAATCACATATATATGCTTTCCCACTCCTCCGAACCAAATTTTATTTTATGATTTACTCGTAAGTTCACACCGATTTCAAACATTTATTTTGTATTTTAATTTAGATATCATTTTGTTATCGTGAAGAAGAGTAAGTTTGGTAGAACTTTAGAGAACAAACTATTTTATTAACTTAATAGTAGTTCAAATTACTAGGACACGCAAGCGGGGTCGTGAGATGAGCTTGAAGTTTTTTAGCTTAGCTTACAAACGCTACGAGAGTTAAATGGAAATATAGGATATTATCAATAAATCATTTGTAAAACATGTCAAGCTTGAACAGTATCGATACTGTTGTGAACGGACAGAAGTTGCTGTGTATCGCGATATGCCACTTGCACGCCGTCTGCCTCTTCCTCTGCTTCGTCCACGTTCTATTTAATAAATAATATAATAAGATTGAGCAATAATTAAACGGAAGCTTGATGAAACTCTATGAAAAAAAAATCGGATAGCAAAATGAAAAATAAAAGTGAAAGAAAATATTCCGACAGAACCTTGCCTGTTCGAAGCCTCACACGCAACTGAAGCGTTCGTTCAGTTGTTCTATTTTTTTTTTCAGTTCAGTTTCAGTTGTTCTATTTTGCTATTTTTTTAACTTGTGCAGGCGCGCGCTGGTGAATCACTAAATCGAACTAAATTAGTTCTGTAATTGTTCAAGATCTGTTGATCGAAATTATCCGAATTTTTCAGTCATAAAGCAATGTGTCATCAAACACCATGACGAGTTTCAAAACTGTGGTATGCGTAGTTTATGAGCTAGCACGTAAATTGTCCTAAACTGAATTATTAAATTATACTGAATTTAGAATTACGATTTAAAAAAATTAAATATACGCTTCGCGCCTTATGCTCGCAATTGTTGTGGCGAGTTTCGTTAACGTAGCTCGAATAGTTTTTAAGAACAAAGAGTTCGCATTTTTTGCGATCTGAACAGTAAAGATATAATAATTGGTAACGCTTGTTTAATTAAAACTCTAAATTGTATTAAACTGTCTTTCAGGAACTGTATATTGGCTAAATACTTGCAATAAATGTCTCAACCACAGTCATTAATACTACCTTCATCGTTCAAATAAGAGTCATAACAATATTTTACTGCTTAAAAATAAAATTTGTTTGTAATTAGAGATTTTTCATTGCCGGATTATGGCTGTGGACTAAATTAAGTCCGGTTTTATTATTATAACATTATAAGATATAAAGAAGAAAAGATGGACTCGTAGATACATTTTTAGAGCTGGAAGTGGAAAGTATTTACAAACAAATAATTTTGTGAACAAATTGGGCAATTAAGTAGGAGATTGGTAACTGCAATCGTTTGAATAAAACTATGACTCCTTTACAATTTCAATATTATAATTAAGTGTGCATATTTAATAAACATATAATTCCAATATGCAGCAGAGTGCAAGCAAAATAGATAACATGAGGAAAAGTTGATATCACGAGAAAAGAAATAAAAGAAATATTTTGATATGACACTTGTCTTGTAATTAAAACTATACATACAGAGTGACAGTTGTTTCAAATTCTCAAAATTAGTGGTGAATGATGTATTGATTAAGGAATAAATTGTCTGCAGCCATTTTTATCTCCCTTTTTTATTTAATATCGTTCTTATATCTTTTAATGATACCGACGTGATGATAGGTAATAAAAAATTCAACAAAAGTACGTTTTACTGCCAGACTTTAGCACGCAATATTTCTAAATTTCAGGTGAGAATGGTTTAATATCATAATAAATGAAAATTTAAATTAAGTTAGTATTTTTATTTAGGCTTATAAATTCTTATATATTATATTCTCATAAAAGTCACTCGTTTTTATTTGATTAACAAATTTGTTATTTATGATGAGTAACTTTATTATAGTTCGTTTTCTTTATCAAAACAGGTACAAGCGATAATTATATTCCGCCAATGTTGCCATATTTCGAATATTACTTTTGAGTAATGAACTCTGCGCGTAAACTTGTCAATCGATTGATTTGTTTAATTGGTTCTATGTTCTAGTTAACTTACTTTTCTAATTCTCGTAGTTTAACGAGTACAGAGTTGTATTTTGATGTAGAATTAGTAATATAGCTAGAAAGTGCATCTATTTTGATTAAAACAAAATTATAGTTCGAAATTGGAGGTTTAATATAACATATTCTACAGTAGTACAAATTAGGAGACATTAAATCTTGGATTTTCACAAGGGGCACACATTTTATGATATAATTTCTTAATGTTATAAATAACTTAAATTCACCATATTTAAAATCAATCAAAAGTCGATATTACTATTTTATATAGAATTGTTATTCTGTTTTATTCTTCATTAGTTATTATTCTATCTCAGGCCATCCGGTTGTTCTCGATTAATTTACAGACGGTTTGTAATTTGTAGTCTATTTTGTTTCAAGGTACTGGTAACATCAACAAACAAGGTCTTCAATAATGTAAATTACATTGTTGTATTATTATTACCTCGAAGTTTCCTAGGTCTTGTTATTGTAATAAAATATTTTTCATCACGGGTTATTGTTAAAGGAATAGTTAAATTTTGTTTAGATATCCTTAAATTAGATATTGATCAGTCTTAATTAGGCCCAAAGACCCTATGCTGGATGACTCATTTGGCCATCTTTATTAATGTAAAAGGTATTTATTATCAATAAATAAAACGATCCTGGTTTATATAAATATATAACATATAAAGAAAACACATGCAAAGTTAATTCGCTTCAGCAGCAAAATTTCCTGCAACTATTGACAAAGTCGATACTGAAACTTAATCAAAGCGTAGAATTGATAATATCACCGCTTTTAAACAACATTAAGAACAACATTATTAAAATCAAAATCAAGTGTATTTGTGCCAGTAATTTTTTTTTACCGTTGTTCTAAGTCGCCCGACTAAAATACTGTCCAGTTAGGATAACATTAGTCCAATTTATCGTTATTATAGTATAACATATAATGATCTACGATATACGATAATAGAATTATAAAAATATTATATTATAAAATACAGAATTTTTTTTCTTAGATTAGATTGAAATATTTTACGGTTAATTTATTTCCTATATATTATATAGGACGAGTGTCTATGTAATAATTATTTATTTTAATATATTTCTAAGTAACGTTATGATTTAATTTTTTTTTGTTTCAGGTATGTTAATACTTTTACAGAACTTCCTCAAGCTTGTGCTCCAAATTCTTTTTAGTTTGCTTATCTTTGAAGTATAATATACCGAATATTTTAAGAAGATTTCTATTTTTTTTTATATTTGTTTGTTAATAATGTAAAAAATACAAACTATTGGAAAACACACAGATCATGTTCTGGAGAAGTATAGTCTATTTTCATTAATTTATTAAGAGAGGCTGCCTCTTATACTCACAATGTTTTAATAATGTTTGCAAATCAATTAGATATTAATACAATATGGTTTTTAAGTGAAGCCATTAGCATATTAAATCATACTTCACCTTTATTTAAAAGATCCATTTAAAGCATCTTCTAACTGTTACAATGTTTATTAAAAATAATAGTATATAAGTTAAAATAAATATAATTCACCCACCTGCCACAATAACAACTATTTGGTGATGACGCTAAATTTCTTCCACGATTTTCTATTATATATCATATCAGTGGAGATTTTCTTCTTTGCCTTATATTTATAACGCTCTTTTCTTAAAACCACACAATATATAAACTTATTAGACTTATACTTGATGGATCCAATTTTTTGAAGCTCTCTTTTAAATCAATGAGTATATGGAATTATTATTAAATTAAATTTTAGTAAATATCAAAGAAATTATATACTACAATTCCTTCTCTTATTAATATTAATAATAATACAAGACAGCTTTTATCAGAAGGACAAGAAATACGGGAAAATTAATCTTCAAATTTCAAAAGGTATTAATATTTCGTGTTTTAATTTATTTGTTTTGTATGGTCATTTTAATTTTACTTTCAAACATAATTATGTCTTAAAATCGAAAAACCGTTATTTAATTATATTATCTTACAAAATAATGGTATATTGCATAATATCATAGCCTGGTCTCATTTTATTCTCACTATCTCACTCTGTATCTAACTTTAGGCTACCAAATACACTAAACAGGAATAGTTAACGATAAATAGCACTAATATGCTGTTTAAGTTGTTGCTAAAACATTGTCTACTAGCAACAGGATAATTGATATACACACAATGTAATTGGAAATAGATAACAGCACAAATATAGTGACTGATAACTTTGAAAAGAACTTTGAATTTTTATAATTAAATAATTCGAATTAAAATAATTCGAAGAACAATCAATATTGTTTCTTCTTGGTTTGTTTGGTTCTTTTATTTTATAGGACGAGGAAACTATAAATATAATGATATTTATAGTATTTATATAGTAATTGTGAGTATAATATATATAATATTAGTATAATATAATTATGAAACGGTTAAAATATCAACAATTATACAAGGCCGATTATATAATTATACAATTAAACGTAAATTAGAATTTTTAAGACGCTCAGAGTCAATGATTATCGGATTCATTGACTCTTATCAGAATAACTCATATTTATCAAACAAAAGTCAAATTCAATTTTAAACTCTTGGGAATAAAAAAACAGCACACTGGAAAAAAAACACTTATAATTAATTTAAACACTTCAAAATTTATTATCAAAAATTTTTAAATAATCAAAGTTCTCTAATACACGTTTTATAATCACTCACAATAAATGAAATATTAACTAAGCTGAACATTTTATTATATAATAACTCAATCACTTTTAGTGATTAATTCTTTGAGTTTCTAAAAGGATATTTAGAAATTTATAATTTCTAACAGCACAACCCCAACATGTTCTTGTCGCTGTCCAACTCGAGCACCAGCAAAGAGCGAGGTCTCGTCGCTAGTTGTCCGCTGTTTATACAGTTCTCAAATAAGTTGATCGTTTGACTCGATTCCGGACAACTGTCAATATCACACGATCACGTGACAGCTTTGACTTGTCTAATTACTTTAGTCAAATCAAAGCATTAGAAATAAATTAATATTAACTTTCATTAAACTAATTCTTAAATGTGATTGTTATTTATTTTTACCTAATTTATATTATTTATTAATGTAATTAACAAATGCTCATTACGCAACAAATTATTATTTACTCACAATATTTATCAAAACACTATCCATTTATAAGAGTAAAAGGATAGTGGGGTAGTCTTAAATATACCTTATCATATTTTACAAACAATTTGAAAACATGTAACGAGTAGTTAATAAAATAATGAGGCCTTTAAGGCTCAGCAGCGACATATATAATTTATTATTATTATTAATATAACTATACAAAGTATACAATGCATAAAAAATATTGGATTTTTAAAATTGGTTTATGTCTATATTGGATATTTTAAAGGTAAATATTATATGCTTAACCTATTAACCGGTCAAGACGCATAAATGCGTCACGCGCCCGTTACATGTTGTATAATTTGAAGGGGAACTCCCCGGTTAACATGTTAAAAGTATTTACTTTTTTATAAAATAATATATTAAAAAGTCTTATGTCCTCCATTTCCACGAGGGTAATATACCAATTCATAAATCTGTAAGAACTTTAAGTTGTACATTTGAAGTAGTTTTAGCCGAGTACGGAATGAGAAATAAGCTGGACAATAACTTTTCAGGATCGGAACTGAGCTGCATAATAATTGCTTTATTCTCGTATATTTGATTTGGAAAATTTAAGTTATCTGTACGTATATTGAGTCATATTAACCGAGTCTAATGCTTTTGTGGTTATGTATATGTGATATGTTGTAGATACCTTTTCCTATTTTGTAACATAAGTCTTCTACATTTATAAAAAAACATAAATAAAATATTTGAACAAAAAATTTGTTAAAATAAGTTGTTGTTAAATACAATAATTTAATAAATGTAATTGGCAGTTTTTGATTTATAATTAATACGAATCACACGGTGTCCCGAATTTGTCAAGTTTTACAAGTGAATGAATTAATATCTTTAAATTTTATTAAGTATTTAATATATTTATTTTAAAAATACAACATTCAAAACTTTATTTACATATGTAAAAACTCATTTATTACAAATATCCTTTTGACACTCTGTAAAATGAATTAGGTTCCTATATTAATACAAACTTCACTTCTTTGCTGCGATGAAACTTACTAAAACAGATGAAACTTCTTCAAAAATATTAGTTTATGCCATTTTAATTACTTAAAATGATGTTTTATATTTAAAAAAAAATACTTTTAAAGAATTTTCTAGCTTTAATTGCTTAAATTAATTAGTGCTCCCACATAAAATTGAGCCGAAGGAATACCTTAGAGACTTTAGAATCTACTATTGGTGTCACAATTATATATATATATATATATATATATATATATATATTAAATATGACCGTGAATAAATCGTATAGATGTAGGAAATACAAGCCTTGTGTGTCCAAAAGTCAGTTTTGATCTCAATCTTGCGCGATATTTCAAGACGCCTAATATCTAATCCGATAGTTTATTAGTTTTGATTATTGATACCTTAGCTTGATATCTTTACTTCTGCATATGTATAAAGAATTATTGTTCGTATTAATTACCACCTTATAAGCGATTAATAATGGTAAATTGAATATTAAAAAAGTCCCATAAAGTTAGGTTAATATTTTAATAACCTCGTAGTTATTTTATTACTGTTACTTGTAATGAGGTTTTCCTTCGGTTCAATTCGATTAAAAGTTTCTTAATAGCGCTATACTAGTGAACTTAATAATACGTGGCAGCTATACAATATTTCTTTTGTATCATGCTACTTACACCTATTTGAACAATGCAAGAGTGTGTGAGAGAAATAAAAATGTAGAAAGAGTGTCAGAGACAGAAAGAAACAGACAGAGGAAGATATGGTTTGTAGATTGTGCTGTAAATTTTTGTCATCTTTCCCAAATTATAATAATCTTTAAGTCGTTCACCCTTTTTTCCATTGAGGTAAGCAGATACAGAAAATTCAACACGAACAGTGAACTTTTTCACTTTATAAAAAAATGGATTGTAGGTACTTTCTTGTAATCACAAATTTGATTTAGCTCAAGTGAGTTTTATTTTTACAAATGGCATTTACTCCAGCTTAGAACAGTTTTTTCGTAATTCTGTCTTTTCCACCCATTTCGATGAGGTTTTCTAATAAAGGACCAGAAAAAACAATCGATAAGAAAGAATCGCATTCACATTTTTAGCGCATAAATATTTAATAACCTGATAACAGACCCGCCAAAGAGTTTCAAGTAGGATCGACGTTAGGTGATTATACGCTTTGCGGAAGCTGGATGCCGATTCTGGATATTACACTCCATTCCTACGAACTCCAGTCAAGGCGATTAAGTGTAGTATAAGAAGTTTTCTATTACCGATTCGATTATTGAGAATTTTATCGATAATTGCTATTGTATTCGAGCATACATATAAGAGCTACTTTATACAGATCTACTTTATGCCGATCCAGAAGATAATTTGTAAGTTTCTACGATTAATGAGCAATAATAGACTCCTAATGTCTTATATATTTTAGAGATTTTGTTTTGTTTGGAAATTAAATTTTATAATCATATTATATTTTTTATACATACGAATCAATTACAAATATTTTTTCTCTCTATCGACAATTCCTCAAATGTTAAGTTATTCTACAGCAAGAAATATAATAATTAATTTCTTAACAAACAAGATTCATAATTGAGGGTTCATAAACAGCATTCAGGACTTTATTGGAGAGTGATGTTATTGTGTTGTATCGAGGAAGAAACGCTTATCACGCAAATAGATCTAAACTGTTGTAAGTAAATGTGTACTTTAATCATGGAATCAGTTGAAGTTACTTCTCGAATAATTAATAAAGAAATTTCAGTAAAAAATATAAAAATAAATACAGTGCTTCTGATTTTTAGGAGGAAATAGTATATTTTAATATAAGATGGGTAGAGATATGTCTTTTTTTTTAATATCTTATTTTATTGGGAAAACAAACAGCACATAATATCATAGTTACATTTTATCTATTTTCATTTCTACGTAGGTCAGGATACTAGTAAAATAATATTGGCCATTGTTTATTTTAATATTAATAGCGATAAAGACCAATATTTTCAAACGTCATTTCCATACGTGTAAAGTGTTCTTCTCTAACAATATCAGTACTGTAAATCAAAAAGTCGCCAACACGCCGATTGCGTTTTTAAATTGAATTTTTCCGCAAGTGTTTTAAAACTTTTTGATATTATATTCAAGGATTACATATATCCTAAAAATAGCTTCAATCCGTTACCGTACACGTGTCATAAAACAATAATAACCACATGATTGAAATCACGTATTATCGTTTGCAAAGGAAAGTGTTCAAATTTTTATTCTTATGTATTTTATAATATAAAATAATATATTATTATGAGCAATCATCCATCATCTAAAGTTGTAATATAAATATCATATTCCACTACTCAATCATAATAAAACTTAAACAACCCAAAATTTGTTATTACGATAGTTACTCAAATAATGACTTTGCTCATAAATAAAGTACATAATTACTTGGGTATTCGCCGGCTTCACTTCGCGTTAACGACTGTTTGATAGAGCTGGGACTCTTAATGTCCTTATTGTTGTATTTATTGGCGGTCATTCTAACTGAATATTATTTACAATATATAAGCCTTTTTGCCCAGGGCTTTTGTCAAGTGAAATATATGATAAACGAGTTTGGGGTTATTATTATGTAATCATAATTACCTGACTTTTGACTAACATGTTCCGCTACATTATTACCCTGCCAAGAGTAAAACAGGTAGGTCAAGAGATTTTGGGGCGCCACGGGTAAATGTGAAAGATCCCGTGGAGTCCCGTTTTGGTCACGATGGTAACCGCCCGGGGTAGAGGCCTGTGTCCGTAATGGATCCAGAGGTTATAAAATAAAAGACATTTAAGGGGAAAGAGAGGCTTCAAACATGCTTAAATAGTTTATTATATTAGTTTTAATGTATGCTATAATGCTATAATGTACTTAATGTCGTATTCATTGCTCTTAACAAGATCAAGTTTTTATTACACATAACCTCATTTAAAATAATATTAGAGTATAAGAAGTTATTTCAATGATAGAAATACTTGCCAGTAATTTACAGTTAATAACTTGTAAAGTCTTTGTGAATTTGTGACAATCATAAAGAATGTATTAGTTGGATCCCTTCTCAAACGAATCCTACGTTTGAATATTAATTAATTTTAGTTTAATTTATTACTATTTATTTCCTTATAAAGTAAAAATTCACTGTACTATAATTTGATACGAATTTTTGAATAAAGATTGATTGATTTTGTAAGCATATTATCGAATAAACTTAGTATTAAGTCAAAGTATTCTAAAATTACAGCCAGCAAAAACAATCACGTTCTACAGTTTATTATTATTCAAGTTACGTCGGGTCTTTTGGAATCCCTTTTACCCCAATTTGAATTTACATCGAATTCAATTTTCTAAATAGTCGAATTAGCCTTTGATTACAGTCACGTAAAAATACTTGTTACACAGTCTTGAGAGACAACAGGCATCAATCACTCTGTGCCATGTTTAGATTGTCCAAATTAAGGTTGTTAGTGTAAGATCCCTCTTGTCTTGAAGAAATATAACAGTGATAACTCTTCTCTTACATCCGTTTAGATTATACTGTGACATGTACTCTTTCTTTCCGTAAGAAATGGGGTTTTTAATATGACATTATGTTTACATAAAGCGGGCTTCTCTATTACTTCGTATTACGTTTTATTTGATATAATGGTATTTTACGTTTTGTTATTGTACATTAAATATATTTAACATACAGTTTACAATATATACTATATAATAAAAAAATCTTGAATAAATCATTCGTTATAGACGCGAACGCCCAGAGGATATAGGTTCGAACCCTGATTGATTAATAAAATATTCATTTTATATTTATTTTAATCTCAAATTAACATTAACGATTTGCATACAAAAATAGTAATTAAATATGCTATTCAGAAATAAGCAAAGTAAAAAACCGACAAATAACATTCACGGAATGCATTTAATAATATTTTTAAAGTAAAAGTGTTTAAAATACACCGAGATTATTATCTTCAATCTCGTTTATTAAAATCGGCGGAGGTAAAGTGATTGACGGCTCGCGATGAACTAATTTTACGCCCCATCACTTAGCCCATGAATAAGCAAGTTGTAAAAAAATATATAAACTCGTAAAAGTGAAATTTAAAAATCATTTATCATCTTTATTGAATACTTATTAATCTGACAAATAATATATTAATTAATTAGCTTAAGTAATCAGGTTACTGGGCTTTATTTGTGGGTTTTTGTTTGCGGTTACTTCAAATTATATATGTACTTATTATACATATATATTTCGTATTTGTTTACTAAAGCTCTACAAAATTTATGAATTCAAAATAAACTCGGTGTTTTGGTATTTGTTTTGTTAGAAATACTGAAGTTGAAATGTCTACTAACGGTAATTTAATGTTAGTTGTTTAAAGTAGACAACAAATAAACCAAACTTTAGCAATCGATAGCGGTTCGCTCAATACTCGACGGTTCCGATAAACAACCTCAAAAAAGCTTTTAAATTAATATTAATGTTTTATATCACGAGATAAAATGATAAAATCGTCTGATGCAAAATGGCCGCAACGACGAGGAGGAGTTAATTGGATTAATTGATGTTTGAGTAATATATGACGCGTTCAAAGTAATTGTTGTTAATTAATTGGTGAAAAAAGTGAACATCGTTTTTTGAGCCTTACATCTTTGTCTAATTAATTTAAATAGTTAAAGTATAAAATTTCCTAAACAAAGTAATTAATTTCTATATATGTGAATTAATCTACCCACCAGTGCATAAAATCCTTATATATCTCTTCATTTGAACTTCATCACTATCTTAAACAACTTCATCACTGTCTCAACAAAAGTCACCACAAATGGATTCCATCAAAGACTCTCTTGATGCCATGGTCAATATGTTCAATAGTAGGATGAACGAGTTTCAGCAAGACCTTCACAAAACTACATCACCAGTTTCTTCAAGTTCCCTTGCAACTGAATTTACTACATTTAGAAGCTTTATATTATCTGCTCTCAATGGGCTGCAAAGGCAAGTTGAATTTCTAGCCAAGGAAATTGATCGCCAAGAGCTCCAACGTAGAAGGAAAATGCTTCTTTTACATGGTGTCGCTGAGGATAAGGCTGAGAACTTATCAGTGCGAGTTACAAACATATTTGCCGAGCATTTAGATCTTCAAAATTTTTCTACAGCAAGCATTAAATACTCCCATCGACTGGGCCGGACATCCGAAAAACCTCGGCCTATCATGATTAAGTTTACAGACACTTCTATCCGCGATAAGGTTTGGTTTACAAAAACCAACTTGAAGGGCACCGGCATAACTCAATCCGAGTTTCTTACTAAAAGTCGTCACAATGTGTTTCTTGAAGCCCGAAAACGTTACGGCGTTGGTAAATGCTGGACACGGGAAGGGTGCATTCATGTTATTGCCGCGGACGGATCCCACCATCGAATAGAATGTCTTGCAGACCTTAATAGTATTTGTATACCGAACTCAATGTCTCCTGATCATCCTCCTATAACCACTGAGATTAAAGATCCCGTGGCAGCTTCTTCGCGCACTAGGAGAGGAGCCGTAAGGAAACAGTAACTTTAGTTGTGTAATTTACTCAGTTTATTAATATATTTACTCTAATTTTTAATAAATTTTCTACTTTTAATTTTTTAATTTAGTTTTTAGTTTGTTTTGACATTTGACAAATGTTTATTGTTAAATGTCACTGTTTGTGAAACGTTTAGAAATGTATTGATTAAATTCCATAGATAATATTGTTCCTTAAATTAGGTAATTATTTTACGTCTATCTTTTTCTTTTTTTTATTGTTTTTATTATTACTTAATTTAACTGTTTATTATTGTTTTTTTTTTCTCTATATTTTTGTTGTAAAGATTTTTGTGATGAAAATCTACTTTTTTAGCAACTGGCGGTTACGTATTGGTTGCATATTGGGAATTTATCTTTTTATTTTATTATTATTATTATTTTTGATTATTATTTTTTTAATTATTATTATTACTATTGTCATTGTTATTAATATTTTATATTATTATTATTAATATTTTTATTACATTTCTCTTTTTTTTTTAAATTCTTAAATTCTTTTATTATTATCATATTACTATTTTTTTACTTCATTTACCTTATTATTTTATTTATACTTTTCAGTTTTAAGTAGCTTTATTTTGTTCTATTTTATTCTATTTATTTATTTTTATTTATTTATTATTATTATTCTTATTATTATTATTTTTATTTAGTCCATTTTTACTAAACAGTTTATTTTTTATTTTAGATCTTTTTGAGATGTCTTTTAATGGTAGCCCAAATGATAGTTTTTACTCTTTTTCATCCGATGAATTAAGCAGTGGTAGCAGTTTCCATAGTCTTCCTTCTCTTAATGAATCTCTTAACTCACATTTCTTAAACTTACAGAAAAACTTCAACATAGTTCATATAAACGCTCAAAGTATTCCGGCACACTATCCTGATTTATTATCCTCTTTCGACAATAAAAATATTCATGCTATCTTAATTTCCGAAACATGGTTCAAGCCTTGCCACTCTTCAACTTCATATTTATTGCCCGGGTTCAGTCTAATACGCAATGACCGTATTGGGAGATCTGGTGGAGGCGTTGCTATTTATCTTCGTTCTCACATTCCTTACTCTATTAAAAGTAAATCGCTAATGCAACACCGAGACGAGGCTGAACATCTTCTTGTCGAAGTAGTCTTCTCCCACAGTAAAATACTTCTTGGTGTCTTTTATAGTCCATCTATGACGATAGACTATTTTTTATCATTTGAGAACCTTCTGGAACAATTCTCTCCGATATATAACCATACTTTAATTATGGGCGATTTCAACACGTGTCTTTTAAAAAATGATAATAGATCAAGCCGACTTAATACACTGGTAAATGCATCCAACCTTCACATCCTGCCGTTATCTCCTACACACGTTTTTCCCAATTGTGCCCCCTCACTTCTAGATTTAATTCTTGTGTCATCCTTGGATCATGTTGAAAAACACGGCCAATGTACTGCTGCAGCATTCTCGTACCACGATCTTATATATTTATCATATAAACTTAAACCACCTAAAGCAAAGCCAAAAATCTTTCTACAGCGAAATTTTCGAGATATGAATCTTGAGAAATTGTGTCATGATGCTTCCAATATAGACTGGCTGCAGATAACTAATTGTGATACTCTTGATGAACAAATTGCAACATTTAATTTCCTTATTGTTCAGTTGTATGACAAACACGCACCGATCAGGCCAGTTCGTATGAAACATCTCCCTGCTCCATGGCTCACTGATGAAATTAAAAAGTTGCAGGAGAAAAAGAACTTGGCCAAATTAAAATTTAAAGCATCTCCTACTGATATAAACAAAGAAAAATACCATAAAGCACGTAATCGTTGCAACACGGTGTGTAGAGATTCACGACGACACCATATTCACCGATCTGTAATCGAAGAGGAAGATCCAGATAAAGTTTGGATGTTTCTTAAGTCACTTGGAGTTGGGCGAACTCAGGAACATGCAAATTTTTCTAATATTAACTTAAATGACCTTAACCGGCACTTCTCCTCAACTGTTACCATAGATGGTTCGACTAAACTTAACACTTTAAATCAACTCGCAAGCTTATCCACTCCTGGCAGTATCTTTTTTACTTTAAGTCAAGTTTCTGAAAGTGATGTTAAGAGGAACGTACTTGCCGTTAAGTCGGATGCCATCGGTTCTGACTGCATTAGTCGGAAAATGATCATTCCCATTATCAACATACTTACACCTGTCATTACTGTAATATTTAACAGTTCCATTCATCTCAATCAATTTCCTTCTGTCTGGAAAGATGCACAAATTATTCCGATCCCTAAAAAAAAGAATCCTACCTCTTTCTCTGACTATCGTCCAATTTCCATCCTTCCTTTCCTGTCAAAAGTCTTGGAACGACTTATACATAATCAGTTAAGTTGTTTCCTTGCCAGTAATAAAATTATTAATCCTATGCAATCCGGTTTCCGCCCTGGTCACAGCACGACTACTGCGCTGGTTAAGATTACTGATGACATCCGACTGGGCATGGATAACCAACAAGTCACCATAATGTCTTTGTTGGATTTTTCAAGTGCCTTCAACAATGTCGATTTCGACATTCTTCTTAATATATTACGTTCTCTTAACGTATCTCCTGAAGTAATTGACTGGCTTCATAGTTACTTGTTTGGACGCCGGCAACGCATTCGTATCAATGATTCCTATTCTGAGTGGTCCCTAATGCATGCTGGTGTCCCGCAAGGTGGTGTGTTGTCTCCTCTCCTGTTCTCAATTTTTATGAACACTATCTGCAAATCAATATCTTCTCTCTACCACCTGTACGCTGACGACCTACAAATTTATTTAAGTTCTAAATTAGATGAACTCCCGCAAAGTATAAACACATTAAATGCCCAACTTACAAGTATTCATCAGTGGAGTATTTCCTTTGGACTCAATATCAATCCTTCAAAATCCCAAGTGATAATTATAGGTAGTCAAAGATTGATATCGAGAATTAACTGGTCTTGTCTTCCACAAGTTTATATAAATGGTGTCCAGGTTCCTTACAGTAAAAAAGTAAAAAACCTGGGCATCATTTTCGATCAACATTTATCTTGGACCCCGCAGATAGGCGAGGTCAGTAGAAAGATTTTTGCCACGATCGGGTCTCTTCGTTGTTTACGCAATTTTCTTCCCGTTTCCACAAAGATAGCGCTCACTAAATCCCTTCTCTTGCCTATACTTGACTACGCTGATGTGTGTTATCTAGATTTAAAAGAAGAGCATTTAAATAAACTTGAGAGACTCCAAAATCTTTGCATCAGGTTCATATTTGGACTACGCAAATATGACCGTATCTCTGAATTTCGTAAACATCTCAAGCTGCTCCCTATCCGCTTCCGCCGGAATACACATATTCTTAACCTGCTGTACTGTACGCTGTTCCATTCTTCTACTCCTCCGTATTTAAAAAAACAATTTCAATTTTTAACTAATTCTCATTCTTTTTCCTTACGTTCTGATAACAATTTCCTCTTAAAAATTCCTTCACATTCTACTACATTTTATACTAATTCCTTTTCTGTAAAAGCTTGTCGTTTATGGAATTCCCTCCCCTTACAAGTTAGACTATCTAAATCTCTTGCTGTTTTTAAGAAACTCGTCCATGATTTCTATTCATCCCAATGTCAATAAATTTTAATTTATATGTAACTTTGTCCATTTTTCTTCTTCGTCCTCACTGGTTACTTTTATTATATGTGATATATATATATATATATATATATATATATATATATGTTTATATATGTATATGTGTGTGTAGGTGTATGTATATATATGTATGTGTGTATGTACTGTATGTGTATGGATATATATGTATATTAATAAATTTTATTTATGTATGTAGGTATGCTTCTGTGTACTGTTATGATGTATGTGCTTTTTATTATATTGTAGTTTTATTTAATTGTTGCACCCCTACTCGCAAACATTAGTTTTTAAATTATATAAGGTTCTGTACCCCAAGGTTGCCTGGCAGAGATCGCTGCTTTAGCGATAAGGCCGCCTCTTGTACATTAATTGAACATGTTATGTATAATTTCTACTTTTGTTATTGTTTTTGTTTTATTTTTATTTAATTTCTTTTGTTACTTTTTTTTTTTAGTGTACAATAAAGAGTATTATTATTATTATTATTATTATTAATATGGCAACATTTTGAGAGGTGAAAAGTAGGGGCCATTTACGAAAGAGTTCAGTATCGGCTTCATCTATTAAGTGATCGATGTGGTGACGAATAAAACTCAAACTAGTTATGATTTGTTTTTATTTTTTGTAACGATCAGGATATAGCACATAAAGGAAATCATTTTTCAATACACTATTTGGATCACATAGTATTTAACGAAATTCTAAATGAGTTACATTTACGTTATAACTTTCTTCTTTTAGGATATTACATAGGAATTTATGTCCTTTTTATTTAATAGTACAATATCATAAACTGATATTTTTCTAATACCTTCAAGTTACACTAGACGGGAAAAGCACTGGATATTATATTCTGTTTATAGTCAGATTAGTTTTTTTTTATCGCACCTATTAAGTTAATATTATTTACAATACAATATATGTTTAAAAACCGTTCTAATAAAAAAATATTGAAATATATAATTGATAATTTTTAAAACAATCGTATCCTCATTAAAAGTTTAAACATTATACAGGTTATTATTTTATTTATTTTTATTAACCGAGTATCTGTTTCGATGCAATATATTCATAGAAAATCTTCGTAATAGTATACAAGACTTTAAACAGGGAGCCTCCAGTCGATATAAATACAGGAAGTTTCCATTCGATTCTCTCACCGGCTTATTATAAAAACTATATACAATTTAATTCTAATTATTATCACGTTACGCGTATAGGCTTCAACGGAAATAACAATCAAAATTATATATAAATCGGTTATGTTTAAAGCTGCATGAACAGACCGTCCATGTGAGGCGAAATTTAATTAATAACGACAACGAGATATTACCCGACGCGGCCACACAATTAACAAATTAACAAATGTGGTAAGATATGTCAAATATAATGAGGATGTAATTAATGTAAATTATCTTTACTGATTACATTTGATATTTCAAAGTGATTAAAAACGTTTGCATTTAGTGTGTTTGTCACATAAACATTCTCCAAAACAATTACTTTATCGCCTAATCATTACTATAATATCAAAAATGAAATTCGATGATTCTTGAGATTAACCTGAATTTATCATCTATATAGTTACTGAGTACCTGTCGTCCGTCCGTCACAATGCGAAACAAAGGTAATATTTTCTTACAATAGTCGTAGTGTCTAGGTTACGCAAACATCATTAAGTTAGAAAGTTTAGTACATTTATAATAGCAATAATACAAGTATTGGCCGCAGAGCCGCTCGCGCTGTTAGCGCCCCCTCCGTCGCTGGAGTACCACTGGTTGGCACGATCGAGGACCCGGTTGCTGTCCTCCCCCCTCTCCCCGCCCTCCCCGTCATCGTACAGCTCGGTCCCGTACTCGTCCGCGGTGCTCCTCTCGTCCGTATACTGATACACGTGCCTGTCGTTCCCCGGTATCTCTAATGTGGAGTCAATGTAAGATCGATTACTCATTTTATTATTGATATTTATCGCTAGTGTCTGCAATAAATCGGAGTAAATTACAATGTATAATACGCACCGTATAACCTTATCTTGCTCTCGACGTCCCCGAGTGAGTTCTTCGCCACACAGATGTAGCTCCCGAGGTCCTCCCGCCTGATGTTCTTGATGGTCATGGCCATCTCCGCCTCGAAGGTGGACTTCTGCCCGACGCTCATCTCGTGGTGCTCGGAGGGTATTATCAGCTCCCCTGCGATACAATTTATTACTTCAAACATTCTCTTCCAAATCCAATATTAGAATTTCATCTTTTCTCCGCGAAGTTTTATGAAAAATGTAAAAACTTCGGCCAGACACCTAGAGTTTTATATCCGCTTTATAATTTGTTTTGGTTTTATTTGTGACGCTGCTCCAGGTTAATCGTAATCGTTTTGGCGTTAGCATTTTTTAAGTTTATAATATAATACAAATATATTGTGTGTAAAATAAAAATGTGTAATAACTAAGCTATCGCTTAATTTAAACTTAAGCTTAACGAGAACTTGAAATATTAATCACGAGTATTTATATTTTTATCGAACAAATTCAAGAAATAAATAAAACATTAAATAGGAACAAAACAATATGAGGACAAAATAAATACAAAGATTACAGTGAGATAATATAATCGTGGCAGTGTAATGGAGTCCCCTTTGTTCCCAGAGGCGCGAGGCGGTGAGATTGGGAAAAATATGGCTAAATTGAAGTTAAAAGAAATGTCCCGGTGTGTTTTATTATTCGAATCCGCCATTTCACAATACCTTATTATTCCCACGACTAAATAAATATAATGTATATTTGTAAATAATATTATGTATATTTTTAATTCAGTTTTTGAATAAATATTTATATTAAACTTGTTTAAATATTATTGATATTGTAACACATGTTGTGTTATTCGTTTTAATAAAAAATATTTTATTAACATTGTTATTATGGTTTAATTAATTTCATATTTTAAAGCAAATAAGCATAAAATAATACTTTTTTATAAGCTTTGTTATTTTATATTAATAAAAGATATAATTTTGATATTATCGAATTTGAATCAAGGTGCATAATTTCTCTTCTACTTATTATCACTATTAAACTGACATCTCGAAATGGGTCACAACAATAAATAATCTAAATATATTAATCTCATTGTGGATAGAAAGAGTTCGCTTTGCATCTCGATCGTCTGAATTACACTGTCTCTATGGGGTTAGTAGGGGTTACGAGTTAACACTTCGACTATAACTACTTTGATAAGATAAATCATTTTATTTCGAACCTGGAAGATAAACATCACATCTTACAAAGGAATAGCGTGAATAAATAAGCTTTCTTCATTCACATAATACAAGGGAAGTCATTAGACAGCTCATTACTAAATTTTCAATTATAAGCAAACTTTTGCTTATTACCAATTCACTTACAGTCGACCACTTTGTACAGCGTAGATGTCAACCGTCATTTTATAGATTTGACTCGTGTGTGACAGAATAAATACAATTTCTAAATAAATATAAAATTCGATGTAAAAAATATGAGATGTAAAAACAAAAGTTTACATTGCAGATTTTTTTTAATTTTTGAGCATTTGTTAATCATTGGAATAACACATTTAATAAAGGACACGAGAATAGTAAAAATAGTAAAAGAATTGTAATATCGAATTGACTTTTACTTACTCCATGAGTACGATTTCGTATATATATAAATGTACAAATATCAGGGCACTATTTTGTAATGAGTTGTAGTTACAATTTTGATCCCAATCTATTTAAAATCCTGGCAAAATTTGTCAAAAGGTTTGTACATTACCGGGGTCTTTGACCCAGTAGTTGATGGATTTAGGCGACGACTCGACGTAGCACTCAAGGGTGACGTCGGTCCCGAGTGGCGCGCCCACCAGCTGGTTGGGCACCTGGATCACCGGGTGGACTGGACAATACACTGACTTAATAACATGCTACTTAATAACCTGCTTTATTAACATACTAAATATTTGTCAATTTTTAGATTACGCTCGAAAATAAACGTTGTTTGTTGGTTTTATTGGTATAATAATACATCGGTTTGAATCTCAATACCTCTGCGTTTCAATACAAATAGCTAACTTAAGTACTGTCTGTTCAAATAACCGACGCTGAATATTACTAAACTAACTTGTAAGTCAATGAATTATTGTAAGTTATTAAGCTATTTAATATTAAATTAAGATAAGTTAAATTTAAAAGTTGTAATTCATATTTATGAAAATATATGCACAATATACACAATCATCAAGAAACTTTAGGTGATTTTTCATATGAAAACCTTTAGCCTATTATATTGTGTAGATACGTGGATGATCCTAATGTTACTTAACCTTTGTAAACTATGTTATATTCCAATACGTTATGCACTCACAGTGTACGCTGATGTGTATCCTCTTGCTGACGGTGGGCGGCACTCCGTTGCCGGCAATACACAAGTACGTGCCCATTTCGGAACGAGATATCTTCGTCAACTTCAACACCTCACCTTGATATGTCAGAACTGCAAACGAATTATTATATTCTTATAATTTATTATGATAATTATTTAATTGGCCCATGTTAAGTTAATTTTTTATTTTATAAATAATACGTTAAGACTTTCATGCCGCTATTTCGCCAAGTCCATGATTAAGTCCCAAATATGCGTGAATCTAATCGCGAATACAGCCGAATAAATATGATCCTATATAAAATGAATGATGGATCGTTATGTTTTAAATATTTTTGTTATCATTGTATATCTTAGAAGTATCAATTAGCTATTAAAAACAAATCAAAACTTAAGTTCTGCCTTGACACGATAATGGGGAGTGAATCGATAATAATTTCACGCGATCTGTATAAAACGTTTTAACATAACGCGACCTAGGAGACTGTGCGAGCCGGAACTCTACTAATTACGACAAACTTTAAACAATACTGGACGCGAAACTCATCCCGAGAATAGTCGCCGCAGCTCATTGTACCGCCGCAAATGCGGTCACACAGACGTTCGTATTATTATACATATTCAGAAAAACAATGCCGTCCTTGCGCTATTCAGATAAACTAAGACAAATGAAATATTTTTCCTGCAGCACGCCGGGCTGTAGTTTGAGGTCACCAAGTTCCACAGCGTTTTCCAATTACCATGGTGGATGATTTATTAAAAATGCAAGACCGCCCCGTGATAAATGAAACATTTTTAATGCTTAGTTTGTATAATGAAGCTCGCGCTTATTTACTCCGAGACTTGTAAAATACGTAGCTATGTTTCGAGCAATTACCCTAATTTTGATAACATGTTTGTCTGGAAACTTGTTTTGTATTTTTATTTCTTTAATAAAAGCTTAATTTATATCTTTTAATGGAACAGGCCAAGAAATATATATTTCAGAAATAAAACAAAATATTAACAACAATAGTATAATGACTAAAAACAAACAAAAATATTAAGTCGTCTAAAATGCTGTTTGTATACCGCTGATGTTATCAGTAAATTCCACAATCGCTTGTACGTGAACAATTGGTGGAAATAGTATTAGAATGTTGCTCAATAACATTAAGGGAAATTATATTCCAGTAATTATGAAACCCAGCTAACATAATTCTGTCTTTATTCCGCGAAAATCTAAGGTTCCAAATATTGTATCAGTGTTTATTTGTACGCTATTAATAATTTTGATCATTAATAGCTTATTTGTTTACTGCTACATCGAGTATTGTGTTTTCAAATAATGCTTTCATTTAATACACAGCATATCGCTTTATACCTCAATTATTGTATAAGTAAATACGAGAACTGAATACTCGTTATTTGTACGTAATACCGTTCAATGTTGATCTATTTACAAATTATTCGCGTCACAAAAGCACTATAATAATAATAATAATAGTATACAATTAATTATAATGTTTTTGTGGTTCCAAAATGCATTATTTATATTGTTATGCTATATATAACCTTTTGTTTTGGCTCCAGTGGCGTCCCTCACAACTATTTCCTGTCCGTCCTCTCGCTTCCACATCACTCGTGGTGGGGGGATGCCTCTCGCTTTACACGAGACACGTGCCGTTCCCCCCTCAGGGACCATCGTATCCCCAGAAGTTTCTTCCGGTATAAAATCTGGTGGTATCACCACTTCAAGGTTACCCATCTTAAAGAAAAAATATTGTTTTAAATTATAACTTTCATAATTTGGATGATATCACCATCAGGCATGATTAGTTGTATACAGTTTATATAAAAGTTGTTTATATATAATATTTTAACAAACGTAATTCATATTGAGTGCTCAAGAAACAAACAAAACCAGCCCACATTTATAGCACCGAAAACAAAAAAAACTGTAAACACAATACAAACTATAAATACATTTACATATTTTTCATACATAACAATTTTTCGTTGTTTTTATCTTTAAAATAAAATAAAAAAATCAACAAAACGATGAATTCTTTTTTCAAAAAAACAGAACATACAAAAGCTTAATAACAATGAAGATTCTCCAAATATTTAATCCATATTTGGAGATTAAATAACAAGTCTTGGATAAATAGTGCCGAGGGCTGATTGATTTACGAGGCGCTTTCAGAAAATGAATTATTTCGTATAGCCTTTCGGCTCAATAATCACATTTTAAATTAATTGAAACCTTTTCAGTTCTGCGCGCGATATATTGACGCGGCGTCGGATGTTAAATAGGCAAAAGAGGCAATTTGCTTTACGGTGTTGGTGAATGGAAACTTTATTATTGGTTTATTGGCATATTTTTGAGCAATATCATCCTAGGGCTTTAATCAAAAAACTTTCTAATAGGATTGTGGGTCTTTGACCGATTTTGTAAATTAATTTTAACTTATTAAAATATATATCTTTCTGGAACCTTTATATAGAATTTTATATGATTTCGGTAATAAAATATGTAAAGAATAATCTTTTATATTTCGATACATCGATACATTTTACATTTATACGTATATAATGTACCGATTACATTTAAACATTACATTTAAAACTTGTAATAAACGCACCTGACTCTTCATAGGATCTGTATTAATTTGGCACATGTATTGACCTCGGTCCTCTTCTTGCACGTTCTTTATGTGTAGGTACCAGGTAGAGTGGTCGGCGTGTGACACTGACACCCTGTGGTTGTGCGTGATAACGTGTTCGTGTATCGCTTGGATCGCCTTTGTGTCCGCCTTCACCCAGCCCACCTGAACAATGCCCTTATGTAAGTGGTAAAGACTGATTTGCCAAGTGATTTAGGGGTATTGTCCGTTTTGAATACCTAGGAATTTTCTTCTTTTTATATAAAAAAAAACATATTTAATATTATATTATTATATAAAAATATGTTTATGATATAACTGTGTAACATTTATAATAATGGCCAGAGTTGCTTTGAGTTAATTTGTTTCAATCCTTTGTAAGCCCCGTTATATTAAATCTAATCCATTAATTCTAGTTAATTTAATCACGTTAGCTGAGACAATGGTCATTCGTTTGAACAATTAATCGCATTAGCTGATTAATTAATATCCTCTAATGTGTAACTAGCTTTGCTTTTGAGAACCTGGAAGATCAGACAGCAATCCTTAGTTAAACTTAATCCGAAGGGTAATTTTTAGTTTCAAATCGAATTTTTTTAAATATTATAATGAATATGATTACTGGTGCAAAAATTATTACAGGATATTTAGTAGGTATGTTAAATTTAGAATGAAAACAAATATTGACGAGAAGATATTATTCTTACTTGTTATGTATTTAATTTAAATTGAATTACAGAAACCAGTGAAAAATTTTAATATTATTATATAAGTGTTAATAATTGTATACCGGCTTTTCTTCTTCATATAAAATATTCACTCAATATCAAACGATAAGTAGTGTACAATCCTCTTTTCTGGGATACTGATTTATCTCTGTGAAACAGAGTCTCTGTTTCGAAATTTAATTTTATTTAAATATATATTTTTATTGTTTATTATAACATTTATATTTTTTAATATACAATGTTAATGTATTTGTTGATTGGGTAATTTTTAGATTGGGCACTTTGAATACTTTTAAAAATGTTATAGTAACTAACAATATCAAGTTATGTTCATACCAACTAATAATAGCATTTAGAACATGAATAAAGTTTTCAAATCATATCATTTGTACCTGGCCACTAAATTTGTCACTACAGTAGTCAATAATAATGGATATGTCAATATTGTTGTATAATAGTGTACACAATAGCCTACGTATATTATTAGTACGCTATTAACGTTAGGGTAGCGAGATAGAAGCATTGAAGCAAACGATGAACTATCGATAATTACGAGAAAGATAACGATAAATATATAAAAACTACATGTTTTTATATATTTATCGTTACTTACTTCAACTCTTAAAGCACTATAAGTTATATTAAAGTATATTAACTATATCGTAATACATGTCCAATACATATATATAAATTTATGTGGTTTACAATAAATTTATGGGCAAATGAAAAATAACAAAAAACACAATTAGTTTTATAAATTCATTTTCTGCACTCAAAAAGTGGAGGTAAAAATCTTAAACATATAAAGCTGTAAATGTTAGAAGAAACAACTATATTGGGGTAAATATGGGTACCTTAGAATATATTCTATTTATAAATACCACATTCACAGATCACTTCTAATTTTATATTATACTTTTTTACAATAATAAACAAAAAAGAAAGTCATATTTCAATTCATAACAATCCCGTAAAATGTTGAAATTAATATTTTTCAATATGTCCCCCATTATCAATAATGCAAAAGATAAATCGTTCTATGTTATTTCGTAACTACAATAAATGACTCTTAGTATTATGAACCTATTGTTTGATTTTAATACATTTTTAAGTCAATCTACCTTGAATCCGACTTTAAATAATATAAGTGTGAAATCAGGTTTAAATATTTGAATCGTTTTTTTGCACATGGCACGGAATATCCTTGGACAATTAGTGACTTTATGGTTGAAAAGAAAGCTCGTTCTAAATAAATAATAACAAATTTAACATCATTAACTCGCGGAAACAATTACACATGTCACCTCCAAGGAGTCTTTGCTGAAACTAGCAAATTAGTTATTGGCGTGACTCGATATAGGATCTAAAATCGATAAATAGGTTTTTAAGGACAAAAAAACATTTACTTTCGATTGCTTTGTTTTAACAGGTCGAACGTGTAAATCAATCTTAGGTATTAAAATCGATGTTTGATTTTTTATATTTTTATTTCGATAGGAATGTAACCGAACCTTTATAATTCGTCAAATTATTTAATTTTTTAACAACTGCTGCAGTTGACACGTGCTCAGGTAGTGCCTAACATATGAAATAATGATTTTAAATAAATAAAAAATGTTTTATTAATTATTTTTTAAGGAAATAAATAAATAAACCTATAATTTAATACATTCTTCTACCTCTGAACTTTAGAAGTTTCAGATTTTATACAACTTCATAACTACAGTAAAATAATAACGTAAAATGTCGGTTAGTTTAATAAAATCAAAACATAAAAAATTTTAAAATCGATATTTTAAACGATATGTTTGAAGATTCGCATCACTAATTAACAGCGAAAGACGACAGTGACCTTGAGGGCGCGAAGCCAAGCGGCGACGCTCTTCTTTCAAATCCTTTGCACTAAACCGCCGCGATAGGTTGGTTATAGATAAAAACTGCAGAGAGTAGGGTGAATCATTTTAGCGGGAAGTTAAAAAAATAGAAAAATAAGTACATCGTTGTCAAAAAATCTCATAATCTAGCTACTTCAACGCCTTCTTTTTCCCCACGTCAATATCTACTTCAATCGGCTATAGTTTCAGCTGTAATTTCAAGTCAATTAGTCATAAGACTAACACTTATCATGTAACCTCTGTAGCTATAAAGCTACAGAGGTTACATGATAAGTGTGTACATAGATGGAAGTAAAAATTATTATAGTAACGATTACAATATCAACGGTTACCACAGCAACGGTTACCATACCAAAGTTTACCATAGCTACAGTTACCACGATTGATTACTAAATGGATTTGAAAAACAAATAAATATTATTAAAGAAAAATCTCAATTTTTCCTTAGTTATACGCTGGCAATTTTTTCGTGGTGTAGGCCTACTGGGGATTCCGCCACATTACATAACGGGAACGCATCCCAGTACACAGTACCTCATAAGTGATGTGGAAATCTGTGTATTCACTGACTGGCATTATATTTTTCTATTTAAAATTGTAAAAAATTATACTAAATATAAAATAGAAATCAAACATTTTGTCAATACAAGAAGTCTAAGTTCACATCCAAATTAATAGTGTAAAGCAAAGCGGTTGGAATCATCTCGAATAAATATAAATTTTATATTATGACATCCTAATAACATATATATTGTTTTAATTATGAGATATTTATAGAAAATATTTGGAGTCATAAACAAAGATTACTGTAAAAGCCATAACTATAGATCTATTAAAGTGTAACAAAATGTTGGTGTAATTATATAATTTTCTTCTTACCCGGTAATTGCCTAAATTGACGACTATACACTTGAAGGTCGCGTCTCGGCCGATGGGAACTGTCAGATTGGTGAGCGGCTCCCCGAATTCCGGTACCTCCACTCCACCTGATAACAGTAATTTTTCAAATTAATGCCTTTCTCATTATTTGTTTATTGTATTACACATAAAGACCACTACACCATTATTATATTTAAATTTTCGGATACTGTTCTATAAAAATAAAAAAGCTCGCATGCATTACTTTGTATACAAAGAAGTAAGTAGTTATTTATTTTTAAGTATGTTGTTCTTAAGAATTCTGTAGAAGCGTAGAAACACAAGTAGAGGAGCACTTTAAATCAGTTGAAACAATTGTTGGAATCGTGTCGTGAGACTGACGAAACAGGAAGAGTTGTAAGTTTGTGGTTCGTTGCTTATCTGCGATGTCGCCACGAAGTTGCACGCTTCATACTGTCAGGCGCAATGCGATCCGGCGGAGACCATGCAAAGTCAACTTACCACTTTAACTTTGCCTCGAACACAACTGTGAACCAAATAACTTAAGTGATAGCGTTTAACTGCTTTTCAGGAAGTTCCAGGTCTTTCTCTATGAATTACGTTTTACACAAATAGTAATTAAAATTAAGGTTTAATTAAATCTTATTTCATATAAAGTAATAAATCTATGATTATTATAATCGAATAATCGCTCATTGGTACGAATCATAGCAGTAGCTTAACTTGCAAAGTTGCTTAATATTAGAAAAAACTTAATTAACTTATATACTTAAGTTATTGGAGATGCATTTTATAAAACATAATAAAAAAAGTAATCTATATCATATTAATATTAATATCTTAAACGAACCATTAATTCCCCGCTATTCAATCGCCGATAATCGATTTACATGAAATTGTTAACTATATTATTTAAGTTGTTTTTCTCCATCACCGGATGTTGGATACAATATTAACACAGGTGGACTGTTCTTAAGTATTTTATGGCATAGTATCCTTGTATAACGACATCTATGGCGCAGACGTAACATTACCAAGCGGTCTCGTTGAAGGCAGTAAAAAGTGTCGTTTTGCAACAACGTCCACAATATCGTCACAGACTGGGGCGCAGTAAAATGTTTACAAAATATTATCTTACTTTTATTTAGGTTGCCGAGCTGGATATTGTCTTTGTATTACTGCCTCAGCGGAATTCTTACTATGGGCATACTTTGTAGACTTCTAGATTGTTAGCCATTTCGAAATCTTTCGTATTAATTACAATAGTTTATAAAAGTAAGCTATATATAACTCGCCATTGTGGTTTTGAATAGCAATTTTAATTGTTTTAAATTATGTTATTTTTGTAATTTAAATCTATATATAAAATAAAAGTTGGAAGTCTGTTTGTAATTCCAATTAAAATCGCTTTTCATATGAAAGTATGTTCACTGCATAAATAAAAAAAAATATATTTTTTTCTCCGCCTGTCTGTTTGTACCCATAGAAATAGCTATATGGAGTAACTTTTATTTTTTACAAAAATATTCTGCTCGAATAAAGTCGTGGGTATAGCTAGTTAAAAATAACCATAAAGTCTAGTCTTGACAGAGATTTTTATTGTTCTTTCGGATGAAACTTTATTGTATACATTTTATTATAAATCTAATGTGATACATAAATATTTTGATGAAGTTTTATTAGAATACATTAAAATCTAACTAAAATAATTTACAATTATATCTTTCTAGGTGTTCGATGAATGTGTAAAAAATTGTTTGAAGCTCCCATATTTTAGCTAAAGCACAAAAAGCTCCTCTACAAAGGTATAAAAAATACATCTAAAATAAACGATAAAGTGTTTCACTAAAACAGATGCCTCGGGAACAGCTCGCAATTTACTCTTAAATAATGTTCTGTGCTCTAACGACAGGGAGCGTTGGTTACCTCTGGCCTGTTTTGTTGTAAATAACTACAGAAACCGTGATTCATGTGAAAAAACATCTGCTGTTCCACTTGAAGAGGGTGTATCTTTTTATTTAAATCATTTTTACCAATGCAATAATTTAACAGATTACAATATTAAAAAAACAAGGGCTTGGAGCAGACTATTTGTCTTACGTTGAAGCAACCTCCTCAAATTCAATTGCACCTAACCACAGGCATTACAGTGTCCAATGTCAAATGGGACTAACAATTATAAGTTCTCAAGTTTGGAGTTTGGAGGTAAGTCGACATTTTAGTTCTATATTCAATGTATGTAGAATTTATATAAAGTACTTAACATTAGTTATGTAAAACTTATTTAAATTATAAAAAGATATACAATAAAAAATTAATTAACATGGGCTGGGTTAGAACCTGCGACCTCTGTGTTGATGTCGATTTTTCACTGTATATATATTTTTTGTTATTTATAAAAAGAATGAAAATATCTGATTATTCATTTTAATTAAAAGAAACTATTAATTTTAAAAACGATTACCACAATTTAAGAGATTGAATTGTATGAAACAAGAGTTTGAACAGCTCTTTGTAATGTTAGGTCCTGACACAATTTCGCACTTTTGATCCTCGATTTAATTTCTTTGTCTCATAAAGAAATTATATTTCAAAGAAGCATTTCGTGCTAACTTAATATTTGCATTGTATTGTAATAACATTCTTAAACTGTAAATTAATAATAATATCTTATAAACTTTCCGTTAATATTATCCAAAAATACGGCGCAAATTCAAGTTACAAATATTAATGGATAAAATTGAATGTAATTAAAGTAATTGTAATAATTTACACTTAAATATGCGAACTCGATTCCGAGTCCAAATTTTCAACCTCGGAATTTCGACGATGATACGTTCATAAATTCAATGAAATTACCCATCTTTCTGCGCTTCAAAGAGGCTATATATTTCACGGAGACAGCGCCTCGCGATGTCGACCATCACGTGAAAGATAAATCAGTGTACCAGGTATGGAGGAACCTCCCTCTCCCTCCCCCATATGACGTTCTAAAATGTTGTATTGAAATTTGTTATAACAAGATTGGTCGACAGTTATTTACTTATATTTAGAGTTTCAATTATTATTTTTGATTCAATAGTATTATTGTATACACAGACTTTTTAATAAAAATATATTTATTTTTATAGAATGTATATAACAGTTTTATAAAAACACTTATTTAGTGACAGTTTATGTTATTCATCGATTACTTAATATAAAATTTCCTTATATTTTAGTAAAAAAAGTATATTTCTAATAGATCAAAGATTTATTTACTTATTAATTATTGTTTATAATTAAATATTCTAATTTGAAACATAATTACTAACCATTATTACGTAATCGTTAATTAAAGTCCCGTATATTATTTATTAAAATGTATTTTATAACGACTAAACAGCTGCAAACGTTTCCATATAATATTAATTATTCATAAAACAAATACGTAATTAAATTCAAAATAATTAAAAGATGCGTAATGCAACATTGCATATAGATGATGTTATCTAATCTGTTGTTTAATTTAAATTGAAACTAAATGAAACTAGCAACTGGTCATTTGTCACTGGCCGGAGCCGCGCGGTTCCGAAGCGAGTTCCGGCAAGCTGCTTTTATTAATATTTCCATCGTGAATTTACGCTTTATTAGCAACCAGACGTCATTTGGCTGATAAATTATTAATGCGGTTATCGCACAGCTTGTGCTGTGTGTTATGCTTTTTGCTAAACACTGTCTCGTTTACATAAGCTTTCGAATGATTGATTGCCAGTTTGTCGCATTGTTTGCTTTAGGGTTCAAGTTGGTTTTGCAATTAAAAGTACTTCACTGTTGGACTGTCGTTTATTATTTACGCTTTTATTTAATGTGTATTTTTTGATGAAATATCATCAACAACAAATATTATCGCTAAAATCTTATTGGAAAATAGTACGGGCATAAATTCTGAATATACACAACATATTCTTACGTCCAATATTTATGACGGTCTTATAATTTATAGCTAATACAATATATTTTTTTATATCGCAATATTCATTAAGAGTGTTTGTGTTTGTGAGGGGGGAGGGATATAAACTTATGTTAAATCTATGATTGAACTTGTTATATAATAAATTGAGATATAAAAATATCACTGCGATATTATTTTAATTGAAATGATTTTAACAAATATTTTTGCAAAATAATATGCAGTAGATATATTATCGCAAAACAAGTAATTAATAAAGTTACCAATATGCGAGCCAAGACATGTTGATTAATTAAATGAAATAAAAAGTATATAACATCTTTATTTAGTAACAAATTAACACATGTTTAATATTGTATCTTGTTTAAGTATATATTAAACGTGTGTAAACAAGCTATGTATATATATATATATATATATATATATATATATATATACATATATTTATCTTTTAATTATATATATAGCTTGTTTACACACTTGTTTAATTAATTTACCTTTTTTTTATATATCCCCATGTGTACACACGAATTCACATCATTCACGAAAATAGATAAACTTTATAAATATTTTTAGTGTCATAAAAATAGTTTTACACGCTTAATATTATGCTAACAAATATAAATAACCTTAATATTTTATAAAAATAGTTTTCTCTTAAGCTCTAAAACTCAATGATTTCAAAATGTTAAGAGTTTTTTCATTATTCCTTAAGAAACCTAAATACAATATTTAGTTTTTTTATCGGGTAAATAATAACCTATTCTCTGTGGAGCAAAAGTGAACTTTTCTCGTTTTCTTGTTTCATAATTACCTTTCTATGTCTAAATTAAGAAACTCCTTAAAACTATTTCACATAACGGCCACGTCTTAACAAGTCTTAAAGAAAATTGCGTGAGATAAGAAGCATTAAGAATAAGAGGGTTTTTACTCTCACATTAAAGCTTAGGCACAAATTTTGAAATAAAGAGAGGGTCACGTACAAGTGAGTGATATCACGTCTACGGCTCATCAGCGGTGGCACGTGATGACTTTAACACAAACAGATTTCATACCAGGACCAAATAAGCTAGATCTGTTAGTAAGTAGTTTTAAATAATAATATGGAAGACGAAATTTTGACTTATTGTTATGAAACGAAACAGAAGCTGGATAATCCGTTTTAATAATAACGAGATTAACCGTCACAAATGAACAATTCTAGTGAAGATACGCTTCTTAAGTTATCTCTATAACGCTGACTGC
Source organism: Melinaea menophilus ssp. n. AW-2005 (assembly GCA_918358695.1). Lineage (NCBI taxonomy): Eukaryota > Metazoa > Arthropoda > Insecta > Lepidoptera > Nymphalidae > Melinaea > Melinaea menophilus. The sequence continues at coordinate 12,497,046 of OU911055.1, forward strand.
CTGTTCAGTTATCTATAAGTCTCTTAATGAAGGAGAGGAAAGTAACAGATCTTTTAGTAAATACAAAAGGACAGTCCCAAGGAACACGTTTCTCTTAATAATAGGCAAAGAGAAGCCTCATGCAAACACAAAGTTTTCTTTCTGTTAACTTTGTTACGTCATTACACATTTTAGCAGAAATTTGTTCTCTTAACAAAAAATATTTGAAGGAATTTATTAGGAAAAATATATTTATCATAATTTTATATATTATTGTATATTTTTAACCCAATTTTGTGAGAAATAAAATATAAATATACTGTAGGTACATTAAAATGAAAATGTAAAATGAAAAGTAATCAAGAACGAAATAAATGGAGTAAAAATGACGCTAACCATTATTTTCAATGAAAAATTATTCAAATACAGCTTAATGAAAATTGTACGTCTTAAGATTCAACGTCGACGGGAAATGGAAACATTAAATTAATAAAAAGCAAGCAAAAGACTTTTTACAAAGTGATGTAGATTTTAGTTTCTAAAGTATAATAATAGTGTATTACGAACTTAGAAAACGTTTTTAGTTTAACGTGATACGGTTGTTTTAAAAAAAGAACATAATTAAAAAAAATATATAAAAGCACAAAGCACATATTTTAAAAGTTAATATTTCTTTTATAAAATTAAGTTGCAGGTTAAGAAACAAAAGCTCTTTAAAAGCAGTTAATTACCCACTCCATTTAATACTATTTTTACGAAAGTTGAAACAATAGTCAAACTTCGATAATAGGAAACGGGAAATTGAAATAAAAGAAGACGCGAGGGTTCGTTTCGTAAGTTTATTAGGGGAAATGGTTGGCGTACACCAGCCTACTTCACCTGTTTACCTAATGTTGGCAACCGGCTTCCCAACTTTTCTGAGGATTTTCGTAAATGAGATTTCACACAGACACACCGTGTTTGGTTTGAATAAACTTAGACGACTTCTGTGTTTTTAACAGAAAGGAATTGAAGTTCAAATTATGTTTCAAAAACACACCGACGAAAACAGAAGACAGCGACGACATTATTTGATTGGAGTAAATACTTTTCTTATGTTTTTAACAACTTTATAGCATAAATTAGTTAAGTAATTTTTATAAGATATACTATTATTAGTGTTTTTGTTTTCATTTAACATAAGATTCAATTAATATTAGAGTGAAAACAATAGTCATTATCATTTATAACTACAACGGAGTATTTAAAACATAATAACGGAAGCACTCATCGCAGGGAAACATTATAGTTGCGAATATTTGTAATTAATTTATCAAAATGAGTCATTAAAAATAATGACCCCCGTTATGGTTTTCGAGCGGCTTGAGACTCGAGCATCATGTTACATCAGTGTACGCCATTAGTGCGCTTCCCGTGTCTAATTGCCTCGATGTGCCTCGACCGGATGTCAAAAGATTGCCTTGAAATAGCAAAACGTTCCCCTCTCATTTCGTTGTCCGTCTGACTAGAGAGGACCAATATAAACTTTAACTAAGATTCTATTGATTTTCCTCAATTATCAAATTAGGACTTCATTAAAAGGTGTCTCGGTGTATAATTTGGAAACCTTGTGGTATATTATTTCAACAAATTTCTACTTCTGTATATAATGAAATTCTGTATATGACAATATTCTTTCTTTGATGTTATTGTTTTTGAAAAGGGAAGTTTAATAAGAAATATTTTATTTTTCGCCAAATTTGGTCGTCCTGTAACAATGTGAATGACGTTGGCTTCAAGGGGAAAAAGGGAATGATTGATGAGGGAATTAATTGATACGCCACTTCTTTCTGATCGTAGAAAAATAAGACGATTGTTTATCTTGAGATTAACGTGTTGGCTTTTATTTTATTACAACTTATTATAAAAAGTTGCATTGATATTTTTTTAATTACTTTGGCCTGAATGCTGAAAAGTATAAGAAATGTTAACCGCCAAAACAATACTTGCTGTATTGCTACTTACTATCACCCTAATTTTTAAATTATTGAACATAAAATATCATGTGATATTAAAATAAGAATAACTTGGGTTTAATGGTATCTAAATTAGTCTAAGTAATAATTACTTCATTTTCTTGTTACAAGGATATTAATATTGTAATTCTTAACCCCAAAGAAAAGATGAGAAAATTTATACAAGCTCGCGCCGCCATTACTATTCGTCGAACGCCATATTTCTCAACCCTTTTTCTCGCTCTTTCCAAAGTTTTAATTAGTGCCAGAGGACATTATCCAGCCCCTTCTTACTTCTGTCTCTGCTATTCGAATCTCTTTTTTAAAATATCCGTTTTAACTCTTAATGCGCCGCAACTTTTCAAAAACTTCGGCATTATTTACATCCTTTGTCGTCGGGAGGTTTAAGAAAAAAATATATATTATTTGGATTCATAAAAAAATATTTAAATCCGCTTTCATATTAACATACTTAACTTTTCTATTATTACTTTAGAAAATTATTAAAAATATAAACCTTCATATATTTATTGAATATTATAATAAATTTTATTGTGACATTTAAATTGTTTTGCTACTTTAAAAGTTACCTTTTATAATTTGACCCTGATTTTTCAAAAAGATATCATATCGAAAGTATAAAGTATTCAATCAATATCCAAGTAATATAATGCACAATAACATATACTTCAAAGAACTTTCGCGTCGACCTTTTTTAAATAAAGTAGAACGCTACATAGCTTTTTTAGCTACACAGTTATCTTTCCATTATTAATAAAATGTTCATTTTTTATTAATTCTTAATACCCAACAGATAAATTTGAGGCCATAGATAATTACCTGATTTTCCAATATCAAAGTTGAATTAACCACAGCGATTCAATGATATTTGCGAAAATATTTATGTGGTTTGGCTATTAACGTGTACAATCATTGTTTGATGCTTGTTACTGCCAAAATTGGGCAAAATGTTGGTTTTGCTAATTTATTTACAATGTATAAAATATATATTATAATAAAAAAAGACATTATTTTATTTATTTGTCCTCTCATTGTTAACTTTAATTAATTAATTGATCAATTGTTACGCAAATATTCAAATAGGACAATATTTGTCACGAATAATACATATAAGGAACATTATATTAAACTGCAATACGTTTTATAATTCAGTTACTGACGGCACATTATATAATGAATAAGACATAAACTTAGCTGTCGTCGGGGAGCGTAAGTCAGACTAAAGATGCGTTCTCATTTCGTTTAATCCCTCGTTGCGCTGGCTGAATGGACATAATTTTCTGTGCTTGACACCGTGTCTAGCTTCGTCATTGTGGGGCTCAACTACCCTCTGTTTTGTTCATTTTTATTACTGTCACTTGAAAGGCATTTCCGCTCGTATTGTACATGGTATTATTATCCAGGCGTTAAGCTGTCTTTATCTTGAAGATTGCTTTACTTTCTTCTTGCAACAATATTTCAAACTTTTTGCATCCTTGTTACTGTATATTGCAGAAAAGTATTCCGGTTCTAAAGAAACTGAGTTGCTAAGTGTCTTTATACTAGTTTAAAATAAGAAAACTGCATTTGTAAAACGGTTTTCACTCATTTCACTTTGAAATGCAACGTTTGAGTGTAATATAATAGTTCAGTTTAGTTTTATAACGGTTTGTTAAATTTAGCTGCCTGAATCCTAAAGACATCTGCATACTACGTATTTTTTTTCGGTCCCAATGATTTATTGATGTTAAGCGTTTCATCCCTAATAACATGGAATTGGATGGAATACGAACTTGTTTGTTGAATTATCTATAGCAAATGAAATAAATTCTTAATTTTATTAGATCACTATAACAAACGACGGTTATTCGAAATTTTACATGTTTATTTTTAAACTAATGCTTAAATGTAATATTATATGTACTAGAAACCATATATTATTAGTAATATAAAAGTAATAATAATTTCAACGTTTAGTGTAATAAAACAACATTGGGTTTCAAAATATTAACGTGTTGACCACATTCAATATTAAGTAAACACCAAACATTGTATTATAGTAGGTAAGCTAGTGCAAATTAGTTTCCGTGAATTTTGAGGTTTATTTAACGGTTGTATCTAAAACGCCTTGAGGTAGAAAGAGTATTCTATTGTTTTTATTCCGAGCAAATTGGCTTATGAAAGCGATTTAAATTTGCAAGAGATTCAATTTACATAACGAGCGATTTGTACCTCATAAAGATTATTAAACCCTCTGCCCCCGTTTTATTTGCAGATATCTCCGTTTTTCTTTCCTTTACGAATAGCCTCTTTAGCAAACTCTACTTAAAATCGTTTCTCTTTACATCAAGTTAGTGGTATTTATTTCTAAAGAGTTTTAATTGATTAAAGATAAGTTTTTTTGGTTACTTATTCCTTTTAACGAAAGTGTTTGCAGAAAAAATAAAAATCATTTTGAGAGAAAAGCTCTTAAAATTCTCTTAACGTTTTAAATAGCGTTTTTAATCGCGTAAAGCCTTTCGTCGTACCTGTGATTAAAGCAAAACAAAATATCACTACATGCAAAGCGTTTTGCTGTTTTATTTACATAAAATGTATAATAAATAACCTAAAAATAGTCTTATTCATTCTAATGTTAGGTTAGAATTTTAATCAATATATACGAGTCCAATCCACAAGAAATATTTATTGTATTATTATATTCTATAAACAAATATGGGTTATATTTCTAACGGTTGGACACTCCAGCTTTAATGTTCGTATTTTATACGCCATGTTCATACTTTCTAAAATATGTAAAGAGTAATCAGTATTCTGTACGTAAAAGATACCACTTGCATACAAAATTAACACGTAGTTTGTATTCAGACGTGGCTTTGTCCAGAGATAGTTTTGATTGCACACAGCTTTTGGAATTAAACCAAAATATTTCGCAGGCACTGCTTTAATATATTTTTGATAAAGTCCATGTTTTCTATTTAACCAATAAGCAACTTTTAAAGCCAACAATTTTATTTCATTTTTGTTACCCACATTACGGCTATTATGATAAAAGAACATCAATTTATTTGTTTAACTTTATAACACGGAAAACTAGATTTTGCGAAAGAGAGAACTACTTGAGTTCGTTGAACCGAAATGGCTGTTAAGTAAATCTACAAACACAAAAGGGTGGAAGATGATGACATACATTTGAACCGTAATTGTTCGCAGCTTGACAGACCTGATCGTAAATTTTATTTTCACTAAGATTAAACAAGGCGTTCTGCGGCGAAGCGGTAATAAATGTAAATGGCTGCGGCTCCACCATTAAATTGAGACGAAGGACCCACGACTTGAAGAAGGTCATATTTTTGCTCATTTACTACTCAAACTTTCGAATTATTACGGTCGAAGATATATTTTAGGTATTCCCGTTCTTCATTAAATAAATATATGTCTATAATTTGTACCCTTATTACAATGAAATTTAGAGACTGGAGTTATTATTATAATTAAAGCTTTATGTAACGTTGTGAGTGAGATTTGATTTCCGTGTTATCATTAAAGCAATTTAAAATTTGAAATGTAAGTTTTATTTACAATTGCTTTTAATAAAGTTCGAGAATCTTCTTTTGAAACCATAATTAATAAAAATCTTTTTAGTTTACAGTTTTTATTACTCCTTTTTACTTGTGAAATAAATATGATTATTTCTCTATATAAATTGTTTTGACGTAAACCAAGGAAGAGCAGAGGTTCCATAAATTTTATTTTAGAATCTATTTTTCTTTCTTGACGTGAAAAATTAAAACATGACAGCCGCTGTCTGAATGCTAGGTTTGTATCCGCTCACCATATTTTTATTACGTTCTGTCGTTCTTTAGGAAAATTTCTCTTTATATTTTCTTAAGAATGTTTACGAGTAACATAATACGTTATTACGTGATTGATTACAGTTTTTGTGCAATGTTGTAGCAGATGTTACACAGTATAGTAATTAGATTGTATTATTAAACATTTACATCAACTGATTGATCTGTGGTACATTACATTATTACATAGCACTTATTACTTTGCCAATTATATATTTTTTATACAATTTTAAGTTATATAGAATAGTTATAATTAAGCTTAGCGAGCGGAGTGTACTATGTGAGACTTTTTACATCCCATGTCCGTGGTTGTCATGAAAATGGCTTAACCGATCTTCATGAAATTTTGCACATTTATTGCGAAGGTTTATAAAAAAAAGTGAAATAAAAAAACTTATGTCTTTGAGGAATAATCACCAAAAAATTACAGTCCCATAGATTAGACTAGACTATATACAATGTAAAATAAATTCGCTATGTGATATTTGATTATTCTATATTTTTTGCCTGTCAGTTTCAGCTTTGAACGCTGAATTGAAGATGGGTTACTCGCTTCGCTCAATTCGCCGAACTCTACCGAGATTTTGCGAGCGCAGCAAATCAAAATCGAAGTCCGGTTAGCGCCCCTAGTAATAAAAGTAAATTTAATTATCAAATTTATTTTTAAACTTCTTTGATTTATCTATATTACTTTAATTAAAATACATTCCTTTCCCATACAAATGAATCCTAATCAGAAAAATCGTAAGTGACACAAGTTTGGAATCTCATTTCCGTATTCGGGATGCTAGTAAGAGAAAATAAATGGTGCAACTAGAGGCTTTCGCAATCGAATTGCTATGTTATCTGTGCGATTTTGATTGTTTCTGGAAAATCAAACGTTATCGCTCTGTCAAACTGATTGGTTCAAACAATGAAAAAAATATGCGGGTTACAAAGTTTCTTTACGGATTCGGTAATACATTCCTTAATTCGGCACTTTGAATAAAAACGATTAGATGGTGATGATGATGATGATTATTATTATTTATATTATTTGTATAAATACTATACATTTCATCATAATAATATCGAGTTTGTTATGATGATTATTTTATTATAATGCTTAATTAAAAGAGATAAGTATATACTTCACAATATATATAAAAATGTACTTATACATGTTATTAACATATCATATTGCATGATAAAACTAAAATTAATCTCTAATAAGAATAAAGACATTGAAATATACATTTAATGCTTATATAGGATAAATTAGATAATTTTCCATGTTATATATTTTTTTAATAGATTCCTTTTTTCACGACTGATCAACCAGAATGTTGTCGACCAGTTGTTCGACTCCCACACTGGAAATATATTTTTATAACGTATATTTTTAGGATCTTTTATGTATTTGTATGTATATATATATAAACGTAGAATTTGGTTTATACTAATAATAATTATCTTACCATTTCAATAAAAAAGTTACCGCATAATTAATATCAACAGAAGTAAGTGTCAAAATATTTTGATAGAAATGTTTTCGCCAAACGGTCTACTATTTACCTTACAAATTTACAGAATCCGCTTCTTCATTGGTACTTGTCTTGTACAATCAGCATTATGGTGACGAAAAATGTCCTTCAATTACATTAATACTCTAAGCGAGTAACTCTGACAAGGCCTAATTTTCCTCGTCATTCTCGACAGATTTTCCTCAAAAGCTTTATATTATCATACAGTTAATAATGGGTATACAAATTTATAAATTATAAGTTTATTATGATACACCGATAATTAATTTCTCTTTATAAAGGGAGTACATACACATATTAAATAATTAAATAAGTAGACAATCATAAAAATATAAAGTATTCTTTAGTGTTTCTTTCGATGGATAAAAATAATTCTACAACCGTTTGTTAAATTAGGTCAGTTGTAAATATATAATTACAATTGTAGCCGTGACAGTAGTTGTCAAAGTCATTGGAGTGATGTTATACGCGTCATCGATTTTTGTAATTGGATGTAACTTTTCACGAGTTTTGGACACTGTCCTCGCGTCAGTTGAGAATCAATGTGAATATTTCGCACGTCACTTGCTCGTATCATTTATGCCACAGTCGATGAATGGTGTGCGAACTCACGTATCTGAATTGACATTCCGATACAATTACATTTGCCTGGAGAGGGCAATCACTTAATCGTTTTCCTTCATTCACTTGTTGAAAATTTATAAAATGTATTGAGTTATATACAACAATATCATGCTCCAAATTTATGATATGTTTTATACAACTTTGTATGTTGAATTAAACAACTTTGTATATTAAAATATGACATGAAAATATTAAATATATCTGTACTTTTACCGAACCATTTATAGTATAAAAGCGAAAATGAATATCAAATACTATGCTTCTAAATCAACACGATTCAGAGATACGATCATTACGCTTCATATTATTACGCAATTTAATCAACACTATCGGGCACTTTCCATTGATTTACAATAACACAATGAAGCCGTCAGTCATTCATAAATAAAGAGTAATCGTCAATTTGTAGATGTATCAAATTATAATTAAAATTGTTTATAAACATGCAAGCCGTGTTATACTTATGTACATTTTTAATAAAGATTTAATAAGGGGTATTAGCGCATATGGTAGTACATTGGTTTGAGTATACGCATATATAATAAAGTTCCACAAGATATCTTAGACCTTCTTTTTCTTAGTTTTCAATCTAAAATCAAAAGTTTATTATTATATAAATCTTATTATAACGTTCAAGAGTTTTTAATGGATCGAAATATGTGGAACTTAAGTTATTGAATCATTTGCAGGATTTAATTTATAATGGACATCATCTAAGATTGTTATATTTCTTTTAAAAAGAGCAACTGTTAAGTTTCTGGCCTGCTCTTCTCAACAGAGCAGCATTCAGAGCCGGTGGTAGTTTACTTACAGACTGACTACACTGACCTTTTTTTTTGTATTGTAATAATTGACAAATCAAAAGTGCGTGTAAATACCTACTTGAATGAAGATATTTTGAATTTGAATTAAAATTTGACGTAGACGGTGTTCCAGAGGTCGTATGTTCGAATACTACTAAATTGGTGAACTTTAGAAACTTCCTGAGAATTACAATGATTACGCAAGAAGAGAAAAAATATTACGCAATATGTAGATTTAACGTATGTCATATCCGAGAATTCCTATATTTACACTTACAAATACCCTTGTCTATTTTTTATTTAAGATTTGTAGCCAGTTTTTAAATTATGTCAAAATGTAAAATTATTATTTGATGTAAAATATTGTCGTTGTGCTTTATAGTTATAAAAAAAAACGAAATGATTTATACAGTTGCCAAATTTTATATTTTTTTATGTGGTTTATATATATTCACTTGTATGTTCATTTAGACAGGTATTTTAAATTTCATTATAAATCTTGGTATTTAGTATATTTGTGACACAAGAAAAATGTAAAGAGAAAGTTCATAGTAATTTTAAGAACTTAACAATAATTCTATGGTAACAGTAACTGTATTTTTGTTTTCAACATCAAAGTTACGTTGCCAGTTTCTTTATTTTTTTAAATTATCGTGAAGTTCCTATCTCTTGTTTTAATAAATTCTTTTACTTTAATATATTTATAAATCACTCTAAACCATAAGTATAAATATAAACAGAGTCATAAGGTGAACACTATGTTGTCTTGAGCACGACTTCGTACTATGCACATTGTTTTTCTGGCCATTCCAGTTCACTGCAGCTTTTATTAATTTATAAGTGTTTTGTCTTTCTTTCTTAAAGCAAAGCGAGCGCTTCCTCCACTTAGCAGTTAACAGAGCCCGTTTGCCCGTTTCTTGAGGGCTATATTATTCTTAAAATGTGAACAAGATCTTTAAAAATACATTCGTTTTTACATTTAGACGAGGTTCCGCTAACTTATATTTATAAATACGTCTACACTAACTCTATATATATTATCTCTCTCTATATATATATATATATATATATGTATTCACTTCTAGATATAACAAAATAAAGCAATAAATGTTTTCTTAGTACAAATATGAGAGTAAATAAGTATTTTTTTTGTTATTTAGCAGTTATCACCTGCTGCCACCCGGTAGGTGAGACTTAGCCGAGCTCGAGGCGCGTTATTTCATAAAGTAAATATTTATGAGAGAAAAGAGTTTCCCGCGCGTCCTCCGGTAAGCCGCTTGATCCGAAAAGACATAAACCTCTGGGGATACAGTTGTAAGTTCACAAAGGCAACGTTTGCTACTTTTTATAAGTTCCAACGTATATCAAATATTAATTTGGATGTGTGGATGATGTGTAAAGGTTTCCAATTTGAAAATGAAAAAGATAAACGTTTGATTATGTTAACACATTACGTAATTCTGAACAAAATATTAGAGACGCCTTAAATAAATGACTATTGAGTTATTAAGCGTAGTCTCGGATTGTGGGATATTTTCTCGGATCCTTAAAATAAATCCTTTGAGCTAACCGAAAATGATAGAGATACTTTAATACCATATTTTTAACCAAGAATTTTAATGCAATGAGTAAGGGTCCGCTTAGGGGATGAGCCGAAGAATAAAGAAAACCAAGAAAACTGAACAGGCATCGCTCGGCAAGGTTTATGCAAATTTAACGAGTTTTTTTTTAACTTAACCAAGACTAATATTATTATTTCCAAACAACAGACGCTGCGCACTAAAGATTATCTAATATAAAATTTTAAAAATTATGAAATTTATAAATGCTTAAATGTTAGTCATCGAGTTAAAAACTTCTCGCCTTATGCTTCTAAAACTTAGGTTAATATGTTGCTTGATTTTAGGTTGTACAGAGTACTGTACTGTAAGTATACAACGTCCATGAAGTCAAGACAAAGGAGTTCAGGTTGTCTCAAGGGAAACTAACGTCGTTTTCGAAACCACAATTTAATTAAAGCATAATACAATCTTAAAAAGCACTCACTAAGTGAAAATAATTATGAACAAAAAAATTGACAATTGAATTTTATATAAAATCACTTTGTATTTATAAAACCAATTATTTTATGTCCTTGTCAGAGAGGGTAAATCATTATATTATTGTAGTAAGATTAAAAATATATATTTTATATATAAGAGGTAAACAATTATTTTTACTAACTTTTGTAACATTTTTCTTCGCCCACCGCTTTGTTCGTATGAAAGTGAGAAAGAGAATAGAGGACTACTAAAAACATAAATCTAATGAAATAGTTACAGGTTAGTCACGTCATCCGCTAATGAACTGTGTCTACCGGTTTATTTCTATGGTAAACTTTTATTCAGGTCAAAAAGCACTTTGCCAGGTCGAACTATTTGTAAAATTTAATACAAATTAAATTGAACTTGATTAAACTTGATCAACAAACAAGCATTCAAATTAATAACATTAATTCATAAGTTAGCATTTACAAAATAAACCATAAAATTCAACTTTTTTATTCGAATTGGGTTCTTATTTTAAGAATCAAAAAATTATTCCCAGATATCTATATGCGGTACATGGTATCGGAATCCTTCTTGGGCTTATATCTGATGCCCTTACAATATTATATTGTATCCGAAACGTATTTGAGCAAGACCTAGCTTTATAGATTATAAATTCTATTATTGATTTTGAAGATATGTTTTATGTATGAGGTATGGTAACTTATGGTAGTTTAGGTAGGTTTTTTTTTTATTTTGGATGAAGTATAGTTTTTATTCACTTTTAATTAAAAAAATTTATTGTGCAATTGCACAATCAAAATGTTATTAAAGTATAACAAAAATATTGTCCTATATAAAACAAGGTAATACTTGGATTTAGAGGTAAAATTTAATCAAATGTAATAAATTAAACATACATTCCCTGCAAAGAGATTTCACCAGAATCGATTTATACCTAAGCCCTGTCGGATCTGCCTCAGGCGCGATAGTTCATATCTAAACTATCAATCCGGCTCGGCCTTTACGGATTTGACGTCTTCTAACGGAATATACGTACAATATAATACGTATAAGCCTTATTGCGACTTATTTGCATTTATACAATTATAGCCATTATTATGAGTGTAAAGTTTTAACCTCAAAATTGCCGTATGGTTAAGAAATATATATTTCAAATATAATTGATGCGTGGTTAAAATAATGACCTATATTTATCTTATCGACAAAAACCGTTAGTCGCTTGTTTGGTAAACACTTCAACCTACATATATATTGTTTACTTAACAAAAGTATTGGGTAACAAAGCATACCATAATATATTTGTTGTGTGATTACAAAACGGAGCATAGCCCTCAAATAACACATAAATGTATTGTAACTTAAGAGTTATTTATTACTTGATTTGTCTCGAGTAATTAATGCATAGAATTTGAGATACAATGCCCTGTAAATTGTAGACATTGTCATCGATTGATTGCTTGGTAAAGCTTAACTCGTTTTTGTACTCCGCTACTTCTCTTGTTCTTAAAACCACAGGACCAAAAAACTCTTTAAGTTCATTCCTTTATATTCTTGACAAAGCAATTACTAAAATAATATCCTTTGTTGATATCGTCTTATTTATCTTTTTCTATTCCGAGATAGTTTTAGGTTAAACAAGATTTGTTTATGTTACAAGTTTTTCTACGGGTTGACCTTTTAGAACCATTAAAAGTGAATTAATAATGTACGCTAGATATACGAAAACAGAACTAAATGCTACTTATAGGAAACTGGTACATATTAATGATATAAGGTAAAAACTTCATTTCTTTCTTTTTTTATGTTTCTTCAGTATAGATTTTTCTTCTTGCTTTCTGTTATACACATTTTTACATAAATATATATCTAAAAGATTTTATCAAACAAAAGCCATTAGTATGTAAAACTTCTGCCTGTCTTTACATTTAATAATAATATGGAACGCAGTAAACATAAATCACGATTTAAATGTCATTATCCATCATCGCTCACAAGACCATTAAAAGTATTTTTTTAGATTCATATAAGTAGTTTTGGCTTTTTTATTACAATAACAAGCAAAAAAATAATTTCTTTGCTCTCAGGGAAAAATCAGATAGAAGAAAAAGAAAATGGAACAACATTTCTAGACTTTAATAATGAATTGAATTTGAATAGCATTAATAAACAATGAAAAAGAAACCTTGCTGAGGTTATTAATGAGGATTATTTGTGGTATATTAAAGTTAAAAATATATAATTATCACCGTGTTTTCCACTAGAGGCCGCCGCAAGCGCGGTGGTGAACACCAGCAGGTGTACAAGCATGCTCGCTCGAGAGGCCCGGGCGGCGTGGGCCGCGCATCGAGCCGCAAGCGCAACTTAACGCTTCTGTAAAGAAAAAAAAAATTAATGTATATTCAAATATATTTCAATTCTATTTTAGGTCTTTAAATTCCGAAAATGTAGTGATTTTATGTTTTGTATTGTTCTTCTCAATTGGAGTAGGCAAATCTACGTCATCTTTCACGTCAACAGCGGTATGATAAAGTGTTTCGAAGTTTTCAAACTGATTTGTATATGATATAAAGTAGACTATTTTATAGCAATAAGATTTTCAAAACAAATGTGATTTTTACCCTTTTTCAATTAAGTCCATAAAACCATTAAGCTTAGCGTGTTTATTTATAACTACATGATTTCTATTTGAAATATAATATCAAATATTATTAATACATTATTAATATAATCCTGTGTATGCGAAGGGATACAACGGCAAAGCAAACATAGTAATATTAAAATTACGCTCACATGAAAACGTGGTAGGTTTATACGATGAATGTGTAAACGTCGTGAGCAAACAGACTCACATTTCTCACATGATTGCGAGCAGAACCTTCGTCCCTATTTACATTCTGGTATTCAGTCGTCGCTATGCAACTGTTAACTCGGACACGAATGTTACCTCAAACTATCCGTTTACACTTTCTGCGAATTCACAGTTCTGCATTTGTTAACGCTATTCGGCATAACTATTACTTGACTGAAGAATGTGTTTAGATTTGTTTAGAATACCAAAATAGACTTACAGGCTTCATTTGTTAAAATTGTAAGTTATCATGTAAATGTAATAAACAATATAGTCTTTTTAGACAGCCCTTGCTATCCGATGAATAATGAATAGTATCGGTATCATCTAATTGCGCTAATTCTAAATATTTTGGGTGGGGGCAATATGTCAAACGCACCCACGCTTTTCTATGATACGTCATCTCAAAGGAGAATAGCGTAATGTTATAAGAAATATCTTTATTCTTCTAACCATAGGGAATAAACAAATTATAAACTGTTGTAAAATTAATAATGGTCTTGAATACCACCTATCGTACTAACTAATAAACTTATTACTTGCGGGGTTATTAAAACAGCTCACAAATTCTGTTACATTCCGATAAACGTGTGAAATATTCATTACGGATAAAATAAACGAATAAGCATTTATCATCATATAAAATATGTTATAATTAGACTAATACTCGCTTTAACAATAATAAAAGACAACAAACAAACATTAGATCTCATTCTCAACATTTAAAAACGAAACTTAAGAATAAATATTGTATGCATTGAAAGACGATGTAATGTTTACATTAAGGTATTAAGTATACTGCTATATTGATATAAATTCACGAAGATTAAATGAAATTATCAAAGACACCAAAAAATATTGAGCAATTTTACTTTTCACGTAAATAAAAATTATATAATGAAAATCCAGTGGTTGTTTTCTTTGAGAAATTATTAAACCGACGCTTAGTATAATAGGAAATAAGTATCCATCAGTTTCGTTTCGAAATAAAACATAATTTCGTCGAGAAACTGGAAGCGGTTTGAATAACAACTCTTTAATTGAAAGTTTAGCAATTTGCTCTACCCTCCCAAATGGACCCGACGGCGTACGGGCCAACTCTCATCCACCGGGTTTCAAAATTGAACGTAGGCAGATGCGCTTAATTACCAGACCAGATGCTGGCTCACTGCTTCCTTCTTATCTCAAGAATCCGCACTTTGGACAACGTTATTCACTAAGAAGCAATCATATTTTTACTAAAATCTTAAGATGGTTTAAATTATCATTCATTTTTTTAATTTATAACGAACACTTTAAAAAATAACTTTGTGAAGAAAAATATGCTACGATTAATAATTGTCAATGACGATAATAATATTATAATAAGAATAATAATATAATAATATAGATATACGTGTCTATATGTATGTGTAAACAGTAATTTTATACATATAAAATAAATAACCGTCTCCCAAAAGATAATCATAACCTATGTTCAATTATTATGTAGTAGTCAATCATAAATACAAATTAATAATGTAGACAGACATTTTCAGTTAAATTAAAATCAATACACAAATCATGAAAATCACAGAGCTATGGTATTAAAGATTTATTACATTCATTCTGCTTTGCGTATATCCAGCGTTTTGGAATAAATATAAACTGGATGGCATACATAAAGATGTCGTTACCGAGGGAGGTTGACGAGCGCGTGGCTACGTGTACTGTCACACAAGTGAATCAAACTCCTTTTACATTTTATCTTACTGTAAGGGCGGTTGAGTTTATGTTTCTCGCCCTACTTGATTTAGTTTTGATAGCGGAAGGGAGCGGCTTTTAGATAAATGATTCTGTGCTCGCTGTCGTATCTAAAAAGTGATTTTGGTATTGGATTTCACTACAATGTTCTAGAGCGACACCCACAGGTTTTATTAGTGCAGCACTAAGGGTCGTAATGAAATGGATTCGGTTTGAGGGGCACGGGAAAGTGGATTAGACATTATGATCTGCCCCTTTTAGAAAATTTCAAACATTTCAACAACCCTTGTTACATTTAATAGTGAACCATTATTTTTTATGTCCTCGACCATAAAGTGTTATGCATTATGATTATAGCTTTAGAATGTGTAATGGAGTGTATATAATAAATATCTTTATCATAACTTATATTAGTATTTATAATTAAAAATTTTTACATAAGGTCAATTGCAAGTAACGTTATAATTTTAATAAAAGAACAAGATAAACTAACTTTGTCCTAATTAATAATAATTGGAAAAAATCTAACCATTAAAACCATTGAACCCATTAAGGGAAACATCTATAATAATTTAATGTACACCAGAAAGGAGTCGTGCCAAGATCGAAATGTGTTAATGGATAGTTATAATCAAACAGTCGTTAGCTAGACATTCAACATAATTGTGGAATTACTAGGTTTGTATGACATCACACTGCGATAAGACGGAGGACAAGTATACGAGTATATGTATTTTACAATTATTTAAACTGGGTTTTATCTCTGCTACTGTTATTATATGTAATAGATGACAAAGTCAAATAATGTTCAGTTTGTTTCAACATCCGACGACAAATTTACGTAAATAAATGTACTTAAGATACGATTATAATAAAATGATATTTGAATCCAGCGAAACTGTACTTTAATATCGCATACAATTTGAAATATCTACGTATAGCGATTTGTTATTTAATCTTTGAAATATCTGTATTCTCAAATACTTTTCTAGAAGAATTATAGAATATTGTATATAGATACAATGTGTATCTGTAAAATGTTAAATATGTTTGACTTAAACAAATATAGAATATTTAAATGTTTTGTACTGTTATTAATTTTTCAGCTTTGTATTATTACTATCACCATGATATGAATAGTATACTATCTAGTAATAGTATCTATCTTGTATCTGAAGTAGTTATAACTAGCTCAGATACAATTACATTTTGGATTGAATCAGCTATTTAAGATCTTGAGATTTAATTTCTCTGTCTGTTTATTGTTAATTTGAATAAGTTATTATTTTTAATATATATTTCATATATAAAAAAAATAATAACATTATAACGTGTGCGACAACAAAAAATTAAAAATAATAGAATATAATGTCATGGAATAGAAAGTACCAACATAAAATTAATTTATTTCTACTATTTATACATTTATGTAGTTATTGGCACCTATATCCTAAATAATAACAGAAGAAATATACGTGCGTCCTATATTAATTTACTGTTTTGATACATAAACACCGACTATGCAATAATATGACATATATTACATAAGTCAACAGTAGTGTGGTATATAATGTTAGCATTCGTATCTAAATACATACTATACTAATAACTTCATTAGCTGTTGCGTATTCACTTACCATTGTGTACGGTTCCGTTGTCAACAATTAATCTTCATTAATGATCGCGTTGTGAGGTTTATTAAGAAGACCGATTGTAAACTATGTTATATATATCAAAATGACCTATATGTTCTCATCTTTTGAATCCTACTAAATTTTCTCGTATATAGTACCGATCTTTAAACGTAAAAACATTTATATCTTTTATAATATATCGTCTAAGTTGAATAGGAATTTGACTCTTATCCGCACCTGCACAACCTCATCTTTCACTATTCTGGCACAAGAGTAAGCTTAAGTTTAAAGTTTGACGTCGAATATTCAAAATATTGCTATTACAATAGAAAACATAAAAAAATATGTATTATTTTATAAACTTATGTGAATTTGTAAAAGTAGAAATGGATAATAAAATGATAGATGTAAAAAATTATAGATGTAAATAACATAATTATAAAACAGGTTTTTTAAATTTCAGAACAAAAAATAAAAAGGTAGGCGTAATTAAAAAAGTGACGCCTCTGGGCGATACGTAATAAATGCAAAATTAATTCAAAGTGGCCGGTCATAAATCTCTAGAGATTTTGAGCAATAAAACAAAAAAAATGTATTACCAGTTTGATAAAACAAAAAGTTTGTTTTGCAAGTTCCCTTGAGAGCGGCCGCCTAATCGGGCAACGCTGCGTTCCGGTTTTTGTATCGGACGTTTTCAGCGCAAGCTGTTTGTCACACGGAAGCACAAAAAGCACAATTCTCGAATTGGTCCTTCATAGTCAACACTCAACTATTTTTGTATTGAGGTGGAACGACAGAGTAATTTATATTTAGAATACAAAAACTAATAGTTGTAAAAGAACAGTACTGAAGACGTTAAAGATATCATATTTCTTATAACTTTATGTAATAAATAGAAAAACTGGTTCAAAACACCATTATTATGCGCTATTGAACATAATATAGGATGTCATTTATTATAATCTGTACTTCTTTAATTTCATTTCAAACTTTAAACTGCCTCGGGGGAACCGTCTTTACCTAAAATTTGAAGGAGATCAATAATTTATTATTTATTTATTTGTGATAGTTTTAAAATTATCATAAAAAAAAATATTTTATATTTTCAAAGTATTCCAAGAACTTTAGATGTAAAGGAGCAAAGTTTATCTGATACAAGATTCTACATTGCAAAGTTTAAATTCATATATATTCATTTAAATACGAATGGAGGTTTTTCAATCTCTAAGCTCTTAAAGTACATCGTGTGAGTGTGGGTACTTGTTTATAATAAGTGAGCAGTCTAGTGCCATTTGCCCTGCTATAAACATGAATGGCGCCAAAACGTCTCTCTTATCTCGGGCATTTCTCAGAGGGGCGGAAGCAAGGCCCAAAAGGCACCGCTACGTTTCTCAAGTATCGTCTTAAAGGAACTCGAAATAAGGACCGCAAAGATCTTCTACCAAAAGCACTAAGATCTTAAGGCAAATGGATTGTGAAGAACTCCAAACCAATTTTAAGATTGATTTTTGTTTAGGCGATTTGATTTATTATTGGAGAAGAATATCTTTGATAAAATTTATTAAATAATAATATACATAGTAATCGTTTATACATAGTTTTTAAATTCTTTATAATGGACTATAATTTTTAAAGGTTCCGTCACAGAGAAGCTATTCGCTTTCCATAGTCTAGGTTGATTCTCCCAAGGCAGTAAGAAAGCTTATCTTAACCGGTGTGTTCTCATGTGGCTACATATTCATGGGACAAACTCGATGCGGCGGATAAGTCGCAAAATTTCTCACCAGTTTCACTGGAGAAGTTAGTCACTCATGAATATGAAGTAGGTAATGCAGTTATAATACGCAGAGCTCAATGTTAATTTCGCATTTAATTATTCGAGCCTAGTAAATCCTTGAATCTTTACTGTCAGAGCACTTTGAATAAGATTTGTATTTTATTATCTATTTCGGCGAATATGTCTTATGTATGAGTAGATATCTATTTTTTTTAAACAATCGTATTATGAATGAATGGAAATTTGAAATGAAAAAATAATTTAAATTTAATATCTTCAGAATTGTCTTACGTAATTAATTTATTTCTTTCAGGTATTATATTTGTACAACTACACTGAAAATTGATAACTGTATTATAAATTTTAATAAAGTCTTATAAGCTTATATCTTTATTATGTATCTATTTTAAACCTTAATCAAATAAATATATAGCGTGTTTAGACATTTTATATATAATTAATATATAAATTATTTTGTTTATATTTAAATCAGAATCATAGATACCCATAGAATTTATTTTTGTTAATTTGTCATTTCTAGAGCCATAAAATTAAATCAAGTGATTATTGTTTGCAATAAAAAAATCTTAATAAGTCTATATATTTGCAAACAAAATCACCCCAGAGAAGCAAAATGCAAAATGTATTTCAAATATTCCGCCGAGGACAGAAACAACAAAATCCGCAATTGTTACGTCCTGAGAAGGTTGTCTCAGCGTCTGTATAAACGCTATTACATTATAATAATGAAATTTTGTAACATAATATAAATTCAGAGAAGAAATTTATTTCTTTTTATATTTTCAATTACATCAGCTAATCTTCAAGATGAAGCGACGCTATGTCAGATCTAGAAAACAATATTAATATGTTTTTCAATTGATTTCGTACAAGACAATAATCTTTATAATAATCTTATGAAAATGTTATGAAATTTTGTTATGATATGATTTTTCTTCAATCAGGTTAACACGAAACCATTTCATCTGTTATTTTTATGAATATGGCCTAATTAAACATACCCACAATCCAAATTATATATATATATACTCGTATATATACATATATAAATTACGTTCTACTAAATGAATGTAATAAAGTCAATAAATGAAAAATATTATGTAACGAGATTCCTGTGGAGCTTTGTTTTATAAAAGAAGATTTAATTAGCAATTTTATACTATTATGATTATTTAAGCGCAATGAAAGCTTTCTGTATTCATTCAGGCGTGTAATTTCGTTGGCTTAGCTGGCGGATGTAGGTGTAAAATTACGAAATAGGATGAGATTGTCTGTTCGCAAACAGCCACTGTCCGTTTATTAGACGGGCCTTGTA
Organism: Melinaea menophilus ssp. n. AW-2005; assembly: GCA_918358695.1. Lineage (NCBI taxonomy): Eukaryota > Metazoa > Arthropoda > Insecta > Lepidoptera > Nymphalidae > Melinaea > Melinaea menophilus. The sequence goes on from OU911055.1 coordinate 12,517,212, forward strand.
ATAAAAACATAGCCTTATTACACGCGGGGCATCCGACCCCCGAGGATCACTTGAATTTAAATTTGACATAAAACGATTTGTTTTGTTCGAACAATAAATATAAAATCAAGTTTAATGTCGTGAGGTGTCAGGTTAACGCATTTTCGCGCAGGAAATAATCATTGATTTACTGTTTTATACATGACTCTCTCATCCTCTGTAAGTTTATAAATAAATAACTGATTTAGCTATCTCCGTAGGTTTGTTAAACCTAGGTTGTCGTTTCCGTTGTCTGTATTTGATCCCGGGAGTCCGAATAAGTAATCGACAGACGACATTTTTAAAGGACTCTCAGATATAATATTTTAAATGTCATAATACGATATGTTCATATCTGTTAATTTATTGTAATAATTTAAGCTGATTCTGAATTGTAGATTTAAATATTCAATAAAGAATCAGCTTAAATGCTTGTATGACACGAACTTTTATAAATATCTTTTAAAAATATTTTTTAATAAATGGTTGATGTTTGGAGAAACATGCCATAAAAAAAGACATAGGTTTCTTTTTATCCCGAAAAAATACGAGGATTCCGTCGGGAAAACGCGCAACCGTCAATCCAAACGAGAGTGCTTGTGCTAATGTTTGTTATTTTAGTTATTAGTTATTTTTCTAAGTAGTCCCCTTGCTCTTACCTCGCTCCATACGAGTGTAGGATCAAAAGAAGACAATAATTTTTTCTAGCAGATTTGGAGAACATAAAACTATAAATGTCTCTATTATAGTTTAAGATTAAAAGTAATTGTGTACATAATTAATTATATCAAAAAATAAAAATAACAAATATTAACCTCTATTTGTAACATACAATTAAATTTAGTTATTCTTATTATCAAAGCCTAAATTAAATAGGATACGTTAACATTTTCAATTAAACTTTGAACGTAATATAATATATTTATTATAGTACATTTAAACAAATTGTACAGAAACAGATTATTTCAATAACCATCTAAAGTAAATAAGTAGAAATTAATGCAATATAATATATTCAACGTGTAAAATTCATCGCCACTTCGGGCTTATTAAAACGTATAACGAAAATTTTGCTCTCGACCCCAAGCCTTATAAATATTAATATTTCCTATCTCAGCTGTTAATTACCCAGACAACTACGGATGAACCCCACCCTGTATTCATTAGCCAAACCTAATTAGAGCAGACAAACCCGGGCGACGTTGAGGACATTCTTTAACTGGATCTATTGAGTGTTATCTCGAGCGGTTAACTTCTTAAGTCGATTAATATTTTGAGTTCTTTATGATATTATGTTAAATATTTTTAAGGATATACAGTTCATTTTGAACACGTGTGAAGTGTGTTTGATATTTATCTTTATACTTTTTCAACATATTTATTGGTGTATATGGTATATAGTTACCTTAAAACTTTTTTCTTATTTTATGCGATATGAGATTTTATTTATAATAATAATAATAATAATCATATTTCCATTTTTTTTGTTAAAAACATTTAAACAAGGTTAATACTAATGATGATAATAATTATTTAAATAATATAACTAAACTAAAATGGCTTTTCAATACTCTATAGAATCGCAAGGGACAGATAAGCGTATATTCGACTAAAGTAATCTGCCATTAGGCCAAAAAGCTTTCCTCTCTTATCTGTGACATCTGGACGATGTTTATATTTTGAGGGTCTACGACAACCTCTGTAACGACTCGCCGCTTATCGTCTGCATGTCTAGGTAATATGTTGATCCCTACAATCTAAAATGAATCTTATTACCTTACATTACAACACTAATTATTTTGACGCCATCTTAATATTGACATGACATGTAAGTCAACTCCTTATGACTTATTTTTCCGTGAGTAGACTATTTTAAGAAACTAGTAGATATCACATTGAAATAACTTTACATTAAAATGTAATGAGCAATAAAAAATATATTAAATAATTAGATCTTGTTAACAGATAATTCCATTACATTTCAATGAAAGAACAACATTATTAAAACCTTATTAAATATTGTACGCAGAGTTACTTGATTCTGTTAAAAATATCTTTGGGAACCCTTTGCGATTGAGATAACGTAAATCGAAATGTCTCAATTTTCCTTTTATATTATTGTGTAACAATAATTATATATTGTATATTATTAATGAATATGTTTTAAATTATTATTAAACAAAATTATTTATATAACATCGATTTTGTGAATATTTATTAATAATCTAAGCTTTGTAATTTAAATAACAAAAAATATTAGACTTTGAAGACCTTCCGTAAATATTAAAATGTTTAATAAAACATGAGTTGTATTTGTCATGATTTTCTACTCATTTAATTTATGTTTGAAATTTTTACCCACTCGCATACATAGTTATTTTTAAATAATTATTAATAAAACTACAACTATGTGTATGCTTATGTAATTGAATAGAACAAACAACTATTCAACCATCATCACGCAATCACATAATTTTGTTGCAGTCCTCAAAATACGACCTTATTAAAATATATGTACAAAATATGTTTTTTGGCTATCTTCTTTATTTATTTCAAAGCTAACAATTTTTTTTTACGATTTTGTAACATATTTTACACATAAATTTTAATATTCCCCTATATAAAATTTAACAATGTCCGAACACTACCACCTTGAATGCAATATACGTAATGAGGGAAACGTTCTTCTTCACAATTAATGAAATACCAAACAATTAATTGAGTTTATTAGAGGTATCAAAATTGTCTAATTTTATCAGTTATTCCTAATTAATTCTCTCATTTTCATTTAATTAATCAAACTAGGTTAGTTTGTTAGTCAGTCATTAAACTCACTATATTAAGATATGTTTTACGCGAATAATAAATATAGTTTACAGGCAATGAAATTCATCAATAATCTGTGGTATAAGATACAAGAATGTTGTAATAATAAGATCGAAAAATGCTATAAATTTAATTCTATTAATTAATATTTTTTACAAAAGTTAGTAAGTTTTATTTTTAATTTTCTTTTATTATCATTTATGTGGTGTGACTAGTTAAATATAATATAATTGTAAAGTTATATGATTATTTAAACTGTAGTTAATGTTACCGTTATTCGACATTGTCGCGAGCGGGACAATCAATAACCTGTTTACTTCGTCTAGTGCAGTTTAATCCGTGATTATCACACTTATTGATGTCAAAAAATGAAAGACGAATAATAAAAAAACAATAGCAAAAGTTACAATAAATAAGATTATTTCATTAGTATAATATAATTATCTTAGTTCCATTCTTAGTACTTCCACGTATTAATGTGCTCTAGTAGGTTAATGTGTTGTAATAAATTAAACGATAATAAGTTCAGACAACAGAGATGCTGTTAATGTCTGCTTGCCCCGATAATGCGTCGAGAGCGCTTGCTGGTTCATTAACACTATTAAGTAATAATAATGTGCTTAGAAAACTTATTACTTTAAAGTTATCCTATTAAAAACGTCTTGCTTAGAATAATGTAATCTCAGGTAAGTTCTCTGTATAAAAGGAGTTTGTAATTTACTTTTATCTATATCTATACCATATCCATATTCATATAAAGGGAACTTTTTTTAGTTTGTAAGATTGTTTTTGAGGAATAGGTTCAATAACTATTAAACCGATATAAAAGATTCCGTCACAAATATATCATCAACATTATATCTGATATTGTCACGGTATCGGCGTAAAACAGTTTTTTTTGGGGTTATTGTAATTACAATAAAAGTATTTTTTAAACCTTAAATAATATTGAAAGAGCAGACAAATAATTTAATAATTAAAATAATTATTTTGCAACAGCTAGTTGTTTTATTTATCATATAAGTGGTAAGTACTACGTTTCAGAGAATTCTTAACAAGTCAAAGAGCCCTATTAAAATTTATATTATATACAAAGTAGAAGGCTTTGTTTTTCTTGCCAACTTCCGAACAGTACAACAGCAATATTATCTTAGGTTACGCAAATGTGGGTATGATCTTTGTCCTATAATGCCAGTGAATTGTAGATATATATATTAAATTGCTTTTAATTTGGAACACTACCTCTGTACCTAGTATAATGTTTTTGAACATTCATTTTCAATATTCAAAGATACAAAAAAGAGTTAAATAAGGCTTTTGATCAATAACGCCTACGATCACATATCACTGTAATTGTGAAATAAATTCACGTATGAATGATCTGTAGAAATGTTTACACAAAAAATATATAGTATAGTTATATTTATTAGATAAACTGTTGTTAAGGCCCATTGTTTTATATATCATATTGTTGCAAGTATTTTATTGGTTTATTTTAAACGTAAAAATCAATTGTAGTAAACTATTCAGTTAATAGAGGAAAAGTTAAATTCAGCTAAAAATATACGGTCCAATGCCAAGTAATCACTTAACGAGTTTTCAGTCTGCGGAAAGTTTGATAGCGCTGTGAAAGCCAAACCTTATTACAAGCAACTGATTTCAAGAAAATGAATATAATTTAGAGACATCTCACTCTATACTTCCTACCGTGGGGAATTCTGTAATATTTTTTTTTTCTTATTTTCTTAGTGTAATAAAAACTTAAAATAATTAGGAATTTATCCTAATACCATTTTTATGGTTTATTTTTAAATAAAATAAATGCCACAATCCATAATTGTTGTTTTTTCCCGCAAAACGATTGATGAATATCGCCTGTAATTGATAATAAAATTATTGTGTTTATTTAGCCTTAAATGCAAATGAGTGCCACAGAAATTCAGAGTAGCGCAAAATTCTCAACTGATTTTCAATTTCAATCCAATTCAATTGAATTATTTAATTTAGATTCTGTTTGAATAGTATAAATTCGTATATTTTTTTGTTTGTATAAATGTGTATTAAAATACGTTCGCTTGTTTTTCTTAAGATTGATTTATTTATTGTAACATATTTCTCTTGAGACAGCTATTATTCCTTTAAAATTTTGTTAACCTCGTGCTGGTTAATAAAATATGTGGTTTTCGGAACGTCCTTAAATATAAGTAGCTTAAATTTGTTTAGCAGTTCATAACTAATATAAAATATATTGCATATATATTTTTATACGGTGCTTGTTTTACAATATTTCCGTAACATTTTTTGAAAAAGATATACTTTTACTTTTCTTCCCACTTTTGTTTTATTACTATAAGTTTTAAAAACTTATATTAATTATGTTCATACAGTATATATTGCAGATACAAAAAATAAAACATTGATAACTTGATATCCCATTTTCTTTATATATGTTTTATCACTGAAAAAATCTAATGATTTTCTTTTCATCTTGAGTAAACTGGTAACATAAAGTGATTTATACAAAGACGTAGGTATAAGCTGAAAACAAAGCATCCCGAAAGAAAATTGGAAAACCCGACGAAGCCGTCACCGGGGTGAGTTTCTTTGTATATCGAAATATGTTATTTAAGCAATACGAATTATTCTCATCCGTTATTTATTTATTAGTCAAAGATTTTTTTTTTAATATATTATTTTTGTGGTCGTCATATATAAGTTATATTTATTATAAGCAAATTTATAAATATTTGATAAATGTTATAATTAATAATTATTATAGCATTATCAATAAAAAATACAAATACTTACAATTTATTTAAGAAAATATTTTTTCCATATTTCTGTAATCCATTTGTCAAAACACTGAGAATGATTTTTAATAATTGATAACTTTTTAAAATAAAAAGAATAAAAAAGTCATAGCAAAAGTTTTTAGTAAAATGCACTGCCTCCCAAAACTTTTTGTATCGGTAACGAGAAAACGAGTTACGACGTAGAGCGACTAGGGGCTACGGCGTAGAGCGTCCGCCCAGATTCGCGGGGCGCGTCGCACTGAGCTCGGAACCTCTTGACAAGACAATCTTTCCTCACACAGTGGCCCTCAACAGATAACAGCGAATAGCAAGCTTTCACACGAATAACGTTCGTCTAACGGGACCTTTGTCTCAGCTACAAGTCCCGTCCCATATTTCTAGTAGTATTTTGTGACGCGACTTCAATTAAGTATTATTATTTATTTCTTTTTATTTACAGGTCTCCGTTATAGTAGAATACCTGTCCTTACTTATATTAATAATATTTAGGAATTATTTACAACAACAGAATATTTTAATGCTTCCATCACTGATAAAGTTATGTTACCCATCAATAATATTTAAAAAAATAACAATATTTTGTAATATACAATTATTAGATATTGATATTTTAATAATAGTTTAAATACCATTACTTATACAAATTACTAACATATTTTTAATTATGTATTGTCTAGTAACGTATTATCTAGTGTTTCTACATTAATAATAATAAATACATAATAATTTAAAACAATATTGATAACAAAAATAAAATTATATATTATATAAACATTTTTTTTAAATTTGTTAGAATCAGTAACACGCGTATAAATTCTTTATTAAAAAGCCGGGGATTTTTCGGTGAACAAAATATAGTAGAGTAACATCCTATTACTACCCTTCTGGTAGGCTCTTCCTTCATTGCGGAACCCGGGCCGGAACTTCATCCACTATGCCACGGTTTGGTTAGAAGGTATTAAAGAAAAAATATCCCCGCTTGGATATCCTTATATAATACAAAATGCCTGCCATTATGCATACTAGTACTAAAATCTTTATGTGATATAATAAAATTAAATATCTATATCTATAAATATCTATATCTTGTTTCTTTTTCATTTCATTCATTTGTTTTGTAAATAAATCAATATATTTATATTAATAATATTTTGAACACTCAAACAAACTCACTTTGATCCTAGCTAATACTTTTTAGATAAAACGTTGTTATCATAACAGTTACCAAAGCGTACTTTAATCCTTTATATACAATTTATATTCAAAACGTGTATTATATAATAAAACCAACTGACTAGTTTGATATTACCTATTATTAATAAAACAGACAGTTTATATATAAATTAAATAAATTATGGTCTATATGTATTATTATATTATGTATTATATCTTAATTTAACAATATAAACATCTTAAAGTTTTTCTAAGAAAAGTTAATTAAAATAATTGCACGTACGTTATTATAGAGAGACGAAATAAACATGCGTAATTTTCTAAGCAACTTTTGTTTCAAAGGATAATTCTTCTGAAATACGATAATTTTCTGCGAGTATGCATAAAAACAGGCAAATCTCAAACAAGATAACATTCTCAAGGTCCTCCGCAGGAATCTCATTTTCAATATGTTTTTATAGCATTCGGTGAGGAAATGAGGTGACGCTCGCGGCGCTGAACATTGTCATTGTCATCATAAACCAGACTACGCCTCCTTCATAAATCCCTTCGAAATGTACCTTTATACGCATTATGCTATAACATCAGTATTTCTTTTTGCCCCGCAATTCTTTTAAACCTCACAAATAAGTCGTATCTCTATCCGTTTATTGTTGTTTGCTTATCATGGTTTTACAGCGCTATTCGTTTTAGCATTTTGTTGGTGTGGTGAAATAGATAATATGGTAAGAGTTACATTTCTCTGTTTAGATGAAATATTTAAAACAGATACATATATTGATGTAATAATTTAAGTTTTTAAGAAACTATGACTCAGTTATAATAACATCTTTTTTAACGCATTTAAACTATACTATTATTTTCCTAACTTTGTAATGATACGTTTCATTGAATTAATACATATATATATATTGATTAATAGTAAGTTAGAGGAAAGTAGTATCAACTCAATATCTTCTCGACAGTGCCTCCATACAAACAATAACAAAGTAATAACTGTTCGAATCACAGGACAACAATAAAATAAGTATTTCTTGTTATAATATTATATTTGTATTCATTTAGTAGTAAACAAAATATAACTGATTTTATGATGCAATTAAGAAAACATTTATATAAAAACTCTCTTTCGAAAATAATCTGATTTTGATTTTTACTTTATTACATATATAAATTATATATTTTTTTAATTAATACTATTCAAAAATATTTTTGTTTCTTAAAGCACTATCTAAAATATACTTAAAAAAAAAATTTAATGTTGAAATTTGTCATTTTTTATTACATACATTTTAAAAATATTTTGATTACATTCTGGCTTATGACGATAAACAGTAATACATGAAATAAAATATTTAATATACAAAAAATAGCTTACTTGTCTATGCCGTTCTTTATTATAAAAATATATAAACAGCAAATTATTCGAAAAACAATAATTGTTATATAAAAGAAATATCTTTTTACACTTTATTTTGAATAGACTTTAAATAGATCAAAAATTGTAAGAAACAAATATTTTTTTCTTTTTAGCTTCAATGTACGAAACATTTGAAGACGCTATTACGGAAAGTAATATTATCTTTCTTGGACTAGGTATTATGAAAATATTTTTTTTTATATTTTTCGAGTGACTTCTCTTTCCGAGCCACGTTTAAGTGTTGTTTAAATAAATGTTTATTTTTTATAATCAATTATAAATACTCTTTTATATTTGCTCAAAAATGTATTTAAGTAATATAATTGTAAAGAGTAAATAAGTGTGGTGTCTGAGTAAACAAATGCCTGATAAGATAAGTGATGTGACGTCAGTTGAGTCATTTAAAATAGTTTTATTATGAAATGATTGATTGTAACGAATGCATTATTTATTATTAATTAATGTTTTTATGAGCCTAAAACAATAATCTTTACAAATATTACTTTAATATTAAAAATAAACTACTAAATAACACATTAATACTATTTTCAGAAAAAAAAATATATATATATATAAGTAGTTTTCAAATAATTAAATCAGTATTTTATTTGTTTATAAGATTCTGTAAAAAAAAGTAAGACGAATAAAAATATTCTTAGAAATAATTTACCTAACTTATATGTGATGTAATTATGTTTTAATAAGTACGATTTACCTTGTATTTTTTTCTAAACAAGCGGATCATTATACTCAAAATGAATCTTAAATTTTGTATTAAAATACATAGTTTCATTTATAATATTTATAAATAGATATTCTCGTGTGTAAACTGCTAAGTGGTACTTTGCCTATAATGCTTAATAACAAAAATGAAGAGAAGATAAAAAATCAGCACTAATGTTTAACACGACAAAAAAATCGTTTAAATTGATAAAAAATGATTGATATTTTAATAAATGTAAAGTCATTGGACTATTCAATTACTTAAAAACGGTGTTATCAACTTATTAAAACAAGTTTTCTAACAAGATATCACTTACTATATTACGCTTAACGTGAATTTGAAATTGTTATTTATATTCGCTTAGTAATACTATAATATACTGTTTATATATTTAGATATTTTGTAGAAATAGTATTAAAAACATTAAATGTAAAATTTAGTACACATTTTCAGTACCATAGTTTTTTGTCCAATTCTCGCTAGTCTCAACATAATAACCCCTTGTTGACAATTCCCCGGCGTGCCCCGAGCACTCCACAAGCAATAAGACGGTAATAAGTGTTCAGATCGACAGACAAGAATAAAAAGGATATAATAAGTAGATATTGTAGATCGGTTGCGTCTTTGGAGTTCAATATTGCTTCATTTGATCAAACTTGGACATTGTCTTAGTCTATCAACTTTTTATTATGTGGTTATAGCCAATAACAGCATTTTCTATTTGTTTTTAATGTGCAAAGCTGTATTTTATAAAAGTTCTAACTGTTGTCCCTGATTCCGAATTTTACGCAAGTAATACTTATATTTCATTAATAAGATCTTAAAGGCCATAAATACTATTGAAACAAAAAAAAACGTTTACGTTGCCAACCTGAAAGTAAGCAAAACAAAACTTCTTATCCTTTTTCAGGAGGTGCTAATAAATAAACTTGCGTTCTGAAGACAAGACGAAAACATTTAAAGACCGTTGTTCTAATATTTATAATATCAATTACTATGAATATAAAATGAACTTGAAGTTTAGAAAATGTCTGCTATTGTAATGTACTTAGGTTATGGTTAAAACTAGGCCATAAACCACAAAAAAAAATGAATATCACAAGATATTTTTTTTGTAAAATATTTTATCTTATATGAATTCTGACTTAAATTTTCAAAGATTTGTCTCTTGTAAGATGTGTTGTTTGACTAATTACTTATTGTATAATAATTAACATTATTCATCATCATCATTTTTTTTATACCATCTAGATTAATGCTTTCCACCTGATGGGAAGTAGAAATGTATCCATAGGTAGTAAGGCGCATTAACCTAGCAACCTATTCACTCTTCTCTTGAAGATTGTATTGGGACATTGTATTGGGACGGAAATACCGACGCAGGCAAGCTGTTTCAGTCAGCAAAGCGCTTGGTTCGGATAGGGGGAATGTCCACAACGTAAGGATGGATACCTGCCGTGCGTCGGAACGTCCTGTGATGGAAGGGGGACGGAGGAATTAAATCGTGTAATTCCAGGGCACACTCACCAAAATGTACCCTATAGAATAATGAGAGACTAACAATTCTACGCCTCTGTTCAAGGCTGTAGAGATTAGCTTCTACCAATTCGGGATAACCTATAAGCCTCTTTGCTCGCCTCTCAATTGAGTCCAGAACCGCAAGATGAGACTTTGTGGCACCAGCGAATATGTGTCACAGTACTCCACACATGACCGGATCTGTGCTCTGTATAGTACAACAAGCTGTCCCGGTTTAAAGTACTGGCGGACCTTCGCAAGCACGGTAAGTTTTCCTGTAGCTGCTTTTGCTCTGGACTCAATACACCGACCAAAGTTGAGGTTTTAGGAAATCTCCAAGCCTAACAACTAAAGCCAGTCACTGTATTCCAAAGATACATTCCGAAAAGTAGGAGCCAAGGTGAAAGGGCTCCTTTTGGCGGTGAACAGACACGTCTGCGTTTTGGTGGTGTTGAATTTGACAAGATTGGCATTGCCCCATGCGGAGACTGCCTGGAGTTTGTCACTCAAACGTTGCACCATGGCTTCTTTTTCTGACTGTACTTGATCTTTACTAGCCCGACTACTCGGCAGGTATCTTTCTACAACTATGCTGTCATCTGCATACCCATAGATACCGGGCTTCAGCAGATCGTTAATGTGCAGCAGAAAAAGAATGGACCCCTGAGGCACTCCGTCATTTATTGTCAATGGTTCCGAAGAACACCCGTCGACAACTACTCGGAGAAATCTCTGGTTCAGAAAGTCCGTTACCCAGCCGATCACACCAGGAGATATACCGTACGCTGAAAGCTTGCTTATAAGGCTCGCATGCCAGACCCTGTCAAATGCCTTCGAGACGTCCAGAGAGACGGCGACCGCTTTTCCGTTCTTCTCGATGGCCTCGCCTAAAACATGCGTAGCATACACTAGAAGGTCCCCAGTGGACCTATTTCGGCGAAACCCGTACTGTCGGTCACTGAGAAGATCGTTACCTTCAAGGTACGCTAGAAGGCGCGAGTTCAATACACGCTCCATAATTTTGCAGAGTATGGAGGTGATTGAAATTGGTCTCTAATTGGCAGGATCGGCACGGCTGCCTTTTTTGGGCACTGGTTACACGTTGGCAAGCTTCCAGTATTTCGCCACTATTCCAGTCATGAAAGAGAGACGTTACAAGCGTGTCAATACAGGAGACAACTCAGCTGCGCATGTCTTGAGTAGAATGGCTGGTATACCATCAGGACCACTGGCTTTATTCACATCAAGACGAGACAATGCTCTTCATACCTCTTGGTTAGTGATGCGGATTTCAGGAATCGAAATACAGCAGTGAGGAAGATGTGCTAGAGAAACATTGCCAGTGTCTATATGTGAATTGTCAGCAAACAGAAAAGCAAATACATTCGCTTTCTCTATCGCTGTATGGGCCAGAGATCCATCCGGCTTCAGCAGAGCAAGCAATGAGGGTTGGCAGAAGTTCGACTCGATCGTTTTGGCAAGAGACCAGAAAGCTCGACTGCCAGTCGGTCTGACGACCAACTTGGTTACGTTCACTATATGGGAGCACCATTGTAACTATAACTTTTGATATCCTAAAAGAGTACAACAGCGGTACATTTTCTATAATCGTGTTCAGAGATGTTAAGTTTATTTAAATGTGAGGTTGCGAGTTGAGATTAGTTGTAAATAATTATAAAATAATAAATTCACATCACAAGCGCGTTTCAAACGAGTCTAATTAAAAACGAAATACTCTAAATAATATTGAAAATATTATCAAAATTCTATGTTACAAAAGTATTAGGCAGTTAAAATATTTCGTAGCGTTTTTGTTAAATATACTATATTATATATATAAATAAAGTGGGAGCATTTAATCATATTTTACAATAATGAATTATAAACGAGAGTTCGGATTAACAAAGGTGCGAAATTGTTTATTTTGAATAAATAAATAAATTTATTATATAATAATATGTATATATAATTCAATGTGATATATAGAAATAGTGCAGTGTATTATTAAACACTAATCTGATAAATATAGCTTCATTTTATTGCAATATATTTGAAGATATTTATAAGATATTTCGAGATGGACGTTCATAATCGGCTCAGTGACGCCTGAAGCATGATGAAATCGCTTGCACTCTTGAATAAAGACGTCTCTGTTTTCAATAAAGTTGTTCGCTATGTTGCTCTTACTTCATTAAAAAAAAAATAAAAAATTTTTACAACATAATAAATAATGTTTCTTTTATTCTTATTAAAATAAATTATTAAAGACATTTTTTTTTAATTTTGTTTTGTTTTTTTCGTAAATATTTATAACATTTTAATAATACTAAGTATATAAGAATGCAACGATAATTAAAGGAAAATATCAAGCATATTTTTTGATCTATTCAAACAGGTAACCTAATACGGAATGTAATGAGAAATATTTTATTTCTTTTAAAAATATATAAAAATTATAATATTTTATTGATATTGATACGTTACGTGAATGTAACTGCCTTCTTACTGCCTTATACTATCGTAGGAATAATGTATAATAAAGGTGATTATTGCACGAATAAGGGTTCTTTCAATCTAATCGAGCGTCCCGAAGGAATGCATTTACGACAATTCATGATATTTGCTATTTAGCCTCGATATACTTTATTTCATTTACTAAATCTTACTATCATAGTTTTTAAACATATTCTTTATTATTTTGTACCACGTTTTTTTTAATAAAAATGTATATTGTGATAACAAACTTGTCTTACTAGAGTTTACGCATGTCGAGCTCGTCGTCGTTACGTTACGTTCATCATTATGTCAAGAAAATTAGCAATATAATACATTATTACGGTAGTGCACTCGAGGTAAAGTGCTTATTTTAACATTTTGTATCCAACAATAAGAAGTTATGTAGCAATATAAATAAGCTAAAATATATCAGTTTCTTTTGTTCCTGTTCATTGCTATACAGTCAGTGAATATAATTTTTTTTATAAAGTAATAACGTAAATATTTTGATTAAGTAACACGAAGGTCTAAAATTACAACAAATAATTTAGCGAGAAACATGTTTTTTTTAATTATTGTTATTATTATATATACAATGGGGGTAAAATTAATAAAATATTGAGTGATTAAGTGTTATAAATTTCTGATTATGAAATAATAGAACAAAGTCTCGTGATATATTGTTTATGTATTACTTCTTTGTATATACTATTTTGTCTTGAATTTGTAACGTTTTCGGTTAACTTCGGGTAATCCATCATGGATACCTCCAAGAAAGAGCAGGGATAGTACTGTGGGACTCACCAACGTATAGAAGACCAGGCTATTCATCGAAACCTAACGGTTACCTGAGTCGCCTTCGTCAGAATTGCTATTCGCACTCACCATTAAACAGATTTATACCTATTTTTGACTTTTTTACTAGATTGGATTGTGTTGGAACTTATTATTATGTATTCATTTTTGTATATTTTTTTCTTATTTTAATTAACTAAGGTAAATCCATACAATTGATTGTTTAGTCTAGGTTGGGTGCCCCAGGAAGCATCCATGACTGCCTCCGAACCCCACCGAGTGTCGAGTGCCCCCTAACACAACACGCGAAGGGAGAAGTCCGGCCCACTACTCCCAGCAATCCCCCATCTGAAAGCCACGGGATACCAGCCGACGATGTTAGATACCTGCGGAGGCATCCGTTTCTGTCCCCGAACCTCCGACTACCGTGCACGTCCCAACACCGCGGCTGGCAGCCTGAGATTGGGGCTTTTGTACACCGCTCGTGACCTCCCGAAAGAGGTCACCCCGACATACAGCGCTGGAAAAGGCATTCAAGACCGAAACCGCTTTAAACTCCTCACGAGTGGAGGAGCCGTCTGGTGAGACCGGTTCAACTTCTCCGCTAAGAGAGGCGGCGCAGGAAATGTCACCTCGACCTAGCGGCCACCTTGCTTAATGACAACGATCCCATAGGGGATCGCAGCGTAACGCTAACCCCCCAGTCAGCCATGAACTAGATACGGGCACCTCATGGGTAACACCCTGACACATGGGTGGCCATGAACAAACGGCTAAAGTGACCCTGAAAGAGCGAAGTAACCGTCCCCTATGTAGCACCGGGCCGTATTGCTTCCAATCCCATCGGACAAGTCCGAGTGACATTGCTAACGGACGAACATGCAAGAAGGTTTCCAGCGATAGCCCCCCTGTTGATTAACCTTTAATTAGGTAATATTAGGGTCTGATTTCATAATAAAACATATTTATTTATGCGTTGATATTTTTTAGTAAACTGTTTTTTTTTCTTATAATAAAGTTTTTTTTATGAGCATGATATAAAAATATTTTAATTTTATTTTTTTTTAATCCTAATTTTTTTTTTTTTAATTTGCGTCACAAAATTCTTTCAAGTTAAATTTTTCTCTATTCTCAACATGATAACCCCTTGTTGACAATTCCCTGACGTGCTCCGAGCACTCCACAAGCAATAAGACGATAATAAGTGTTCAGATCGGCAGACAAGAATAAAAAGGATATAATAAGTAGATATTGTGGATCGGTACTTGAGAGTTCAATATTGCTTTATAAGTTAAAATAAAATTTAATTTTGTTACTTTTACTGGTAATTAAGCTTATGACTTAAAACAGCTTTAGTCTTAACCTTTCAATTATAAAGGCCTTATTCATTGATAGATTTTTTTTAATATTTTTTTTTTGTTGTTTAATTTTTAATACAATTTTTAACAATAATAATAAACAGAAATCAAAATGCATTTTGCAATAAAAGTTGTATCAATAAAACTTTGTTAAGCATACTCACTCATACCCGACAAAACGTACTGTGCTAAACTATTGCACACTAAAAAGCTTTATAAATTCAAAAATTTCCAAAGCCGGTTGAAAAACAACAACAACTAATAATAAATACATTTTGTATATTTGTTTATAGAAAGGACTTTTCAAAGAGTGGCTAGGATTTTAGCATTAATTTAAAAAAATATTTGTGAAAAGCAAGGTCAAACCTTGGAATTTAAGTTAAGAGAAAATTAATGATTGAAATAGAAATAAATTGTTTCAGCAAATATTTCCAAAATTATTATTTACTTTAAAATATGATTATTAACAAGTTAGTAGAATTAATGTAGAAATTTATAAAGAAAAGATATGTAGTTAGGAGCATTGTAACTACGCAATTCATATAAAGAAACTTGAACTTTATTTTGTTACTTTTTAATCTCAACTT
The DNA here is from genome assembly GCA_918358695.1 of Melinaea menophilus ssp. n. AW-2005. NCBI lineage: Eukaryota > Metazoa > Arthropoda > Insecta > Lepidoptera > Nymphalidae > Melinaea > Melinaea menophilus. The sequence continues at coordinate 12,532,940 of OU911055.1, forward strand.
GTCGAATAATTACTTCCCGAGGTTCTTTTTCATTCACTTTTTATTGCACTGCTTTATTACAATTTTTCTTTCGGAAAGTTTTTTGTAATTTTAAACAAGTAATTCTCTAAAAGTCTCTTGGATTGGAGCATAATAAAATCGGCATAAAATTTTAGGGCTAACTCGATATATTTAATTAACACTTACCATCACTTTTAAGTCTCTGATCATACCTCTTAGGCGACCATTTCAGTTTCTAATTTAATTATAAATTCGTGTCATCTGGATTAGGTCTTCATTGCGTGTGATTGCTTTACTCTATGTTACTGATTTGCTCTGATAGCCCAGAACAGAATAGATATTGATTTATTTGTAAATATCGAGAAGGCATCCAAATGGAATATGTCACTTTTGACTTTACAAATATTCCAGTTACCACTACAAAATTTTTAACTCGTTTACCGCTACAGCACTGATACACCTGCACCTGCACCTGCACCTGCGGACAATGTAAATCAATGTGATATTTATTATAATTATTATAATTTTAAAAATGTTTATGCTCAAAAATTAATAAATGTTCTTAAATTAATTACTGTTACGAAGACAAGTAATCTATGGCGATCCTCCACTGTGCGGTTTTCAAGGACTTTTTTCCCACGTTCCACTGAAATGTGGAACGAACTTCCTTCGGCGGTATTTCCAGATCGATACGACATGGGTACCTTCAAAAAAAGGCATATATTCCGATTTCCAAGGCAGACAACGCTCTTGTGAATCCTCGGATGTTGCAAGAGTTCATGGGTGGCGGTGATCACATATCAACAGTGACCCGCAAGCTCGTTTGCCCTCCTCTAACATAAAAAAAAATATGGTGAATATTCGTTAACAAACATAGGCCACTAATAGATTTTGTTGCACCAAAATTAGCATTAATGAGGATTTGGATTTAATGCATTCTACTGTTTTTTTGGCCACAGATGCAAAATTGTAATGGGGTCCTAATATCTGTGATTTGTCGAACAGACTTAGTTATGCTACAGTTGCGATTCAAAGAATACGCCTGGTTGACAGAGGGTGAAAATGAAAGAATAATTTTCTTTATCTACTTTCACAGTGTCATGTCAAACGGTATACTATTATGGGGTAATGCGTCAGATTTGAATACTATCTTTGTAAAGAGAGCTGTTCGAGCAATCTACAATATGAGGTCTCAAAAATCATTAAAAAATAAATTCAGAAAAATAAAAATGATGACTGTTTACAATAAAAATATTTATGAAAATTATGTTTATGCAGACGAAAATATTTCAAAATTCAATAAATATTGTGGTGTATACAAAGTTAATACCAGAATTAAAAATAAATTCACTATGCCCATCACTAGGCTCCATAAAATAGGTAATTCTTTTAAAATTAATAACGTATACAACGTTTTTACAATAAACCCCAGCAAAGCATTCAATTTGTCACTAAATAAATTCAAAATAATTATTAAAAGGAATTTGATAAAAAAAAGTTATTATATTGTACAGGATTACATTATTGATGGTATGGCCAGGGAACGAATTGTATTTTAATTTATTACGTAGTAACCTGCGCAATTTTTTCTTTGAGAGTGTCTTTACAAAAGGGCTTATTTCGATAAGTATGGTATACAAATAGGCCCTTCTGCTACTCACATTTGACGTACACAATTGATCACTTGTATTGATTCAAAGTGAAAAAGATATAAATAAATTAATTAACTAAAATTAATTGAACTCTATTAAGACGGACCTATAGTCAGAAATAAATTTATTTTTAGTTCATTGAAGATATAATATTTTTTTTTTTTTTTTTTTTTTTTTTTTTTTATGGAAGAGGAGGGCAAACGAGCTGGCGGGTCACAGATGACTTGTGATCACCGCCGCCCATGAACTCTTGCAACATCCGAGGATTTACAAGAGTGTTGCCGGCCTTGTAGGTAGAAGTAGACGCCTTTTTTGAAGGTACCCATGTCGTACCGATCTGGAAATACCGCCGAAGGGAGTTTGTTCCACAAGCGAGTGGAACGTGGAAAAAAAGTCCTTGAGAACCGCACAGTGGAAGATCGCCACGCATCCAGGTGGTAGGGATGGTAAAGAAGTCGATGGCGCGCTGTGCGGTGATGAAATTCGGCGGCAGGCATCAGATCGAATAGTTCTTCGGAACACTCCCCGTTGTAAATGCGGTAGAAGACGCACAAAGAAGCCACGTCTCTACGCAATGCCAAAGAGTCCAGCCGTTCGCAGAGCACCGGGTCGCCGACAATCCGAGCGGCTCTCCGTTGTACGCGGTCAAATGGTAGAAGCTGATATTGGGGTGATCCGGACCAGAGATGAGAACAGTACTCCATGTGTGGCCGGACCTGCGCCTTATAGAGCGCAAGTCTTTGGCCAGGTTTGAAATACTGCCTTGCTCTATTAATCACTCCCAATTTCTTCGAGGCCAACTTGGCCTTGCTCTCCAGATGACCACGAAACTGACAATCGCTCGAAATGTCGATATATATAATATAATATATATATATTTTATTTTCTCATTACCGGATTCATCGCCATGGTTTCGCAGGTTCGTTTTATTTGACCACATTTATAATGAGAAGCCATGTATACAACAATATAGACTACTTTTGTAATATTTTTCAAGAACTTGATGAATAAGAAACAGGTTTCGCAGTCACAATTTATGCTTATTTCCGAAGAAACTGTAATTTTCTGAGTCGATCTTGGGTGAGATAGATTTTCTTATATTCGTCAGAGTTCTTGATTTACAATGCGTTATGTAATGTAAATGTATTTTTTTGGACCGTTTCGTATAAGTAAAGCTATCAAATATTCAATAAGTAAATACACAACTCAAAAAAACGTTCATTCGCCCTCAATGACAGACTGAGACTGATTTCGCAACATTGTGATTTGTTTACTACATTTATGTAAATATTCTAAGTTTGAACAACAAAAGATATTCAAATTAAATAATAATCAGATTAAATTGGTAGATACAAATTATTATAATTTATCTAAATGATAAAACAAACTTTTATACTGCCTTTTACAATTACATGTTTAAATACATTATTTTATAAAGAACAAAAAACAAATGATGTTACTTAAAAAGTTTATACGTTAATTTTAACAACTTCAGATAATATTCATAAAACACTACTTGATCTTTTAGACAGTTTATTAAAATTGAATAAAAATTTTTAAAGTTTTAAGTAATTTAAAAAATAAGATATTTTATGATGAAAATATTATTGAATAGCGTCTTCAATTCTGTTAATTGTTTCTAGTATACACAGAAATCAAGTTAAAATACTTAATATCTAAATATATGTGTGGAAGGGTTTAAAAATATTTTTGTCGCTTGTACTAATTCTTAAATAAGACGGTATTCGAACAAACTGAATAAGTTATGAAAATAGCAAAGAAAAGCAGGTGAAGTGAGTATTCACATGAAAGGCTTTATGGTAAAATATTTCTACGTTTTTGACAGTTAATGGAAGTTCTTTGTAAGGATATTTCGAGCGAACGGACGGTCACAATCGGTTTAGAGACGTCGAGCGTGATGAAATCGAAAGCATTATCTATATCCATGAGCATTTAAAAGTAATATTGCTCCTAATATTTTAAGCATTTGTTTTAAATTTTAAATTGTAAGTAGGACACTAAGGAACTAAACGGATGTACTATATGAATTGCAGCTATAATAGATAATATTCTGTAAAATGATAGTGCCCCTGCAAAGCCAATCTATAAAAATATTATAATAAATACTCAGTATTTCGGACTTATAATTGTAAAAACTTTGTTTTTGTCGAAAAATAAGTTAAAATGCAAACTTATTATGTAAATATTCTATTGCTAAGCAAAATGCGTATTTAAAAGATGTACAAAGTTACAAGGCATTAAGAAACATGAAATTTCGTAAAACACAAGGGTAGTTACGTTTATCATCATGTCAAGAGAACGAGCAATTTTCTATCTCATTAGGGTAGTGCACTCTAGGTAAAGTGCTTCCTTTATCATTTCTTTGTATTAAAATATATCAAAGACGTTTTTGTTATTTCAACAACAACAACAACAAATGTTATTAACAGTTTAAACCCAAATTATGTATCTTTTAATATCTTAGGTTTTTTTATAAAACTAGGTTAAAATATAATATTTGTCAAATACTATAGATTCTTCATTTATTTTTTTTAAAACATCAGCTTATAAGAAATATTATTCTGTTTAAGGATCTGGATTCTGTTTAAACAATATTATATTTTTATATAAAAATTCTGTTGTAATTGATTAAATTAAGATATCTTTCACAGCATATACTAAATAATATTGAAGAACCTTCACTCATTACACAGTACTTTTATTTATTGTTTTCCTAGTGTTCAAATAATACAATGACAAACAAATAATGAAGAGAAAAATAAATCGTAAATCTGCTGTATTTTTTAAAGAGAAAAATATAATGAAAGAAATTAAGACCGGCGCGGCGCGGCGCTCGGAGTTAAATGGAATCCAACTAAGATGGATGACGTCATTTTGCCCTTCATTAACCCATTACTTCTCAAATATTTAATTCCTTTACTTCTTAAATATTTTCCAATTTTATATAATAAAAGCAACATACTTGTAGTTTTATCTCTTCCTATTTTTAATGGATGATGAGGGCAATCCATATTTTCGATATATCTTCACTTTAGTTATTTATCCGTTAAATCATTGTCATAATGAAGCAATGCCATAACAAACAAACAATTGTCAAAGATATATAGACCTATGTTAGTTACGTAATAAGTCCAATAAAAAAAATAGTTTTGGAATCGTTATTTTAATATGATATCTGCAAAACATGTACATGTATATTAATAATTTGTTCTTTAGGTTGAAATATATAAATTGTTGAATTTCATATTTATCTTGATCCTTGGCATCACTTCTGAACTGAATTCTTTATATTCGCATAAACCGTTTTTCGGTTCATAGTTGTGACTTCATAGATGTGAATAGTCCATTTCAAGACGCAGGAGAGGTTGTGCCTTTTACACTCAACTGAAGAGCACTTAAAGTAAAGAGCTGTCTGATTTGGGAAATTACGTTACGATGTACATCCGAGGATATGTGATATAAAGATGACTAAACATTTAAAACTTATACTTTATTTTTTATGGTTTGATTTTTATATTTGATTAAGCTGTATGTTAATAACTTCACTCCTGAATGCAGTTTAAAGAAAAATCGCCTGAATTAAAGAAATTATATGATATTGCTTTCAAATATAATATTAACTTAGTGTATTAGTTCATTGTAAATGTCAATGTATTAACTTTTGTAAAACCTTTTTATATTTAAAAGTATATTTTTAATTACTATTTTGAGGGACGAAATATATTCACATTTATTATTAGTTTATTTTAATAATATCATTTTCATATGTATTTTCAAAGGTATTTATTGTTTGAAAGATATTCCGTAAAAAAACAACGTAAAACAATTTATCTTAATAAAAAGGTATTTAATATTTTTCACAATTATTATAAAAAAATATTTTATAATTGAAATGAACACAGAAAAGATAAGATTAAATAAATCTTGGTATTAAGATTTTAAAAGTCATTTAAATATAAAAAAAAATCATCTAATATACAAAATGATTTAAAAATATTTTTACATTTTTTTATTTTAAATCAATATTTATGAATGAATGAAATCAATATATATATTTATTTATGAATGATTTATATATTGTATAATATAAAATATTATCTGAAAAGCTAAAACTATTTACATATTTTTCACAGACTTTTGTAGCTTTATAGTACCTACAAATTGCTACTTGAAGCACACTACTTAGTTTGCTCTGTTGCAAATCTTGTACGTGCTCAACGACATTCGTTGACAGCACCGACACGGATACAAAACTTTGCTCCTTTACATTTTACTTTAATTAAACCTTGTTATTTCTTGTCTCATAAATATATTTCAATATTTTTTCATAATTTCTGTCTAAAAAAAAAGTAAATGTTATAAAAACTTATATTAAAGGTTATATTAAAACTATTCCTAATATAATAAATATAATTTAAATAAAAAATATGTGCATATTTTAAATAATATATATATTGTAAATATTAGCAAATATTCACATTGTATTTTATTTATTTAACTTTGTGTTTCTGTTTGAATGCGTTAATATTGTTTTGAGTAAACATCAATTACCCAACACAACATTTTATAAAAATATGGACTATGTTGACACTCCAGGATTCGATCAGTACTTTTCTGAAATAATGTGTTACTATAGTTCAGACAGAACCAGTCAAGGGCAATACATAGTGGTTTATAACATAAGTAGTTATACAACTTGTCTGCAACAGAGGGTATTCAATAACACTGTAATAATTATGAAATTTATTAGAGGGTATAATAATGTTGTAGTAATATTCGATTTATGAATTATTGTAATTATTCTAAACCAGTATTTGTTTGTTTATAATATTATAATGATGCATAATACTCGTAATGTAACTTCCCCTTTGATGTTAACATAACTTGTGTTTTCTGAAAAAAACTTAATTTCTCTTATTTACCTATGATTCCATCTGCTTGGAAGGTACATGTTCTAGATATTAATATTAGTATTATTCAAACCTACGATAGAGATGATCTTAATTGCTTTTGAATAATTTGTGTTTTGAAAGATGACATATCTTTTAAAACATTTCAAGAGACTTAATAAAACTTCACAATTTGTACCGTTTTGTAATTAATAGTAGCATAGACTAGGTTAACAATAATAATATCTTTATTGCAGCACTACAACACATACATATAACGTTTTCATTAATACTAAATGTCAGGAACACGCTTATGACTGATAGCCATTTGAAGTGCACTTAAGTTGAAGAAGGTAAACGATGGAATTAGTCTTAATATGCAATAGTAAGTTATAATAGATTTTACTATATATTATCTAAGGCCATTTATTTTTCAACAACCGCCCATCAACGAGGATCAAATGTCACTTACGTGTATAGAACATTACGGGATAATTTTGAGATCTAGGGTATTTTTATTTCCAAATGTACGTTAAAAGCTTCTGTAAATATTCAAATGCGGGTTTCAAAATCTAATTCAAATTCACCACACATCGTTATATTACTACGTGCCTTACCGTCGATATTATATGAAGTTAGTTCCTTTGTCGACGGGATACTTGTGGAGCATTAAGGTAATAGAGAACTAGCAAATCACGTTACCCTCTGAGCTATTAGGGAGTCCTCGTCCTCGCCTAAGTGTATTACGGGCTATTTATCGTGACACGGAGATCACTGGCTCATCAGAGACACCAAAGCCATCAAGGAAATGACAGACGACCTCCAAATTAGCCTTTTATAGGGATAGCCACTTACAACGAGATAATGATGTTAACTTTTTATATATTTCGAAGAAATTTAGAAATATTGCATAGACCGTAAATTTATTGCTAATTCATAGTAAATGCTATTTAAGACAAGTACTAAGTAGTGTTAATGTTTCTTTAATCGTTGGAGTTATGGTTTGGAGATAGCAATTTGGTTGGGGTAAAAAATGGATAAATCTCGTATTCATCAGGGGGTAAGATAGAATAAAATAGTTAATTAAAATACAAAACATTATTAATATTTTAGCATTAATAAGCAACATTATGCATTTCAATAATTAATATATTATTGTCGACTAAAATATTATAACAGAATAACAAAATAGTTTAAAGATTTTTATCACAGACTCTACATCAAAGATTCATCGTGAATACTAATAAATATTTACAGAGCTTTTCTAATTACATTGTAATTTATTGTACATACAGTAGTAAATTCGTTTTAAAGATAAAACTTAAAAACGTTTATTATATTTTATATATTTGGACATTTTATAAAAAACCAGCAGTGCCAATCTGACTGAATAAATGGTCCATAGCAAAGCAAAAGCTATTTTTAATTTTAAACATGGTTCTATCATTAATATTTTGAAATATATTGAGTGAAGGCAATGGGAAACGATGAGTCAATAGACTGGGCTAGCTTTGTTCAATATGCAATATGCCCCTAGTACAAAGGTCATATTTTGGAAAAAAAAACTAACTGCAAATCTAACTACAACTAACTTACAAACCTCATCCTATTTTTGATACAAAAAAATAGGAACAGACAATATATATATATATATCTTATTCTATAGATTGGAATTATTTGTTTTAATAGCATTCAAATATATGTCTAACACAAACTCTTTACTCTACAATTGTTCAAATGTTTATAGATTACGGTGACCACTTTTTAAAGGTGGACCATATGCCTTTTGGTCATATTTTTTTCTTGAAATATCAATATTTCAAGAAACCTAGTTCATACCTACCTATTTATAGTTAAATAAATACCTACTAAATTCGCATTAAAAACATTTCCAGTTCCTCAATAACGGTATCACGCCAATAGTGTGTTACAGATTATTACAATATCAAATGCATTGTAACTTTACTGACATAAAGTTGTGAATACGTATAATCGTATATTCATGCAATAGGAAATCGTAACTATATTTTAGATTCAAAAACACCGAGGTATTTCTATTTTTTTGTACGCTATTTCACTAAATGGTATTGTTTGATGTTAACAGCATTTGCATTGCGGTCAAATAATTTTCAACGTGTTTTTATTAGAAATATAACCATCTATAATATGTATAGCATAAAAATGTATAATATCTGTAGCTAAATATATATATGTAAATCTTTAATTAGAAAACTGTTTATTTATACCTTTGTAAACACTCTCGACTCAAGATTGAATTCATTAAATACATAGGGTCTCCATTTTCTTATTTCGCAAAAATAAAATAAAGAAGTATTATTGTAAAATTTATTTTAATTCCTTATTCAATGTATTATAAGTCAAAAGTTTTAGAGATACCAAATTAAGTATAAATTATAAGTGTATATCTTTTTGAATAAGTGACGTATTTTTGGAAAAAATTGTTATGATTTACATTCCGTACATAATTAGTGTCTTTTATAGGAACCTTGCCAATACAAATGAGAAAATTACGTGAATTTTGATTCCCCATAGATTTACTCTAATTATCTACTAGTAACATTATTTTTATAAATAAAATTTGTCACCAAAATAAATTTTATTAAAGGTTATTATTTCCTCAATTGGGGCAATAACTTTTTTAGTTCAAAGAGAATTGTTCCAATAAAAATAGCAATTATTGCTGCAATTTGTGTATGCAGTGCCGATTGTTATTCGCGGCTAACTCCCAGCGAGTTGCCCAGCTGGAAGGTATTAAAGCCATAAATATTCATTATGAACTTGCCTTCATTTCGTATACTACTTTAATATTTCAATTTAAGCTTATAGGTAATTGTTTATAAATATTTAGAAACATTATTTGTAATGTGTAAATAATTTCACGGATTATCAAATAACATATTTGAATAGCAGGAGAGGTATTACGTAACATACCCTTGGGTGTGTAAAGTTATATCAATATTAAAGTCAAAATGTGTTATATATAAATACAAATAGGGTATATGTCTGTTTGTGATATTAGAATAACTGTCTAATTTCTAGTTGACATTCTTTATTTTATGTTTTATTTCGAACAATTAATATTTAAATGTGTGTCTGTTCGGGTCACATTTAGTGCCGTAAAATTGGTATGGATAATACTTTGTCAACACATATATCCAATTCAAGTTTATAAAGCTAATCATTCTTAGATTTCCAAGAACGATTCTAAGTTGTGTTTGTATTTCAATATATTTCTTTTTACTACATTTCCAAATTATAACATAATTTTCATAACAAATGTACACGATTGGAACCGCGGGCGTACATCTTTTATAAAAATATGATTGAATGTCAGATTTAATCAAATGAAGCCTCTGTATTAAGAAATCCCGAAAGCTAACAAAATCAGAAATTCAAAAAGAACTCTGAAATGCTATAATAGGTATAACAAGTTTTTAAAGTTGTTATCTAAGCGAGTTGAGGTCAAAATTAATTTGATCTGCCGCAAGGGATCCCAGGGACAGTAGTTTTAGAATCCCCAATTAGAATTACAAACTTAGTGTTTTGCGTATACCTTATATATATAATAATTTATATGAACACGTGAAATTATAAACATCAAAATTATAAGTTTGGGTTATTTGTAAAGTAAAATAAAAAAACCGATGAGGCAATCCAAATGTATAGTATTACTTTAGATATAAAAATATTTTTTATGGTAAAATACTACCTACATATACAAAGATACTATGATTTCTTAGGTAGAGAGTTATGATGGTAGACAAAACTTTCAAATTTGAGTTCTTTTCGTCTACAGTTTGACACAAATTTTAGATCCAATAGTTTTTATTTGTAATTAATTTTTTTTTCATTCATGATTACTATTGCATATGTTACCCTGTTCGGAGCTTTTATTCTTAAGCTGGGGGGCCTTAATCTTAAAAAATCACGAGTATATTTTTTTTTACTTTTACTACAAAATGCTCCGTACAAGAGTACTTTTTAATAACGACAGACTATTCATTTCATTTACAAAAGGTTTAACATAAAACTAAACTATGTATTATGTGGAAAAAAAATATTAAATCCACATCATTATATTGTAAAATAAACAGTCATGCTTCATTATATATTAAATAAAATACTCCTACCGGTAGAGACAGTGAAAAATACTGGTTCATAATTTATAATATATAAAAATATTTTTTGCGAATTATCGAAAATAATTTACTATGGGATAACAACAACCCGTATTTTATTTGCACCTTTAAGACCTGGCCCCAAAGTGTTATACCAAAACCATATATTTAGTTATAATGAATGAATGTTTTTACAAATTATTTTTATATTGTAATCGTGTTGTACTTTCTTTATAACTCTTACAGACAAGACTATGAAACTTCTATTTCTACATAGATACTTTAAATTCATTGCAGCCCTAAAACGGCCTCAGTTAGTTACAGTGAACTTAGTAGGATTATTGAAAGTTGTCGATAGTTCGAAAATCTTTTCCCAGTTTGATACGTGGCTTCCGACGAAGTTTTGTGCTTGTGTAAGAAACTTCTCCATGATGCCTATTAGGGAATAGATCAGTTCTTTTGTAACTCTGTAAATTAGTAATATGTTCACAATCCAAACAAAAGGTATTGTCGTCTTAACAAGGATTAATTATTAGTTAATTAAATACAAAATAAATAATGTTCTGAAAATATAGTATAGTATATATTTTTCGTCACTATAGAATTACCCCATTTGAGTATCAATACTAATTGGAAACGCATACATCGATAACTTTGAGTGTAATTGAAACGTGTCAGCGCGTTGTTGTATCGCGAGATGAATGTCTTTGTGTAAGCGACTGATAGGCAGATAGAATGTCAGTCAATGTACAATGTGTATATGTCCACCTGTCATGCGCTGTCCATATACGATGTTCGTATTTAATTTCCGTTGGTAGACGCGTACCGCACGCGAAATGTATTATTGAGTGAAATGAAAATACTTGATAACCAAGTTCTGATAACTTATTTCAAGATTGACAAATTTGGTTTCTGCTTTTTTTTTAATCTGAATAAAAATGTAAATTTTGCAAATATTTCCAGCAAATATTGTATTAAACTGTTCTTTATTATATAGTTGTTGTTTTCTAAAAATATGGTTCCAGCACTCTCGTGAAGTGCTTATGTACCCTAACGTCTTAAAGATATGATCTTTTAAATTTCGTCCATTTAAGGATGCACAGGAAAGAAAATCATATATCAATAATATTATTATATTTTCTTATGGTACTTTCAAAATAAAATAAATCATGAACACTATTCTCTACGTTTAAATAAAGCAAAGTTAGTCCGATAATATGGGCAAAGCAAGTCATAACTCTGAAAGTAATTTATATTCAGGGTGCGATTCAGTGAGAGGAACAAATTTTTAAAATTGAATCTAGGAGTACGAGCCGTCTGTGATACACCAACACAAGGTTCTCCAACAAGAATAATGTTTTATCCGTAAGTAATATATTCATACGAATTTTAAACATTTTTTTTACATTTTACGTTTAAAAAAAATTGATTTACAAGACTAAATAAAAAAGTTTTTCAGTAAAGTTAAAATTGTATGAGAATGATGTCAGACTACCCTAAGTTACATTAATCATAAATTATTTAACTTATAATATGCAAATTACATTGGTTATAAAATAATAAATAAAAAAATCGTTACGAACTTAATTTAATATTTCTGATACTGTAGCATTATCTATCTATGACTATCACTACCACTCTCGGAGTCGTTGGTAATTCTCAGAAATAATACTTAGAAAACAAATAGTTCATGTTAAATTAAAATTTGTGTAGTATAAAACATACTTAAATTCTTAAAGACTAAGATAATATATTCAAATATATTGTAATTTGATAAATTATGTTTGCTGAAATTAAAATATTTAAATGGTTCATAAAATTCACTGACCTCCTCCACTGAAACGATTCAGCGTCTTAATTTACTTCACAAAGAGGTATTAAAGAGCCTGTTAAAAGCCTGACATGATGGAGAGCTCTTATAACTTCTGAGTTCATAAACCTTACGTGCAGTAATTTTGTTAATTACCCGCGTCGGTGTGAAAGTAATTAAGAATTAAGTTTCATAGTTCAAATAGACCTTTATGGAGATAAAAACATTAAAGCCATAAATAATAATTAGGTTTCCTTTTGGAAAATTAATTTATTTTCTATGGCTGTTAAATTGTACATTATGGCTTGGTGAGGTACTAAATTATTTAAATTTCTTAATCAAAAGACAATGGTTTGATAACTTATGATGTAACAAAGAGTTCTTAAATTTTCTTTCAGTACAGATATATTTACATAGCGGGTTAAAGATTAGAAGAATTTGAACAAGCATATAATTAATTATATAATTTTTAAAATTTTAAATTTTATAAAAGAAATAGATCGACAAGGTAAAAGAATAAAGTATATAAAGGAAAAATAAAAAATGTCATAAGTTTATCGCACAAATATGAACGGAATACTTTATTGCTCAGTTTAAAGTTGAGGATTATCCACAGGACTATTTATTTCTCCAAAGTGTAACTATTGCAGTCGTATGCCAAATCCAAGCGCAGTAGCATATATTCTACTATAAACCAGCGCAAGATGCATTGCCAGTTGAATATCAATTTGTATGGAACGGTTGTGTTGCCAGATCTAATTATAGAAAAACATCAAACACTACAACACAAAATCGCATTCGGACAAATATTTTATAATTAAAAAAACAACCACTTAAAATAATTTATTACATATTTGCTTTGTGTTTTTTTTCATTCGTTACTAAAGAGTTTTTACTATGTAAAATATTTTAATAACTAGTGCTTCTAAAAAGGTCCACATATTCCAAATTTTTTAGGTCATTTTACATGAGGCAGAAATAACATTTATATGAAAATGAAAATACAGTGGATTTTTACTGTTTTGTTATTTTAATAGTAACATTCCATTGTATTCTTAAAACCAATTAAATATAAGGTTCATATTATAATGTTAAAATATATATACTTCTTATTGGACCAGATCAGAATATGATATACGGATGTATTTATTTAACGTCTGTTATTTATTAATATGGAATATATTATGTTCCAAGAAAGGAAAGAGTAAGTTTAATAGTCAATACATATTTTGCTGGAAATGCATCAAAGTTAATATTAAAGTATTTTTAATATGAATTCTGCTATTTTACTTACTGGTAGGCCAATAATGACAATTTGTCGCTTAATTTATAAAATTGGAACGTTGTAAGACATTAAATCCTTTTCCCTTCCTCTACAGTGACACTGTCAAATATAATCGGACTAACAAGATAAGGTAATAAAAAAAGAGCAGTCGTTTCAATACAGAATATAAAATAAATAATGTTATAAGATGCAGGTTTGAGTGTATCATGGAATATTTTTGAGAGAACAAGTTGAATAAAAATGTTTTTTCTCTGCATTACGAAATACAAGTAAATTTTAATTTAATAAAAAATGCGAGTGAAGCCACGGTTATAGCTATGTAATATCTATAACAGTTTCAAAAAAAAACATAACGACCTTAGCAAATTGCTCAAAGACTTGAACGTAATACTCTTCAGTGAGACCGACTATTACAAAGACGTAGATCTAGACTTCGACCGTGTCTTATCAAGTGACCTTAATTTTGTGATTCATTGATAATATCGTATTTAATCCTTCAAACGTAATTATATTATTCTAAAAGTGGCAACAATGAAATATAATATAAAATGGATCGTTGTTTGATCGTTTTCCTTTGTAATAAATCACTTTGATACTTTACTAAGTAATAGAAAACCCTGCAAGTATTATTCTATAAATAGATAAGAAATTTGAATTAATACATGTAATAATAATTACAAGGTTTAATAATTTTTGATGTTTATTACAAAACGAGATTAAAATTAATGAAGAATGTAACGTAGTTGAAAAACTATAAATTGATTTAAAAATTAAAAAAATGCTTTTCGGAAATAGGTCCATTACGAGTCTTAGTTTAAATAATGGAATTAAACCTTCTACAGATAATATTTATATATAATCTACTCAACACTAATTTAATTATATTTTACGATATATAAATTTAATAGGTCGTTCGGTAATAATACCTTTTAAACAATCCAAAATAGGCAGAGTTAAATCGGAATGCGAATAGCGCTATTTGGAAACCGCTGAGCAAGCAAATCTTTACATTCGGCGGAAGATATGAAACGTCTAGTTGAACTTTATTGAAGCTCGTATATATCAAAGATTCTAGTTTTTAGGTCACAAAGTTATTGAGTTTCTTAGGCTCTACTTATTAATATCAAAGACGTTTTCATTCCAATCTTTAGGTTTCCGTATAAAAATAAAATTAAGTGTAAAAAAAGGAGACAAGACCTTAACACAAAACTAAATTGCAGTTGTATAAGGCTGAGTCTACACTTTATTTTTTTACTAAAAAGGTACAGATACTTAGTACAATGACAAAAAATAATAAAAAATAATTATAAACCAATATCTAAGTTACTTACAAAATTTACAAAAATAAATATTATATTTTAAATCAACCACAATTTATGTATGTTTACATTTATTCTGTTATGTAAATATGTAAATTAAATAACGAAGGGGTTGGTGACAATAAAGTCATAGCTATTGTGAAAATGATAAAAATCTCGTTTCTTTTTCGAGTTTGTGTACTCCGTGTCGTATTCAACTCGTTTCGTAAAATTCAATTTTGAGAATTTGTTTCCTCCCGTCGAATGCTGTGCGGAATACTGATGTGAACGGCTTCCAAGGGAAATACTACCTACTGTGTAATACAAGTATTATAAAATTAATATTCATTAATTTATACCAAAGAAAATTATACATATAAAGTTTAATATTTATTATATTCCGCACGTGTGAAGCTTATTAGAATTAATTAATTGAGAATTAAAACTTTTTACTTTCTATCCTATTATTGATATCTTATGCAAATTTCTGTCGAAAATAGTCAGATTTATAATAAGACCTGGTCTTATTATTTTAAAATTTTATAGAACTATGTTAAGTATTTGTGACGCAAAACTATTAGCGAAACGCAAAAAAGGAATCTCCTTTTTTGTGTTTCACTTTCAGCCACGAAGAAGTACAAATCTAAATAAATTTTAATATTCTTGTGAGTTGTCTGACAAATGGTGATCAAAGTCTGCTAATGGAAAGGATATTGTTCAAAGAAATTGTAACAACACACTGTAAGCCTTTCAGCTATGTTTTCATTTCACAATATTTTTTCTTGTGAAGATAAGCATTTTTTAAATTACCAACGTTACATTAGTTAAAAGTACGTATTTAATAACATAAAAGAATTTTATTAACTATAAAATATATGTTATGGTAAATACATATGATACACGTAATTTATACTAACACAGATGCTATTAATTAAAAAAAATAATGTAAAATTGAGGACTGTGACCCAGTTTCCTTTTCATCCCGAGAGCACCTCTTATAACAACACTTACGAAACAACGGATAAAAGATAGTCGGATTGGATCTTAAAAACATAAGCGATCTTATTTAAAATTAAACCCCAAAATTCAGTAACCATGTAATCCCTTTATATAATTGTTTTATCCTTTGCATAATTTTAGTAAATCTGTTTGTTGCGTCGATGAATAAATGGGTAATTAATTATGGGATTAGACGGCTTTAGACCTAATGACAAGTCATTTGCAGTACATTATTGCCATGTTGCAATATTATAGTTATCCTTAGCTTTACCATAATTAATGGTCAGTACCAGCCATCTGAGACCAGTATATTATGCTCTAAATTAATCACTAGCTATAAACCATATAAGAATTTGATTCGTCTATTTTCTATACAACTTCTTTTATATTTATTAACAAAACTTTAATTTAATTCCTGTGTATATTATGAATAACAAATACTCCTTAAATACACAAAAAAATAATAATTGAAATGTTAAATATCCTTACTTAATAATGTTATATCCAATAGGAATACAATAGGAAAATACGATTTTATTTCCTATAACATTAGACAAACTTGGTTCCGAGTTAAGACAAACTTCTGGGGTAGATAAGATGGCCGCACCATAAACACTACACTACGCAGTGTCAAATGATCATAAACTTTATCAGAGGACGAGGGACTTTATCCGCAATAAATTTCAGATATATATTTTAGTGATACTATGTTTTAGTATTAAATGCATCTATATATATTGGAAGTTAACGTTTAGCAATTGTAATATTGACAGATCAATTTAGTTTATTTAGTTTACATGTCATCTAATAATTTGAATAATTAAAATTAAAATATTAAATTAATATTTCATTATTTTTGTATACATATATATATATTGACGTACCATATTTACAACTAAAATATTTATATAATATATTTTAAACGGGATAGCTTAAATTCTTTTAAATTTGTATAAGTTTAAATATGAATATGAAAGTTTTTTAAAACTTAACATAAGAAAATCATAATAAGAAAATGAAAGAGTCATTACTTTATATTGGATAATATCCAGTTCGTACAAGACTCTTAAAGATCAAGAAAAAGTCGTAACACAAGTCTGATATTTGCGAACTATTCGAAGTAAAACCGAACTCTTCCAAACACAGTTCTAAGACACTCATAGCTTTATATAACGCAATAACCTGACATCTTCAAACACGATATTACCCTTTACACTAGAAACTCTTATGTAAGATGTCAGCCAAAGAGATAAATAAAAATGTTATGTACCTACTTGTAATGTCAGTTTATTAGAGTTGATTATTTTGTTTGTATTCTTTTATTCTTTATACTTCTGTTTAATCGTTTTTGAATAGAAATGCATGTTTATTTCATTTATATATTGGTCGGTTTCGAATATGTAATCACTTATAAGGAAGATTTAAGGAAAGAAATACTAAAACATATATCATAATATAAAAATTGAAATATGCATAAAAAATTTCAACAGCTCTACAAAAATAAAAAATAAAAAGTTTAGTCTTTTTTTATTATTAAAAAGTTTGAAGAGGGTCTTTTTGGACATCAATGGACTTTACCATTCTTGAGTAGTCTATGGAGTTGTTTCAGTCTTTGCGAAGTCTTGCCGAGAAGTTATTACCGGATCTTTTGTTCATAGCAACGGTAAAAGCACAAGTTTTTCAGAAATACTGCCAGACAGTCGGGTAGCGTCATAAAACAGTGAAATATATTTATTACTAACACTTAAAGTAAAATAATAATAATAATAAAACTATAATATAAAATCTTATTAACTAAATGAGTGTAAAATAAAGAAATAGTAACATTTTTTACGAGAATTTTATATTTAAAACGTTTAATTTACTGACTCAAGTATACTTATGTATTTTGTGTTTTAATTCAATTATCTTTTATTCAATTGGCATCGACGGTACTTCAGCGACATTTATCACTATTTTATCAAATATTAAGTAACATGTTTTTAAAGTTGTAATAATTATTATTTTGTAATTGTTTTAGTAGCCTTGTCAGTTTAAAAATATTTATTATTTTGTTGCACAAACAATACTATAGGATAATTTAAATCAAGTTTTAAAACCTATACATATTAATAAAAACAAAATGTCTTATTGTTATTCCAAACCTCTTTTCACTAAATGTACACGAAATTATATACGTTACTTACATATTTTTTTTGGTCTATATGTCTTTCTGTTTGTTCCAGCTGATCTCTGAAACGGGTCGACCAATTTTAACAGAACTTATACTGCGGATAGCTAATGTTATAAGGTGTAACTTAAAATAAATAAAAAACCGAGCAAATGAACTTCGAGCACAGCTAGTAACATATAACATTGTAGTTTGTCTACAATTCATATTTCTTTCCAAATGAAGTTTTAACTGCTGCTGTGATTATTAAACCTTGTAAATACTTTATATAACTTTATAACATGTTTTGTGCGTAACGTAGTGTGCATGCAAATTAGTGTAGTTTTGCAATTCATAAAATATGTAAACGCATCGGCTGTTGTTACGTGATTTAAACAACGTTTCAGCTATTTCGCTAATTACCATTAATATACAATTCCTAGCAAATATTATAGAATTACGGTGTGATTGCATATCAGTAATACAGAGTACATTGTGGCTGTTATAAATCTAAATGTCACATTCACATTTATTCGTATATAAGTTATGTTTAAGGATTCTTTATTACACTAGAAAGGTAGTCAAATTCTGTATTATATTTCCAAACTCAGCTATAAAATATTTATTGCGATAATATTGATTTAAATTCGTTATCTTCCTTTTATCAATAAAATTTATAAACGCTAACAATCTATAGAGTACTTGTGATAATCACGTGTCGTTGCGGCTGACAGCACTTTATTGGAAACGCTTTAATTTAAAACAATTATCTCGTTAGTTTTGACAGAGCACTAAGTAATAGGTAACACTAAATTTTATTTAAACGCCATATATAAAATCTATGTTTCTATTTATATAATCAAAAAGATAATAATAAAAAACAAAGCATAAAAAACCATTGAAATAAAAATTAATACCAAAATAACGTAAATATAAAAATGTATTATTTTTTGTTAATTAAAAGTAAATTTTAACTTTATTTTTTGATTAAATCTGATAGTTAATCCGATCTATATAGATAAAATAAGATATTATGTATTGTGTTTTTTTTTTTTTTTTATTGTTTTGTTTTTAATTTTTATTATATTTTATGAAGATTTCACTTTGTAATTAAAAAAGTATAATTTCAATAATCTTTTATTTTGTCAAAGGAGACGATCAAAGTTGTATTTATTTCTCGTTAAGAACATCCGAAATGTAAGATAAAAACAACCAGTAAGCATGGACATCCCGCCAGTCTGGCAAGTTTCCTTTGAAAAAGTTGAGCAGCGTACCTGTCTGCACATCAATAGAGCAAAGCGGTCTAAAGAGCCCCGAATGTTTAAGGCAGCTTCAGAACCGACATTGAAGCAATTTAAAACGTGAATTTTACTGTCGTTTGGAGTAGCAAGCGGAAAACTTTACAACTAGACTGTTGTGTCTTAAAGACTTCAAATTGCTCATTGCAAATTAAAAGCATAATGAATTTAAAACGACGAATTTGTTGTTGAGGAATTTGGTAGAAGACAGCATTGAAATGGAACTCAATTCAACGTTAATGTAATTTATTAATTTCTATGACTTTATAAAGAATGAGAATTCTAATAAACATACTACGAGTATTTATAGTTCAAATTCGATGAAGTATTTTTAAAATATATTGTTTATTTGTTTTTAATTAGCCGTGAAACTAAAACAAATGTTTGGTAAATATTTCTTTGAATTTATTGAATTCGATCGGGAGAAGAAAACAGATTGAATATGATTAGAGCTTTGCGTTGAGCTCCTAATTCCACGAGAAACAGCCCCGTAAGCCAATGAAACCGTTTATAAACCTCATATGTTCCAGTCTTAACGGATATGATTTGTATTGAATTGCAATGTATTTTCATGACTATTACAGTACGTAATGTGTGCCAACTACCAGGCAGTTCAACGTGAATTAAGATTCCTAAATACAGTATAATAATATATTCTTGAATATGACATTAATAAATATAAATTTATTTATCTAAATATTTATATATTGCATGTCTTTAGAGGGTATATTTTTTAGGGACGGAAAAGGCGATATAAGTAGAGGGAAAACCGCTAAAAATAACATTATACACTTAAAAATACACTATCGCTTTCGCACACCACAGTTACAACCTAAGTGAAGCTTAGCATAAATAGAGTATCACTTGTATAAAATATTATTTATTTTTATTTAAATGTAAATATTACACATCCATGATGAAAATAACTATTAGAGGAAAGCAGCTTGCTCAAATGCTGTTTAATTATAATAGACGTTCGTATCTAATACACTTCTAATTTTAATGTTGTTTTCTACGCATGATTCCATTTTTTTATATAATTTATTAGACGTCTTGACTCCTATACATCGTAGATTTGTAAAAGTAATAAGAATATAATAATCTACGACATTTAAAATTAAGCTACTTAAAAAATCGAAACAGGTATCCTTAAATTAAAAGTTACGAGCACAAAGTTTCGAGCCATTATGAAACAGCCGCAACACAAAGCATCGTCAGCTGCCAGCGTTTAAGATGTTGGGAAATGGATTAATTCAGTATACAAATTCAGAACATAACTTTATTCAGCAGAGCTGAAACAAAACAATTATTACCAAAGTTTAACTGAAATTTAAAAACTCGTTTACTAAATTAGGTAAGGTAAAATTTTACGAAACGTAAAAGAAGAAAAACCTGCGAATTACATTTAGCCGGCGGCACATTAAAGGAACGAGGCCGTCTCGGAATGTAGCTAAATCTCCCAAGACGTGCTATAGGAAATGTTCTCTTTATCTTACACCATCCTGTTTCCGTAAGCGCACCTTCCGCTCCGTTTTCCGCCCGGCCGCGGTGCACACCGGAACTGACAGGGATTTATTTGAAATATAACTTGTATACTTTATTGCGCATTATTAAAGATTGCGCAAAATCAGCTACTAACAAGACCTTTTCGAATATATATTTTTCGGTTGACTATTTTTTTTTTTTCATTACGCTGTAAGTCTTTTCTTCAAGATAAAAAAATATTTGTATAACATTTATTTACCCCCATTGAAATATGAATAATATTTAAAATATAATCTTATATTGATCATAATCATGTATAATTTCAATTCATACGTATTTACATAGAATAAAGGTATTAAAATGAGAGTACATGTCAATAAAATAAACAAAAGAATAAAACTAATGCTCATCAAAAGAATAACAACGTCGACAATATTTTTATAAAACAATGTATCAAAACAGAAAGCAAAATAAAAAAGAAACATAAAACAATTGATGTGTATAGAAAATGCTTGTCGCGTTGCAAGCGCTGCTAGTGTATTGTTTTGTTCCCATGCATATGTGCACGGATTATCATCAATCACTAACTGCGAATTGCGCAAGGGCCTTTGCATCGCTCGCCCAGCATTTGTATGCTACCGGTCAGGATTAGGCGGCATTAGTTGAATCGAATTCCGGGCTGAGCGCTCTGCGGAGCTATGTATTATCATTTTGCGCCTTCGGCTTTTTGAAAATGCACTTGGATAGTACGCGAAATCGTTAGGTAATTAAATTTGTTCATCATTAAAGCGCAACCTAAATTGAAATCAACTTTATTTTCAATTTAAGTTTGCCAATTCACGCTTCCTCTTAAATCTGGTTACGGATTTTCGAAACTCGCTCTACAGCTATTTACAGATAAATTTAACTTATTTCATCGGTTCTTCTCGTCGCGGTCGTAGTTTTAACATGGCTGTGTGCCACAATAAATAAGTTTGTTCATGTTCATTTACCCTAGTCCAATGTATGAAAATGAGAAAATGTATAACTTTTCAGTATCCGTTATTTATTATCTCAAAGTGAGTCAAGAATGTAAAAAATATTTAGTTAAGACCAAAAGTAAAATACCGCTTTAGATTCAGCATTTTTTTTTTATTGATTCTTAATTGAAAATATATAAGTTAACTATCAACCTTGCACCAATAAAGACAACATGCTTTTTAATTATTAATATTGTAATTTAAATTACTTATATATGACCTACTTTGTTTGAATATAAAATAATCATTGTATTAATTTACAAATGTTTTATATTTTGCAAACCGACTTCAAAGCTAATAGATATCTATACACATTTAGGTAGGGATAAACCATGATACCACAACCTCAAAAAGTGGACATTAGAAACTATTACGATATCTTAGTATTTTGACCTAGATTTCAAACCAAGGTTTTAGATAAACTAATATCTTATCAATTTTTTTATTAAAATATATCACTGGTGTAAGATAATAAGAAAAATATGATTTTCCGATGCTAGAGCAACGCTTAATCATAATAGCAATGTTCATAATTAAAAACATATTACAAGATTGTATAACCTTCGAATGTTTTTATCATCAAGCGATAAATTTTATCTCCACCTGTACACGTGATAAGTTAAATCAAAGTTATTATCCATACTCAAGGGAATGTCAATGAACTCCAAGATTGTTACTGTAACGAAAAATGTTTCTAACAAACTAAAACTGTTATCTGATTTGAGTGGAAATAAAATGTGTGTGCAAAAATTTATAAACACATAATTTACTTTTTAAAAGACCAATTTAAAAAACCTTGTTATTTTTAAGTATTACCTTAAATTAAATAGTTCGAAGAGCTGAAAGTCATTAATTGTTATTTTTATCTGCTAATTTACATTTTATATTTGGTATGATTAAAATGAAAAAAACATTTCTTGCTTGAATATATGCGTATTAAGTTTTTCTATAATAAATTTAGAACCAAAATTAACGTTAACAAATAAATGAATCCTGGCATGATCAAATAAATGAAATTAAAAATTTCATACTTCAAAATATAAAGACTTCAAAAAATAGGGTAACAAATTTATAACGTTTTAAATTCGGACGTCATAATGAGCCGGTTGAATGTAATACCTGCAATTAATTCACTCGACAAGTTTAACGATTGTTTGGATCTCAAACTTTCGGATTAAGTATCCCACTGAGTTCCAGTCACAGTTCATTAGAGTCTTCTTTAATTACTGTTCCCTATGCGGAATAGGAACGGAGGCGTGCTCGAGAAACTATTCGAGATAGTAAATCTAGTTGTACAATACCTAAGAGCGCAACATGCATGCTCATGTAAATTCCAGCGGATCGGCCCATTCGTTAATTCGATCCTTGTAACACGGCACATCCCTTTCTTAGTTCACCGCTGGAGTCGTTTTAATATCCTTACTGAAATCATTGATTTTAATGTAAGACTTAATTCTCTTTTTTCTTGTCTAAAAGTTTTTGTTTACACATAGTTTTTACACCATTAGACCTTTTTTATATTCTATTTATAATCATATACTGGCTTTAAATTATAAAAAATAATAATAGGAGTAATAATAATAATATTAATTAATATTAATAATATTGACTAAGTCTCCACAGATCAACCACTTATTTGACTTTGGTTTGGTTAAATTTTTGTTTCGTCAACCCCTATTGGTAATATGTTGCTTCCTGGTTATTAAAATTTTTCTTCCTACACAGAATCTTTCCATCAAGCAAAGTTAAAATACTTGTATAAAAATATATACAACGTCTCTAATAATAATAATAATAACGCCTAAATCGCGACATGTAAATAACAGATTAAAAGTAAATGGATTTTGGCTCAGTGTCTCCATATATGATACATAAATATCGTATCAGAAGTCATTAATTTGACAAACGCTATCGGATAAAATCTTTGAGCATCCCCATACTAGAGATGGCATCACGAAAATGGGTTGAAACCATATCTTATATTTGTGATGTCTTTTAAATATTGAGTAGTTTTATAAATATTGTCACATTTAATACACTTACGTTTTATAACAAGCTTTTAAATTTTAGCTTTTAAATTTTATTTTTAATAGTAAGCCACAGCAAAATAAAATACTATCTAGCGGCAATAAAGACTATATATAATAATACTATAGTAATATCAAACAAATATTGATTTTTAATAGCAATCAGTTTAGCTAACGGTAAAACATATAGTCATTGAGGTAAAAAAAATATTGTAGGTATAATAAAAAATTATACCTTGAAGCGAGAATAATGTTCACACAACCCAAACCGGTTATCTTCCGCTAGTAAGAAGCGAGCAAGTAGCGTAAATAAATGGTCTCGTGAGTAAGACGTATCATATTATAAAACTATGCATAATGGGTTGTTCTAATCAAAAAAGTCAAGAAGAATTTTACGTTTAAATATGTATTACATACGCTAGCAAATTATGAACTGCATAAATAAAAAGAACTTCTTTAAATATTTATTATATTTTAATTTAAATTTCAAAGCAATATTTTTTTTTAATTTGGGCAGATATTCGAGGAAGGGACGAATGTTCCAGGCACCATATGTTTTTTTCTGATTTCTCTTGTTTGTTCTTATTTAGATAATGCAGTGCACAAGCGATCACCTTTCCTAAACCACCACTAATCGACGTAGTTTGTAGAAGCGACTGGAGTGTGGCACAATTACATAAATATATCTTACACAACATTTATGAATATCATTTGAACAAATTTTTTTTTAACAAAATGTTATATTATCAATATTAATTAAAAATGACCCATTTATAGTTTCAAAAATTTTTTGTATTTTAGTAACGTTGCTGTTGATTAAACTGTTTTTAATTAACTATGTATTTCAAAAAAATATATATACATATGGGCCGAGTTAAAAGTATATTGTTTGCATATATTTTCGCTTTTCTTTATGAATGGTGTTAATGTTAACAGAGCGTGTAGGCTGCAAAAGTGGTTGTAATTACTTGATAACAAATAAAAAAATACATTGCTTTGGGTATTATTCACTTCATGATTCACTTTTAAATACTTTTATGGTTTTCCAATCCCGAAATTAAGTTTATCATTACATGTTTCTTTTAGATCAATGTTACATCATTAATTTAGTCTTATAAACAACCTACACTCTTATCTTGTGCAAAATTTCATGTCTGTATGTCCGTATGTATGGACCGGTCTTCTGTATAAGTGATACGCAAGTGTTATCATATTGGCTCCAACTCGATGACTGATATGGTGTCAATTCATTGATGTTTGCGTGTCCGTCAAGACCAGTCGTTTTATAAATAAAAATATTCCAAACTCAACTAATCAAACGTGTTGTTTTTTATCAGGAATTTGAGGTGAAGATAAGCTGAATAAATTATATTGGATGTAGTTATAAATATATTGGAAAATGCTTTACAATTAAGGTAAGAGAATCAATATTAACATGATTACGATTATTTAATGTTTTTAGAAGAAGTGATACATTCATAAATAAAAAATATTTTATAAATTGAAGAAAACAGTAAGTTTTCAAAATATTAATAGGTAGGTCGCAATTAGCATTCCTTATTGATGGTAAGAATCTTGACATGCTTACGATTCTAATCACATGTTACTTACTTGTTACCGCATTTGCGAAAAAGATTTCTATATAAAATTGAAAATATAATTGAAGGAACAAATTAAAAGATATTTAGAGAACTCCCCTTGCTTTATAATATTTTAAGGTGTTACCAAAATACCTACAGAAACTGAGCGATGCGCTGGCGCATCATTCTTTATCTATAACTCATTGCTCATAGAGTTAGATTAGGATATAAAGATAATTTATTAAATGGATTAACCTGTCTTTGCAGTGCATTTGCTTATGTGGAATAAAAATGGATTTATTAATAACTTTTAGACGGCCTTTTAATATAACGAGAGCAGGATGAAGTCACTTTTGAAAGCTTGTTTTAAAAAAACTGTCTCAATAGTTCTTAATATTTTGGTCACGGTTTTGTTTGTTCTTTACTGCATGATGATATTAGGTAGGTTGTCATCCGGAAACAATATTTCCATTGTAAAATTTTCCTTGTCTTTAGAAATCCTAGAACATTACATTATCCTTTACAAATACGCAATCTTATCAATGGATGATCATCTCAAGTATTTATAAAATGGTAAAGATAGTAAAGATAATAATTATAACAGATTAGATTGTTAGTTAACAATATTCCCTTTTGAAATCCACGTGGAATCCAAGACCGCAGAAAAATATTTTTATTTTAATTATAAATGTTGATTGTTGACCACATGTGCGATCCTGTTACAGGTTGTTCTCTATAAATACTCTTTATTTATCTTATATTAATTGTATTATGACACAAGTGCCACTATATTTGTTGATGTTGAAGTTAGATGAATCTCGGTAATCATATGTACATTGAATACAGTATTAGTTGTATATCCATACTGACGTGCAGTGGCGGATTTACTTATAAGCTTAAGGATATTTATCGGGATTAGGATTATATTGACAAGAAAACATGTGATAAAAGTCAAGTGATTGAAGTCGAAAGACCATCTGAAAATTAGGTAAATTTATATATTATATTTGGTATTTAATTTAATAAGACATTATAGTAATCATCTACCTTATTATTTGGACTTTTTAAATATCTTATACCTATCTTATTAAAGACTACTTGTGACTTTATTCGCATAGAATAATAATATATTTTTTAATAAATGTAAACTAAGTTACTCATTATAACATCCTCCACTACAACTATTTATAAACAGCTAATCCTCTTAAAATTCGTCTAGATGTTTCAGAGATTAGTCGGAACCAACAGACGGACAAATAGATAAAGAAAAAAAAAATTTATTTTTATATAAGTACCGTACATACTTTTATATGTATATGATTATAAGCTGTTTATTTGGAGATACAAACCGACACTTTATTTCTTTCTATGTATATTTATATAATTTACTTTGTGGTCATTAAATAAGAACACACGTTCTTGATATATTTGTAAAAAAAATATGTATTTAGAATAGTTCTTATTATCAATTTTATTTAATAATCAAAACACTATAAACACTCCAAGACACTATTCCGAATAATGAGACGCTCTAATTTATACCAAAGTCAGTATCACTGATACACAAGACCACACAATTTCATGCTCCATTAAATTATATTCAAGTTAATAATGCAATAATAATTATTTTGATTATATAGTCTAGTTATACGCTACAAAAACAAAGGAATGTCTTCATGATTATTATTTTAACAGAATAGTGTACATTTATTTGTATAATATATTTGCACAATTGTACCTACAATTGTTTTTTCTTATTACTTAATAGGAAAAACACGATACAAAATAAAATATGCCGTAAATATTCCTGACGGATCAATATAAAATCAAATTATACCTCGTTCATTGTTTACATTGCAAGTGAACTAAATTATTATTGGATAATAAATTGAAAACGTATTTCGCTGGTGACAGTATCTATTCACATAATACTGATAAATAAAGTATTGCTGATAAGGTCCTCATACAAAAAAATGGTATGTTGTTGTTATGTCGAACTCGTTATATGACCTTTGTTGTGTCGTCATAAAAAACATTCTGTAATTTAATACTTGATTATACACTGAGATAAATTATAATTTGATAAAATTAAAGTTATTTGTACATATAGGGTCCATTCATTTTAAAGCCAATCGTTGTATAACTTTGAACTGTCGCACTTTAATAAAAACAGTCTACTTCTTCCTTTAATGATGTCATCATTGAAGGAAGAAGTAGACTGTTTTTACGACTAGTTTCTTCTATAGTTTTAGTACTGAGTCACTTACTCATTTGCATTCAACAAATATCGATTTGGTTAATAAAACTTATTATCCTGCTCTTATCCCGTTCTATCTGGGGTGGGTAAAACATGTTTTTCTCCACCATTCAATCCTGTTCATCTCTGCCTCAACTCCATTTTTCTTTATATCATTCTTCACACACTACCTCCTTCATACTCCTAGCCATATTAGCATCCAGATTTATTTTCATGACACGCTACACAAGTGGATTCATCCCTCCTCATTAAACCCATACCACTCTAACCTTCCACTTCTCATCTTTTCTGTAACGGACGAAATACATTACTTTCAGAAATATTCTCCAATATATCTAATATTAAGTATTTTTTAACCTCTCAAATATAGCACTGCGACTGTACTGTAATTAATTTGTTGAGATAGACGAGATAAGAGTTTATGGAAGTTTAAAAAGTATCACGTTTCCAATTATTAAATTTATTGTTTACTCGTGTTAACAATTTGCAACTTATTACGTTACAATGTTTCTCTAAGATTATACAATATCTAACATAACTATAATGTTTAATACTAGAGATCAATTCTCTTGATCAATTATAAAAATATTTCATTTATTTCATCATTTATACCATACTAACAAACGTTATATAAATGACGTCTTTTTAAATTGTGTTGAATTCCGCATTTTATACGGATGTAACTTATAACGATTTTTTTATTTATTAAATTAAACCTTATTTTATCAATTAATAAAATAATTAATTACTCAATGTTGTGAGCCATACACGTTTACTTAGTATATGGTAATTGTTCAAAGGATTGAAGTATATAAGATTATTGTTATTTTTTCAAATTGTCTACACATTTTGAAATTTGAAGTTTTTATAAGGGTAAAAAAAATTATCATATACAGTGGTCAGTTTATACTTTTAATAAGGATATCTTCATTTAAACAAAAAATAAAACGGGTCCTATGTAGAAAAAAGGTTTCTGTGTTATGAAGGAAAAATACAGTTATCGTGTTGTTATGGAAACAAATAATTAAATCTATGTCCGTTTTTCTTTATTTCAATTTATGCTACTTTTCCACGTTCTAGAAATACTTTGTTCAAAAATATAAAGCCGACAAAACTCTTGATACCTGTGTAGTTGCAAAAGTTTAGGCGGTTTTGATCATATAGCACCACGTGATAAACATGATTCTTGTTTTCTTTATTATATAAAAAAAAAATCGGCTACTGTTTAAAACTTTGACATAAATTAGATAAATATTCGTCATAGCAGTCATCAATCGAAGTCAATTCTCTTAACTAACCAACTCTGACTAAAAATCATTCAAGTTAAACTAAATTCCTCTCAGTTGATTGTCAAATATATCTGAAAATTCATTACATTACATAACTTTTGTATTATATAGTAAATACAATACTTTTATAATCAAGACTAAAAATAAAATACTAAGAATGAGAAAATATGATTATCATCAAAATAAATAAGTTTCGTAATTTTAAAGTTATGGATAAAAAACAATGACAATGATTTATTAATCAACTAGAAAAAACATAAGGATAAATAGCTCATATTATATGTTATTACGCAATGTATTTCTAAGAATGTGTTATTTTAATAAGTTGTAGCATATTAGGTACTTACCATTAAAACTAACAAAAAATCGTTTTAACATAAACAAGAACTAATTATAACTTATTTTAGATTAAAAAAAAGGAAAGGAAAAGACAAAAACAACGTAAATACAATATAACAAGATGTCGAAAAGAAATTCTGATGTTGTTCAGAGGACGGAGAAAAGAATTAAACTAGTACCCCCGGATGGAGGATGGGGCTGGATGGTGTTAATAGGCGCTGGCCTTTCAAATGTAAGTGCTAATTAAATTTTACTATTACTAAATATAGTTATACACACACTTTATACAACTGTAACATATAACAACGGGTGCAATTTAGTAATGAAGAAAACGAGAAGTTATATTGTTTTTTTTATTTTTACCAAAGCAATTATTTTAGAATACTTATAATTGCTGCAATTTTTTAAAATTTTCTCATTCTAAACTCGATTCCTAGTAATATACAGAATTCTAAATGTATTTTTTTTTAAAGCGAGTCTTAGAGCACTTTTCATATAGATGTAAATATATTTAGCGTGTATATTTAATATATATGTGTTTATTTATTCCTACCTGTATTTATTATTGTTAACACAACTATCATTTAGCAGTTCTCAAAAGATGGTCATACATATGTGCAGTTACTGTTATATCTAATTTGTATCAGTAACAAATTTAAGAACATCAAGAAATAATTATCAATATTATTTTATAAAATATATGTTCAATATTTTTAACTAGGTCAAGTAATGACAACGTTTGTTTACGAGTTGTGTAGCGATGGTTTTGATAGATATCTGTACGATATCAATATTTGCAAAATAAATACTACGCATATTAAAACTTTGAACCTAATATTCTAAATTTATGTGTGAACATTTCCATTATGGCATAAACAAATTAGGTACATATTATTACTTTATTAACCTTTTTATGGGAGATACTGCCCCGATACAATGTGAGCGGACACTTGCTACAGGTTGTTAAGTCTCTTTACAGAGATCACTCAGCCTGTGTGCGAGTAGGAGCTGGCATGTCGCCCTGGTTTGACATTCAATCGGGTGTTAAGCAGGGTTGCGCTATGTCAGCTTGGTTGTTCAATTTGTATTTGGATAGATGTCTCCAAGGTGTGAAAGTGACATGGGAGTGAAAGTAGGTGACCTTAAGGTCAATTGCTTGCTATATGCAGGTGATGCAGTGCTCATTGCATCATCAGAATGCGATTTGCAGGCATTGGTCACCACTGTGAAAGATGGGTGTGAAAATAATGGTCTAAACCTGCATGCAGATAAGACGAAGGTTCTGATATTTGAAAGAAATGAAGAAAGAACAGAATGTAAGATCAACGTGAATGGTAAGATAATAGAACAATCGAATGAAGTGGTATATTTGGGAAGTATGTTTAGCAGAGACGGAAGATACGAAATGGATGTGGAAAGGCGTATTGCTGCCGGTCACAGAGCTAACGGTGCTTTGGCTACATTGTTGAGACAACGAAACGTCAGCATAGCTAGCAGCCAAACGTAGGTAACACAGAAGAAGAATGTAAGAAAGATGAATGCTGTGGAGATGCGATCTCTTCGCAAAATATGCGGAGTTAGTCTAGCTGACTGAATCCGCAATGAAGAGATCCACAGAATGGCAGGTACTAGCGAAGATGTCACGGTGAGAATGAAGAAGAACGTGCTCAGGTGGTTTTGGCACGTAGAACGAATGAGTGATGAAAGAATGGTAAAAAAGGTTTATATAGGAAAAGTAAGCGGTAAGAGAGACAGGGGGAGGCCACGTGACTGAGGAAGGTCACCTCAAAAGCATGAGAACCGCCTGGAGGTCATGTATGAAGGGGTTGATGTCTGTGGCCGAGGCGAAAGAGGTAAGCAGGGACCGTAGCGTTTAGCGCTCCGTCGTCTTTGGCTACCCCGCAAGGGATATGGCGTGAAGATAAATAAATAAAATATGATCATTTACAGTGCTGTACAGTATATTTAAGTAAAGTTAAAAGTATTCAATATAAGTACATACCAGTAATAAAACTGATGTCACAATATTTCCATCAAAATCTTCGAATAAAACCTTTAAAATTAAATAGAATAAAATATTTATTAATAATTTTAAATTTAATTTAATAGGATCAAATTTTAGACTTTACTAGGAGAGTTGTTCGATATGTTTTTCTTATTTTTGGATAGCAATCAAAAGCACGTAATTAAATTCGCTCAATGATCAGTGTACGATCATCGAATTTTAAATCTCGTTTAAGGGAAATCATATTAGTTATATTACTCAGTAATAATTTATAAATATGATATTAAGTAAATTGGCACTGTTCGTAAATATTAACATTTTGTTTTTACTTTTAACAATACGAGGATAATGAAAATTTTGCCATCTCTGTCGCATAAAATGATGGGCGATGGTGTAACATATTTATGTTTGATGTAGTGTATGTATTAAGGTGGTAAAATTTACCATCTTATGCAGTAAATATATTTTATTTTATAGATTTTCAACCAGTCGATGTTGTCCCTATTTAGCTTGTTGTATGGAGACGCCTTAGAAGCAATGGGACATGAGACAAAAGGCGCAGCCATTGTTATGAGTACTATGTTATTTGTCACAAACTTTGGAGGGCCTATGGCGGGAGCACTGATAAAAATAACTTCACCTAGATTTGTCGCAGTACTTGGTGCCTGTTTTTGTACAGTTGGCATATTCTTCAGTGGATTTTCAACCAATATTTGGCATCTGGTTCTGACTTATGGAATTTCGTTGGGTAAGGCATTAATTATAGGTTTCAAATTCATTTCAAGTATATTTTATAAAAATCATAAATATAAAAATGTTTTATATAAATAGTTCATTTCAGGTTTAGGTTTAGGTTTCATTCAAAACGCCTCATTCGTGTCAATAAATGGATATTTTAAGCTGAGGAAAAACTTTGCCGTTGGTCTTGCCATGGTGGGAACGGGAATTGGGCAAACGCTTATGCCTCATGTAGTGCGGTACTTTTTAGCCCACTATGGCTTTAAAGATGCATGCATATTACTAGCCTCATTAAGTTTACACGGGGTAAATAATATCGCTAATATAATCAAGATAAAAAAACTCATTTTTTCTTTATAGTTTATGTAATATTGTTTTATTTAATTTCATTTAGTTGTTTTATTTGTAGATTTGTGGAACTATGCTTATACAACCTGTTGAATGGCATATGAAGAAAATTGAGGAAGAAGTAGTTATTGACGAAAAAATGCACTTACTTGATGAAAATAATGATCTTAAAACCAAAGATTACACTGGTAACGGAGACGCATCAAATAAAAATGACAATCAAGCTGCACTGCCAACGGACATTAATGAAAAATCTGACTCCAACTCTCTGTCTCTCAGTCATAAAGAATTAACAATTAAACAAAATATAGCAAATGAAAAAAATAATAGTAAGACAAAAAATTCCCTAAATAATTATGTCATAAATTCAAAAAAAAATTTTATCCTACTTTTATTTTAGGTAATTTAGAAGAAACCAAACCAAAGAAAACACTATTGAAAAAGATTTATGATTTATTCGATATATCTCTTTTATCCAGTCCTCGTTTTTTAAATATAATTATAGGAACTGCTTTAACTGTAGTGTCAATTCAAAACTTTAGTATGATATTTCCATTTTTCCTACAGGTATTTATTATTTAAATATTAGTTATTATTTCTCGAATATTTTTTTTACGACACAATTTACAAAAAAAATATATTTTTTGTATAGAAAGCTGCATCTATGGACAAACATCAAACTGCTACTTGTATGTCAGTAGTGGCCATGGCGGATATCATGGGCCGACTTATTTTGCCAATGTTACAAGATAAATATCAAATCAAAGCCAGGGTGATGCTTATTATGACTAGTATATGGTTAATAGTTGTTCGACAAAGTAAATATATTTTTACACAATTATTTTTGTTACTGTTTATCTTGGAAATGTAATTTATAATGTGTAATTATTTCAGTTTTGGCATATCAATCTGATTTGTACGTCTTACTTACTCTGTCCGCTATGTATGGATTTGGAAGAAGTATGGTCATTGTTGCCAGAAATATAGCTATTTCGGAGCCTTGTAGGACAGAACAAGTACCTTCCGCTGTTGGTTTAGGCATGTTGACAATGGGTATTATTGTACCCCCCGTCGGATATTTCCTCGGATGGATCAGAGATTATACAGAGAGTTTTGAAATATGTATAACGGCACAAAACTTATTACTTGTATTGTTCCTAGCCATGTGGATTCCCGATATGGTGTATTTGTACTTCAAGGAAAGAAAGGAACAGAGTAAAAATGACGCTAAATCATTATCCTAGTATAAATTTTAGTAGATGTTTACCTCGTATAAATACCACAGAATTAAATATTTATTGCATTTTGTATTAATATCGTAAAATATTAAGGCTCGGCTGTGAGATTTTAAATGTATGTGTAAATCTACTTAATATGTCTTTTACCAATTTACCATTACAGTGTAAGCATAAGCGAGACTGACAGCCACGTAAAGGGCTTAATCTAATATTTAGATACTATATACATCCTTGTACCAGTGCAAAACGTAATCTCTAGTCCAATAAATAATTCAGCAATTAACCTCTTTTTCGTTTTATTTAATAAATATGGGAGAAAAAACGTAACTGCTAAAGAAAAAATACAAGTTAATTTTAATACTACAGGGTGAAAATTTTTGATAAATGGAGTTGAAACACAATTAAAATATCTACAGAACTCCCGATAACAGTTTGCATCAATACTCTTTTGTCACTATGAGACATTAGTGTCTCATAGTGACAATTTCCTATCAAGTTTAGACCAAAAGTATTGCAGGCATCACGGACGTCTACTAGCAGTTTAATAAAACTGGCACCAGACATGGCCAAAGACACGTACGTACATTAAAAGTTTATTTTAACTATGCTTTTAACTCATACTACTAAGTACGTCATCGTGCATATGTTTGTTACTTGCTTATTTGAATCAATGCAGGGATGATTTTGGTGACTATGGATAATACATGGAAATGGAAAATTAACTTGATAAAGTTAAAGTTGTGTAAATTTTCTTTGTTTTAATGTCATTATCACTATTTATGTTGCATTACTCAAAATATATATATATATATATATATATATATATATATATATATATATTATCGCCAGACCAAAACTTCATGATTACAAATATTTATTTTATAAAGGCATATTATATTTCAAAAAGCTTATGAAACCTTATACTCCCATTAAATACGAGCATATAGCAGTTTCTGAAATTTTACTAAGCGATCACTGCTGGGATCTCATGTTTAATTCAGATACTAGCATACTAGGAATGCACGCACTGAGCGTCGTCGGCAGCCAGCCGTGGTCCAGCATACGGATGTTGGTACTCCCCGTCTCAAACATCTCTTAAAAATGAAATTTATATGTTAACTTTTTTAAATTATACTATCACTTCAGATATATATCTGTATAGTTATATGTATATATATATATATATATATATATATATATATATATATATATATATATATATATATATATATATATATATATAAGTATAGTTTATAAGTAACATATGTTTAAAAGTGTATATTAAAATTACATTACTTTTCTATTGGAAACCTTACCCACCATTGCTAATTACTAAAATGAGCACATGGATTTAATAATCGTAATTAACGTTTATTTTATAGTAATAATAAATCGTAACATTAATAGAAAGAAAATATAAGCCTGGGATAATAATAGTACCAAGATAATTAGTTTATTATTAATTTCATATCTTAGTAAATTAAAAATCCTATAATATTGAAAAATATATTTCAATTTAATCAATCAAAGCATTACTTGATACACAAAATACGAGTGATCATTGACGTAATATATAATTTAATATAATGAAATAAAAAAAACAGACTTTTTGCTCGTTAAAGTTCATTTACCTCACCTTTAGTACCCATATTGTGATCGAAAATATCAAAGATATCAGACTCTTATCTTTTCGACTTAAGATAAGGATAAAGTAAATGCGAGGATAATATATATTTAAATAAAATAATAATTACATATTATTATGTACACATATATATATATTATTTTACTAGGCAAATATCTAAGTTACGTACGTAAATTTTGTGTTCATTCCGATTACCAGAGCAAAGTTTAAAACATTTTTTTTGCCTACCGAATTTCGTCATGTGTAAACAAATTCATCAAGCTATATTTATTTAAAAACCTTCCGTGTGATTTTAATATTTATTCAGTATTTGTTCCTACATACATTTATAAAAATGAGAATCTTTAAAAATACTTTACTAATTCAAATGAGAATTTACCTCCAGGCACATTTCGGAAGCACCTCACCTCACCTGAGCAAGATTTATTGTTTACGAATTATGTAAGTTAAATCCTTATCTAATAGATAATAATATATATATATTCATATTTTATATATCTATTGGGTTCATTTTGGGTTAAATATGATAAAATATGTATTTTGTGACCTACCCCAAGATTAACTATAAGTTTTGTTAGTAATAAAACCTAATATGCCGTTTAAGGATGCAGTAATATACATGGCATTATATTGAAATATATAAAAATATAAAACATTATTATATTATTAAAATAAAACTTACATAACATTTTAGACGATATAACTCGAGGTAACATTTTAATCTTACGACGCAAAAATGCTTTAAAGAAAACGTGATCACGGAAAAATGAAATGTAGGTGGCGGTCAGTGGATCAGTTACTTATATATCTTAATAATTTATTAAGGTATTAATTATATATATTATCAATATTCTGGCCTTGTCCTACTCTAGTTAGGTTTGATAAGAACGGTAAGTGGAGAAGTATTAGATGAACCACCGAAATTGCAAATTTATTCCCGGTCTACAAAGCAGCTGATTTGTTTTCTGATCTTTTTTAAATTCTCCTGCTGTTTTATCACCGCACTGGACCTGGAGTATTACATTTTCTCCGACTAGTATTATGTCATGCGATAGTAACAGGTACCAAAGAGTTAATGCATTCATTAGGAAGAAACTTTTAGGCCACTGGTGCAAGTTACAGCTATATTAAACGAATTAATTATCCCGATATCATACCAAACGTGAGTAAATAACTATCTCTCTACAGCTACAAAATCGGAGTTTTTTATTTTAACTAGATATACGATTTCACTTATTAAACCTCAGACTCTAGTTGCAGGATTCCAAATGATAGGTCCACAGCGAAGAATAGCAAGAAAATCCAGTGATATTCTTTTAACTTATTATTAATTTACAGTTTCTTGTGGTATTGACTCACGCTCACAATTGATCTGTGACAACAAATTGGAGTTGAAGTAATTGTAAGAATTGGTACCAAAGAATACAAGAACAACTAACCACGTCACTACTATTTTTAAGATGCTTTCACCTAAACCTTACCTAAGAGTAAGTCTCGTTTTTCTTTTCCCAAAGTTAATCTAAGACTTTTCTAGCAGATATAATCATACGGCATGTTTCGTACCTTGAAAAGGTCAAAGTCATTAAAGATGATAGGCAAGTTGTTATATGGGCATCGAAAATATGTAATGCCACTTTCCTGTAACTATTTTAAAAAACTTTCATACTTCAGCTGGTATAACATATGGCCCAATCACTATTTTTGTTTATTGGTTTGCTTTTTGTTACATCTACCAACCCTTGTCCACTTCAGTCATCATCATTCAATCTAGTTTTTTTTTATATAGATAAATTTATAATATATATTTATGGGGAATTGGGTAGAAATTAACAAAGTTCTTTAAATATTTATTTATATCTTTTCCAAACGCGGCCTAGACTGAGAAGAATCTCACAATAAACTCAGCCGGATTTTTCTTTTTATTATTGTGAACACTGTTTCAAAAACGTCAATATATTTAGTGAGCAATGTACGAATACATAGAACCATCGCAATCAATTCGATAAGCCGGCCTGATGATTAGTTAATTTAAAAATGAAAATCCGTGGCAAGCCATATATATGATCAGTCACCACAAGCAGCACCCGTTCACAATCATAACGCAAGGGTCAGCCATCACCCCCTTTGCGATATTTGAGGGAAGGGGGTGATTAAACCCGACCCCCACCGCTGCCGCAAATAATGACTTTTAAGAAAGCGGTGTGATACAGCCAGTAGATCTAACAAGAGTAACATACGGCGTCAGAAAAAAATTGCGTAGGTTACTAGTTAATCTCTAAAATACAATTCATTCCCAGGTCATACCAGTGCATATTGTAATCCTTTACACTATAATAACAGATTTTTATCAAATTCATTTTTAATAATGTTTTTAATTTATGTAGTGACAAATCTACTCGTAACTTTATTATAAAAATGTATATAATTAACTCTAAAGGAATTATCTATTTTATGGAGCCTAGTGATGGGCATAGCAAGTTTATTATTATTATAGTGTTAGTTTTGTGTACATCATAATTTTTATTGAATTTTAAAATATATTTGCGTACATAAGCTAAATTTTCATAAATATATTGATTGTACGGTCATAATTTTTGATTCTTTGAATTTATTTTTTAGTGACTTTCGAGACCACATGTTCTAAATTGCTTGAACAGCCCTCTTCTTCAGTACAAAGATACCATTGCATTACCAAATACTAGTATGCCTTATGACACTATGAAAGTAGCTAAAGTATACTATTCTAGCTGTTTCAACCTTTGTTTACCAGCTTTTTCTTTGAAACGCTTATGTGGCAGAACTAAGTCTGTTCGACAAATCACAGATATGAGGACCCCATTCCAATTTTGGATCTAAGATAATGCCCAAAAAACCGGATAATGCACTAAATCCAGTTCCTCGTTATTTAATTGTAGTTTTGAGTTTTTTCACATTGGATAAGGGTAATTTAATGTATTTGCCATTTTTTTCGTTTAATAAGAGATTATTGGCATTAAACTATTTTACAACGTCAGAGAGAATATTGTTTACATCGTCAATTACTGATTGCTGTCTATTAATTTTAAAAGTAAGAGACATATCATTAGTAAACAACATTATCCCATATTTTGCCCTCACTTACCTAGTCAAGTCTTTTGTGTAAATGAGAAAAAGAAAATTCTTAATATAGAGCTTTGTGGTACGCCCATTCTGAAAGATGAACAAGAGGCACGTTTTTGAATACTCTCATTAAGATATGATCTAATCAAATATTTATCAATCACTCAACACCTGCATCGGTTGATGAGCGCCCAGGAGTGAAACCAAATTGTTTCTATGCAAAATGTTATTTTTGTTAAAATGTGTAGTTACAATATTTATATCTAGTTAAAATTATTTTCACTCAAATAGTTAATGATAATCTTTTCAAAGATCTTACTACATATGTTTAATACTGAAGTAGGTCTATAGTAAGCTGAAGCTAATCTAGTGCCGGATTTAAATGATGGTGTAATTTTAGTACGTTTATCAGGATATATACCACAATCAATACAGTTATTGAAAATTAATGTATATTAGGGACCTAAGTATAATAGCGGATATTCACCATAGATCACTTGTTTCCGTAACAGGAATTTATTTAAAAACATTTAATATTTTTTGGGCATAAATTTTTAAAAATTAAAATTAATATTAAATTGATTTATACTGTCTGCAAGTAATGACAGTGATGTAGCTGTAGAATAAATAAATATAAAAAAAATTATAGTTACTGCAAATAAAAAATGTATAAAATATATATATGGTCATATTATTTATTTTTAAACAAATTAATTTATACATTGAAAATTTTCCTAGTATTATAGGTCCTTTTCACCATTTGTGGTTTTATATTATTTCATGTAACGCATTGAAAAAAACTTAAGCGATATTGCCTTTATTTCAAATCTATCTTAAATTCCTATCTTTACTAAGCGATTAATTATGTACGCAATGTGTTGATAAGATAACAATTACAAAAAGTCTAAAGTTCGAGTTTTATCTTAGTCAATCCTAATATCTTAAGATTGATTTTTTACGCATTTACATGAACCTACAAATAGAATAGATTATATTTTACATCGCACAAAAGAAAACATTACAAATTATCTGATGTAAATAAGACGAAGCATTCATTATTTGTAAAATAAATTAATTAATTATATATTAGTTGGCTAGCACCCACAACTTTTCATTCACTAACCGACATTTTAATATCTTAAAATTAGCTTTGTTCTATTTAATCAAATGTTATGCCAGACAAATATATTTTTTGTAATATTATAAAAAACAAAATACGATGGTTCCGTTAAGATCATGAGTGCTTACAGGATCTGAGTTAAAACATCTTGAAATCTTGAAAATTGGCTTTAATGATTAGCATTGCATAGAGACGTGTCATCTTCTTGCATTCCATCGGCTTTACAATGGAGAGTGTTTTAAAGAGCTTTTTCAACTGATGCCTTCCGCCGAATTTCACAACCGCATAACACATCATCGCCTGCAATACCACCCGTACCACCTGGATGCGTTGTGATCTTCTACTGTGCGGTTTTCAAGGACCTTCCTTCCACGTAACACTAAGATCTTTGGCGATATTTTCGGATCGATACGACATGAGTACCTTCAAAAAACGCCTCTTCTAAGGTCGGCAGCGCTGACCACCTTCAAGGTAGCGGCGGTGATCACATATTATCTACGACCTGAAAGTTTGCCCTCCTTTAATTTAAAAAATAATTATTATTAAAGTTTTGTTTTTTTATATATGGTATTCAGATTTCATTCTATTATATTTATATAAATATTAGATAAAATATTATATCTCATAATCACATTATAAGATAAAAGAATTTAATTATAACAATATAACAATCACAGCAATTAGGTGTTGTTTTTAAAATGTCTCCTAAATATTAAGGTGGTTAGAATTTTTAACGTTTTTGCAACGTTTTAATGATAGAACTGCTCTTTGAGTTTTATAAAATATACTAAAAATATTATCTACGAAAATGTTGAAATATTTTGGATCGTGTGCAATTTATAATAAATAATTATTAAGGTTAATACTAATTTCAATAAAGATATTATAATCTTTTCCGTATACGTAATTAGAATTATATTCTTGTTGCCTAGATTGAACAAACAAAATATGATTTAAAAGATGTCATTCCGATTACTCGAACAAAACCAATGTCCCAATATTTGTCCCAATCTAATGCAGCAAAACCTTCCACCAGAGTATTCTTTTGAAAACTAAACCACTACCTACTACCATATTCATAACTTAAATGATTATTAATTTGTTATAAACAATAATAATTATTATTTATATATAATTCATAATACATTCAAGTCTCCTTTTTTAATTGCAATCGTAGATATCATAAATACATACATTGCTATTTAAAAATGTAGTATACTATGACCTAGATAAGCTAAGGAACTTCTAAAGTTGTTAAAATGTGTCTTCTAAATTTTAAGTAATGCGCAATACAAATAGATAATAATTCCAAAAGTATCATAAAGGGGTCTAGAAAATAAATATATATTTCTTCTTGTCATTGTTTCATTACAAACTACTAATACACGAGCTTGTAAAGAACAAAAAAAAAATTAAAGATGATAATGTTAAAAATTCGGTAGTCTTTCATATTTGAAGTATAATAGAGTAAGGAAATTCACAAAGATTTTTTTTTTAAAAATAGCCTTGTTATAATTAAATTTTTAATAACGTTTCAAATGTAGAGATTGTTTTACCTTTAGAGATGATTTTCCTTATACGGTCCCTTAGCAACTGAACGTTATGATATCGTTATTGTCTGATATTGATAATTTGTTTTCCTTTTCTGCAACTTTCTCCATTTTTTTATTAAAGCTCTATACAAGTCAGAAAACTTGACAGATGTAGCAAAGTTTCTTGTATGGAATTTTGTAGCAAGAAGACTTTTTGTGAAATTTTAAGATTGTCTAATTATATAAATTGAATATTTCTTGTGTATTTATAGTTTTCTAAAATTGCGATTGTATAAGGTGCTAGGGACATCTCAGCATTGTGCAAATCTCAAAAAAACATTTAAATTTTCTATATAAAATTATTTATTCACTGATTGAAGTTTTGTGTTTTGATTGCAATTTTTTTGTCAGATTCATAATTTATGTAACGAGAGTATAGTCATTTTATTTTCATCTCATTTATTTCCGGGCAATTGGAATTAGAATTAAAGAATTCAGCAATTTGTCTCTCGTGTAAAATAATAATAACATATAAACATATATACGAGTATTATATTATTCTTGTGGTACACAACATATATCAATGTTGTCAAAATGTATTTTTTAAAGAACCAATATAATAATAAGTATATTTAAACTCAATCACAAAAATTTTTTCACTATGGTTTGGTTTGTTTGTTTTAGTAATGTTAAAAAATTTATATTTAATATATCATATAACAAAATATAATATATTATTTGAAATTCCTCTATTTAAAGGCAGCCTCCAAAGCCTGTGATAGATCCTGTATCAAATTATGTGTATCTTCAAGCCCCACAGAAAGACGGACTAAAGAATCTGTAATTCCAAGCTGTTCACGTTCCTCGACAGACAAACAAACGTGCGTCATTCGTGACCTAGAAATAATTATATACTAAATAAAAAATATACTGTAACAACATTTTTCCATCACCTTTTTCATTAATAGGCAATATAATATATACATTACCAAAAACAAAACTATTTGTAAACAAATAATTCAGAACCTAAGATTCGGACTTTATGGTATGTAATGCATTAGGGTGGCAATTATTGCTAGTTTTGTTTAATGTATTAAAAAGAGATATCAACCCCTATTATGACAACTATGATTATTATAATCTTCGAATATGAATTAATTAATAACATACGATAATTCAGCCAGGCTCTCGTAGCCCCCTGCACTCTTGGCTAGTGTGAAGATTTGGAGGGCGGCGAAAAACTTCTTAGATTCTTCCAGACCTCCCACGTGTTTAAAACTAAACACGCCAGCATGACCCGTCATCTGCTTTTGTGCTATGTCATGTCTTGGGTATGAAGGAAGTCCTAGAAAACGGAAATTTATTTTTAAATGTAAAATTAAATAAAATAATGAAATATGACAATAGATTTTATTTCTAATTTGAAAGATTACTAATTTTATTTTTATTTTTCTTATAT
The DNA here is from genome assembly GCA_918358695.1 of Melinaea menophilus ssp. n. AW-2005. Classification (NCBI taxonomy): domain Eukaryota; kingdom Metazoa; phylum Arthropoda; class Insecta; order Lepidoptera; family Nymphalidae; genus Melinaea; species Melinaea menophilus. The sequence goes on from OU911055.1 coordinate 12,575,660, forward strand.
CCTTTTTCAAAGATTCGCTTAACGTGTCGTGGTCGATTAGCGAGAAAACAAAAATTTACTAATTTAAAGTAACTATAATCTTAAATGACATTTTTTTAGATAATTATATAATAGAAATTATTGATTAAACAAAAAAATTTCAAATTTTATTTAAGTAACTAAGCAACAGAGGCATCAAATAAAAATTATTTGATGCGTCTGTTGCTTTAACTTGTTTATAACAACTGTTTTTGTGCATTAACGGTGATTTTTTTGTTTTTATCATCAATGTATCACCTGGATGCATGACTTCTGAGATCTTGGGATGATTGAACAGAAATTCAGCGATCAACAAAGATGACTTCTTATGCTGTTCCATTCTAAGCGCTAGTGTTTTAATGCCTCTGATTACCAGATAGCAGTCCATGGGTGATGGGACGATACCCATTGCTATAGATTATTTTCAATTTACAAGAGATAATACATAAAACATGATTACTACATATAGTTAATTTGTAAGTATACTTAATCTATCTTTTTGTCTAATTGATATTATTTTGAATGAATTTAATTAAAAAGTCCTCCGAAAAACAACGAGGCACTTATAGGATGTTTTTTTATTGTTTATTTTATTTAAACTCTTATTCTTATTTTATTAAAAACTGTTTCTTTGTTTTTTTTTTTAATATCGATACTTAAACAAATAAACTTTCTTCGATCCTGCTATTTTTAACAAGAAAAATGCAAAAGAATAGTTTCCATATACCATATCGTCTATTGTCTGTCATCTACCTAAAATACTTCATATTACTAAGATACTTACAACTTTGCAGAAAGCGTAATTTCTTGGCAATTTCATCATTATTAACGAGGACAGCTCCCATAACAACATCGGAGTGACCATTTATGTACTTAGTTAGTGAGTACATGACCAGATCAGCGCCGAAATCAAATGGTCTTTGTAGATAGGGAGTTAAGAAGGATTTATCCACCACTAAGATTATGTCTTTTTTATGAGATGTTACTAAGTCCGATACAGCCTGAGTATCTAATACTCGGAGTAACAGAGTCGTTGGAGTTTCCATCCAGACCATCTAGAGTAATTTATGATTTAAAATATTTTTATTCTCGCAGAAATACAATAAATATCGTTACAAATGTTTTAAACGTCCTGTTATTAATAAAAATTTTGAGAAGTTTAATTTAAATATTAAGACACCCATAAATTAAGATTAGATAATTTAAAGATACCCAATGATTAGAATTATGGACTAGTTTAATTTTTGTTATTGCATAAGTAACCATTGCTAAAGCAATTCACTCACCTTTGTTTTTGTAGTAATTGATTTATTTAAGAGCTCTAGATCTGTAAAATCTATAAAATTTAAATCTATCCCAAATGGTATTGCTACTTCTCTGAAAAAAATATCTGTTTTAAATAACATCTTATAATGTTACGTAAATAAATTAAATATAAAAAATATATATTTTATAAGCACCTAACCTAAATAATTGGCAACACTATTCTATAAATATATTTTATATATTTGCCTACTAAAATAAATTTTTTATTCAATATATTAGTCATATTACAATTTAATAGATAGATACCTAAATAATTCTTTTACTCCTCCATATACATCATTACAACATATAATTTGGTCTCCATGTTTCAGCAAAGCAAATATAGTGGTAGTGGCTCCAAGGCCAGAAGCAAAGGCAAAGCCATGTTTGCCCCCATCCAATGCAGCTAGACATTTCTCAAGAGACTTTCTGGTAGGATTATTAGATCTACAATATTCGAAACCCTGGAAAAAAACCTTTTATTTTTATAATAATAACATTGTATAATTAAATATAAACGCCTTTCGGAGACCTGATTAGCTTATGTGTTTTATTTTTTCTATTTGTTCCTTCACCAAATGATAATAAATTATATTAAAAATAGAACTTCATCTAAACCAACTAGAGAAACAAGCTTTCATAATTACGCATATTAAAGTGAATGACTTTTCATTGACGACTACATACTTGTATTTTGAAAATAATATGTTTCTATTTATCTCTTATAGGACTTTAAACAATTTCTAAAACTTATATAAAAAAATCTGTGTGGTCAATGTCCTGATTTATTCTCAAGGATTAGAAATAACATGTTATACTGAAAGGTAAGTCATGGCACTATATTTGGAGTATTTTTTATGTTATTTACAAACTTAATTAACAAAGAAATATTTTTTTGTTACTAGTTCAAGATCGTGTCCATCTGTCTGAAATCGTTGTCAAGTTAAACTAATCACTGTTGTAATATGACTTTTCTCGAATGTTATGCCACTTAGTCGGAAACGATATTTGTATTCCTGTTAAAAGAGTAAGATATTTATAATTTATTACCGTATGATCTCCCGGAGCTGCCTGTCTGAAGGTGGATGAAGTGACAATAGGAGTAACTACGGCACCAGAACCCTCTTTAGCATGATCCTGACAAGCGTGGATCACAATGGTTGAAAATCCAGGTTTTTGTTTCAAAAATCCTTGATCGTCCATCTATGATATACCATAAATGCAAAATGAAAAATATAATATATTGAAGATTTATTTCTTATTATTTTGCTAAAAATACGTTGTAATTAAATGTAATTTGATCTTTTACATTTGATTTTAAGTCAAAAACAGTATTTCTTCCTCTATTAATTCAGTAATTTTGACTTTTCAATGAATTATAATAAGTATTATAATTCTGATATTTATAATTAATGAAGATTATTTTAATATGAAGGCACAAATGAAATTTTTATTATCAATTATTATGTATCATTCCATTTAAAGTTTTCATAATAATCAATAATTGAACTGTAATTTATATGGTATATGTACATGATTCTAGGTTTTTAAGTGATTTTAGATTTGGACACTATTACAAGCGCCAACATCATGGAGTTGTTTAATTCACCCCGTTAGGTAAAAATATGTTATCGAAGTAATTTAAATTAAAAAGTAAGGCATTATTATTAATTATATTTATTTAGTTCATTTTATTATTATACAATTTCCCAAGTTTTAATAACTTACCGCTTGTGTTTAAAAAAAACTATGTACGTCAAATGTTAATTTGAGCAAGTTTGCTTGTTTATGTTATTATGAAATATAAATTGAAAATAAAATAAAAACTTTCTTATTTTCTTCACTTGTCAAAATTTTAATGTTACCATTAGAGTAAGAGCTCTAACTGGACCAAAATTATAGAACAATACACACGTGTCTTGTGTAAAGCAATTTCCGCGGAATACTGGTAGGGAAAGATATCACAGACGTTTCAAGCTACATTTTTTTGCATAGTATCAAAAATATATCATTGTAGATTATTTTATCAGAATTTTAACAAGCCTAACAATTGTCAGTCATTGAAATGATAACAGTTTTATGTCTACCCTATTTGGTTATGTTTTTTTTAATACTATATAATACTAAAACTATTTTGTTAATGCAAAAACTTTAATCCATGATCATCTAAATTTCCAAAATTTATTGTAAAATATTTTGTGATAGTAAAATGGAGTGAGGTGATGAAAAGAACCGATTCGCTGTGATTGCATTACATAAAGTAGGTATAGAGCCAAATACAATTTTTAAAATCCTCAATACCAAGCGTGTTAGTCAAATATTTGAGTATAATTAGGTATTTCAGAATAAGCATTCTACGAGTCTATACAGAAGTCATGTCAATGCGTTAAAATGGTAGTAGGTACCTCAAAGCTCCAAAAGGACCTAGACCAATAGGTCTGTTATAACTGGTTAGCCCTCACTGTCATCAGACCAGTGACAAGTGACTGCAAGAATATTTTTCCATGTCCTAGAGTTCTCATCTGAGATAACAACTATCTATCTATCAAGTCATAACTTTGTAAATAACCTTCAAGAGTTTATTGCTATTTCGATAACATTAACTTTAAATGTAGTTCCACTTTTTGAGTTCAAATTACACATACGACGTTTACAAAAAAAAAAACACGCACATACTCTTTAGTGCCTTTATTTTTTGTGATAGAATATTTTATTTATTTATTTTATTTCAAAGCCCATAAAACCATTTCACTAAACAACAAAAAATATTTAAACCTCTTTAAAAAACAACAAAATCTATTTCAAACTATTTTTGAATAGGTTATTAGATTTGAATTTTTAATGAGAACCTCGAGAAAACAATAAATCGAAATATTTTTACATAAAACCTTAATAACCTTTTAATTAATTTATATAACAAGCTCTAAATAGTTCATAAACTCACATACGTTTGTTCATTGTTCTAAACAAAACCGGTCGCGGCAGGACACTCTGTGGAATATAAATTACTTTATGAAATGCAGCTGTTTTCTCCATATTAATTACTTAATGTGCATAAAGTTTCTTTGTTGTGTTGTGTTGTTGTCTTGTGTTTATGAATTAACCAAATCAAACAATATATATTCTGTATAATATTTACGTGAATATTTAATTCAAATCTCATTACATGAGTTACATGTTAATGTATAAAATATGTTATTTTATGTTACAAATCTAATATTTGTTATTAAACTCGACTTAAAAAATTGCTACACTAACTTTGATCTTTATTTTTGTGTATGTTTGTGTAGGTCTCTAGTTAGTTTAGACAAATAATGGTGTGACGCGTTCTGGTATCATTGATTTTTTTTATGATACTACAACTGCCATTATCTACAATGAAAATCAATTTAAAATATTTTATAAGTTCATCATTTTAGAATGATATGAGCGTGGACCTAAGTCCACGCTCATAACTAGCATCGTCTACCCAAGGGTTGTCGGCAGAGACAGTTCTTTAGTAATAAGAAGGTTAATTGTATTTTTATATCTTTTTACCATACTTTACTTTTTCGTAGATTTAGATTTAAAACAATATGTGTATAACATTTATAAAAGAATACTAGAAAGAACCGTTGGTCTTTACGTCATTGGTATTATGTTTTATTATTTATTTTTATACTCTTAACTAAGTGACACCGCTCCCTTAAAAGTTAATACTTGCAGTAGCAGTGGGGGCCGGGTTAATGCAGCCATCACCCCTTTGCGTAATGCTCGTTAACGGGTGCTGCGGTGACCAGTCGTCTTACTTACTTAGCCACGGTCCTTTTTCTTATTATTAACTAATCATTACGCCGGCTTACCGAATTGACGGCGATAGTTCTATCTGTTCGTATATTGCACAAAAGGGCGTTTGGACCCTCGCAGTCTTATTTTAGGTTGAAGAGTATCTTTACAGAATGCCTTATTATGATAACGATGGTATCAAAATAGGCCCTTCTGCCCCTCTCATGTGACGTACACAAATGATCATTGGTATTGATTTGAGTGGAAAAGATATGAATGGCGAATGGCGAATGATTAGGGTGGGCCCCTGGCAAGCGTAGCATTATCAGACCCCGACGAGGTGTACCGGCGATAAAAGCATATTTTGCAATATTATTTTACTTTATTATGACAATAGCAGTTGCTCGCGATTAAATAGAACTGACTTAAATAGAAATGAGAATGAGAACTGACAAAATATTTTTATCAGGTTTATCTAAACTTGTTTTTAAAGTTTTGTAAGTGCAATCATTTCGACAAAGTCCACTCCTTTGATGTGGCTGCTATTCACGTTACTTACTTTGGGTGCTTTCATTAAAAGGTATCAGCATCATTATATTACTAGACAAAATAAAGTCTCAGTAAAAAAAACATCAAAATCTCATTAGTTCCCATTTCATGCCGAAACGACACTACGGAAGCAATATAACTAATGTACAGTAATAAACACAGACAAGAAATGTATTTCTTTTTATAACTTCTCTGTACCATATATTTTATGCTTCAAAAGGTAGATATCGAAAGTAAATGGATACTAAAATGTAAGTTTTAAAAAATACATAACGTTAAAAAATATCGTACTGTAGGATTATAATGTTTTCACGTAAAATTTCAGATACTACTCGATTAAAGTAATATTTTTATACTTAGTATTAGTTATGGTAAAATAAGACTCGTGTTCTTTGTAATAGAATTTCTGCGGGGTATACCTCTGCCCAGTAGGTTACTGATTAGCTTGTTTGCTTATAACAAACCCCTTCTTAGCATCTTCAAAGCATGTGGGTAAATATCACATACTTACTGTATTACATTGCTTATAGTAATATAACCTGGGTAACTATGGAGTCCAGGGGTCTCACCTTTCGAAGATCCAGAGAACTCCAGGTATTTTATCATACTACTATTCAGTTCCAATAGAAATCCACAACCTTACTAACTGTATTTAAGTAGCTGTGGGTTTAATAGTGTTAAAAGTCAATGCAGGTTTAGGTCCAGATGGTGTACTTCAAGCTCCTAAGATCACACAAATGAGTCATGTCATGTTTTAAAACTGGTAACACGGAACTAACGGAAACTTGACTAGGAAGACCAAGGTGACCGATGAGCAGAAGGGATCATAGTTATAGCTGGCAAACACTAGAGGACCATAGCAAAAAACAGATATATATGCAATATTTTATTTGTTTGAAAAAAAAATATATTTTTTTAAAAGTCAATCTCGGTAGTAAGTTAAATACATATATTTTTATTAAAATATATTATAATATATATAAAAATTTTGTAATTGAAAACAAAGAAACACAAATTTAGATTTAGTAAAGATAAATATTGGTTTATTTATTGTTTTGCTATTATTTTATTTATTTTAATAGGATTTATTTTTAAATAAAAGAGATTTAGCGCGTCGAAATAACCACTCTGTCCATTTGTCATCCAATCAACGTTTTGAAATGCAACTTATCAATTACAATCTAAAAAAATAAAACTATTGGGAAGATGCCTCACTTTTTTATCTGTACCTACTTTATTTTGTAGGATATAAAAGTGACTTACGGGTCACATTGACATTTATTTATCATTCAATGACCATTCTTAATTCATATAAAAAATTAATAAATATAAATCTTATCTACGATTTTATTACATAACTACATATGATAAAAATCTGATATTAAATGAATAACAGTGAATTGAATTTGATATTTAACTTATTTAAAAAAAAGAACATTATAAAATAAAACATTGTGTCCGTTATTTCTCTGTTGAATCACATTAATTCACTTGTTTCCGTCCCTACTCCAGTTAGGTAAATGGAATTCCCGTGCTCGGACAGTAAGCATTCCGTCTGTCCGTTACATTTTGTTGAGACGTTACCGTGCTCTTTAATGCTCAACAAAAAGGCTGTCTTTTAAAGGCTTTGAGTTTTGAGATCTTTTAGTTTCTCCATTGTTTATTGCTAAAACAACAGAAAGGATATATCATACAAAATATAATAAAATAAGTTAGAGAAATAACATAAATAAATTATACAGAAATCATATTGTCTAATAGGCAAGATATGTATGTATTAAATAAAGCTAATAGCTAATATTAATATTTAGTTGCCTTAAACACTTATTTCCCTGATTACACGTTTATAAAGAAGTGTTTAATTCATTTTTAATGTTTTTAATACAAACTATGCATCAGATTATCATTATAATGAAAGGTGGAGTTCCTGTATGAAATAAAAAAGACAGAGAAGACAAAAGACGCCGCTTTTGATAAAGTGGTTGATCGGTGTCGACATTTTTATGAGAGCTTCTGAAAAATTGGTACAGAAATAATTTGTTATTTCGATAGATAGATATACAAAAATAGTTATATTAATATTATTAATATTCTAAAGAAGATGTTTATGTAGATCAAAAATGTTTAATAAACTTCAGAACTATATTTATAGCTTTCGAAAACTGTTTAATTATTTTATGTTTTATTCTGTATTTATCTGTCTATTGCGAAGAACTGCCAGATGGATTTGTGTTTGGTTTTTTACGTAAAAATTAAATTTGGTTTGAACTATATAATATACAACTATCTAATTCCTTACCGCTTGGCTGGGCACACTATTAATTTGGATGTGAACTTAGGCTTCTTGTATTGACAAAATGTTTAATTTCTATTTTATATTTAGTGTGATTTTTTTTTATTTTTAATACAGAAATGTAATGCCAGTCAGTGTATTGGGATGCGTTCCCGTTATGTAATGTAGCGGGATCCTCAGATCCCTACACTACAAAAAATTGCCCGCATATTATTAAGGACGAGGTTTTTTTTTAATAAAATTTATTTATTTTTCAAATATATCAATATTGTAATCCTTGACTATTTATTAATTTTTAATTTTCCAATTTCAACTCTTTGAACCCCCTCCCCCCCAACCTCATCTAATCTCTGGTTGCCATGGTAACCGTTGTTATGGTATCCGATGTAATAGCCTCCTACTATTAATTTAAAACTTGACGAAATGCAAAAAGTTGAAATTCGTTGCGAAAAGAATTCCCTAAAATCAGTTCTTATTTGACGTCTACGTCATAAAAGAAGATTTAGTGCTGAGTCAATGAGTATAATTCCATTCATCCGTCTATTTGTCTTATGGTGATTGTAAATAGAATGTTGTCCAATTTTTTATAATTTTAAATCAACAATATTGTTGATGGATTATCAATATTTTCTTCTTATTTAAAGATAATTTATATATTTATTATATTATGTTAGATAAGAAATAATAAATAATCTAAGATTTCTTTATATAATTCATTAAAGATCAAGAAGTATTATTTGTTACAACCACATTGCCACATCACAGATATATTATAAAAACAAAGAGGCCTTATTCTCTTTTTCAAAAGACGAATTGTTTTTGTTAATGTAACATTATACTAATATTGTCTGTAAAATAAAGTAAAGTAAACATCCACTCTCATAAAGTTTTTGATGTAAAAGGAATTCCTGGCTGATTAATTACTTGCAATGGCTTCGTAATTCTCTTTTGTGAAAAGAAAATTTTCCCAACAAATCTTTATATATTTAATTGAAGACTTTGATAAAATTCTTGTGGATGGTCACTTATTTAGTCGAACAAAGAATGGAATTTCGAAGAGATAAATTAACTATTCAGCTTTAATTTTAATTAATACGAGGTAGAATTAATATTATTACACGTTTCATTGTAATTAATTAATGTAATGTACTGCGGTTAGACAAGCCAAAAGAGGATTATTAAAAATATTAATTTTTTTTCATGTTATAAAATACATAAACGTTTTATTAGTCAAGTTTTCGTTTTTTCTTAATCATCAAACACTAATTATAAAGGTGGCAAAAAAAAAATTTAGAAACAATATCACATTTTCAAGACAAAAAGCCAATTAATTGTTCAAAAATAATGGTTTTTCATACCAACTTTCATTTTCCATCCCATCAAGAATGGATTTTTCTTCTTAGTCTTAATTATTATCAGGAAAACAAACCTAGATTGGAATTATGAAATGAAAGGATTTAGAATATTTTACCTTCCAAAGCCGGTAGTTTAAGCGGTACCCGATATGTGAGTCTCTTAGTTGGGGAACGCATAAGAGGAATCTTATGCGCATATATAGATAAAATAGCATAGATACTAAAAGCCTCTGTCCGTTATCCTGAGTTATGCTATCTAAGTTGCGAAAAAATCAGGTGCTTAAAATAAATGACGGAGAAACTTAAACATCACGTACTATTTACTAATCTCTTTGACGTGTACGCATGAGTTTACTTTTATTCGGTAACAACAAGAGTATAACATAGTATGATTTGCAGACTCGGTTAAACGGAAACTCATTTCGTAATAACAGGCTCTAAAACAATTTGTAGATTACATTAACATACACAAGGTAATCAATATTTTTTCAGGATTGACAGAAAAAAACAGGAAATTGTTTAGTAAGTTTAAAAACAAATCCTATTTAAATCCATTTAAAGCTAGTGAAAAGTTTCTTGTTAAAGTGCTCGGGGGCGGTACCGGTGCAAATTTAAAGTATGTATTACTAACGTCGCGAAACCGCCACCGAGAAAGCATGAGAATTCCATTACAGCACTTCGGTGACACGTTTGTATGCTTCGCTATATACGATGCTCAGATAACAAGAGGATTTATTTGAACCTCGAAGCCAAGTTCGCGTGATAAGAATGCCGGAGAGAACAATAAATTTGATTTTAAAATAATTGCCGACATATGTCACATTGTATACGTGATAATACGATTTTAAAGTAAATTCTTATTATAAACATTCAAACATAACAAAATCAAATCGCTTTATAATCCTCAGTAACTTATTGCCAACATAAACATCTAGTTTGATAGCTGACTCCAATAATCTTAGTTTACATTCAGGCGATCTCTAAAGTCCATAAAGTACTAGATTTGTGAAATATCATTTCCAATTTGCAAGTGCTACAATGCGTTACAGATAATAAGTTTTAAGTTTAGAGCAATTGGCTATAATTGATTTTGGTGTGAGGTAATATACTTAAATTCTGATAGTTTTCTTTTCTTTATAACATATGATAAAATATTAAAATATTTTATATCTTCAATTCTATGCAATGTACAATTACTGCTCCTCGAATAGAAATGATGTCGTGAACTCATAAAACCTTATCAGTCTTCTTCGAAACGCGTTTAAAATGAGCAAGTAACTTGCATCATTATGTAATAGGTATTTCTTTGTGTATAAATATTATATATTGTAATAATATCGTTAAATAGTAATGAATTAGTCTTGCTTTAAAATGCTTTTTAGTAAATATTCCAAATATTTTAATGTGCTTAACAACAAGGCGAGGCCTGACCCTCCGATAAACATATCAGATTCAGTTCCCGACCTGTGTTAACAAATTATATCAATCTATTATTATCCATAAATATACCTGACATGATTGTATTTTGCAAAACTTACTAAAGCCTTATCATATTCTATGAAACTAATATATATTTTACGTATTGTGAGGGTTGGTTGGTAGTACCAGTTGCTCTGTTTTTAAGTTATAATTAATAAACGGCTAATTGTACTACTAAAAGATAATGGATTACAAACAAGATTCCATGTTTCACATAATTACATATTTATTGCCATATTCTATAATACAGAAGAATTAAATTTAAATAAGAAGTCATACAATAATATTGTGTAAAATATTTCTAAAACCTAACATGGGAACTATGTATTAATAAACTTTTAAATTATTAGCAACAAAATTATTAAAAGATAACAGTAATAAAACAAATATTTTAGTAACAAAACTGGTTAATTATTTAAAGTTTATGATTAAAAATTTTTTTCATCACTGGTAACAAAGATTTCTTCTATTAAACTATAATTGCAAAATTAATTAATTTAATAAATTGTAACTAAAATTAGTATTATGGAATGAAATCCTAACTGACGAATTTAGTGTTAATCATGCTTTATAATTTTGTTGAAAATATTTTTATATATTTTATTTGCTACCAAAAAATATTTGTTGAAATTATACACCATACCCATGCTAATAAAAAAAATGTTAAGTTTACATAAGCCCAATATTTTAAAAGGTTTACATGTTTCAATATTCATCTTAAGTATTCCAGCTTATAGTCAAATACACTTGCCAATTCAAACAATCACTAAAAGGGGCTCGGGATTGAAGTACCCGCAACAATGACGGTCTTTGGCTTTTGTAATACTTTATTATGTGCCAGCAAAGATCCCCTGACAAAACTTTATTGGAACATTGAGTACGAACACTCAGGACGATATGAGACATTAGTTATAATGGAGTACCATTATATGATAGAGAAGCCTCGTACACAGTATTCTGTGTGTTGAAAAGAAAAGTAATTTACCTATAGGAGGGTTAAAGGTATGAGAATCTGTACAAGTTTTAATATTATTGCCACGTTTTATTTATAATTTGTTCTTTACATTTTATAAATAAAAGATTATGATTTGCTTCAATACTAAAATAAACGTTTTGGGTGCATTGCTAAGTTACTTAATACTTTTTAAATATCTTTCAATGGTCAGCCGTTTTCGCTCAGACTATTAATTTGAATTTATTGATTTGTTCTATTTCCTTTATACCTTTGCATCACATACCTCTGTTTGTTATCACTATGAGCGACTCTTTGATATCATTTGATAATCTGTAGGTTTATCACACCCTTATCGAAATATTTTTTAAATTAAAGTAAACTATATATATATATATATCATACCATCAAGCTCGTATTCCAATTTATATATTTTATTATTTCCGCGTTCCTAAATCAACTCCTTAGGATTATAAAGAAAGTTATTTAAGTGTCATTCGTGAATTTCCAAATTTTACATCTTTGTATATATAAATATATTTCACTTTATATTTGATTGTGCTATCTTGTAATTAAATATAATAATTTTATTTTCTACAACAAGTGGAAGACATGAAGAGTTGAGGTAAAGAAATTAAGATAACGTCATTCAACATTAGCGATCCATCTTTGTCAGCGATGTGATTTTCTAGTGTCTGAAAACTCATTTTACTTTTAAAAGATAGATGGTTAGTGTTATTATGTATTCTTAACATTTTATTGTAGTAAAAAAGTTAAAATATAGGTAGAACATCTTTTTGAACGAATGAGGGAAATCTTGTAGTAACCATTGATTTTCGATAAACCTACAATGCTTATTGTATGAAATCAAAGTTATACCCGCTTCATTACATTTCGGATCTACAATATGCACTAAAACGTAAGTAGGTCAACTGATAAGATACGGTTACTGACGATCACTCAGTCTTCTTCTTTTCAAATAATTTTCTATATTGTATTTAATTATCTTAAAATTGACAAATATTTCTGTCAGAATCTTGGCTGTAGTGAAGTTTATTGGTTCTCTTTTATCTTTGAAATAAAGTCTTTGAAAATGCTATTATATATAATTTTGTATATATTAGCCACAAATGTATGTTTTACTCTCATAATATGAGTAAAACTTACTAAAAGCTACTTATTGTAAAATATTGTATTTTGAACTAAGTTGATTTAATATTGTATAATTTTTGTCTCTTAATTCTGACTGCTTCAAATATCTTAATGTCTTGAGAAAGTAGTTAAACGTGAGTAAAACACATTGGACTGTGTCTAAAAATTCTGATATAATATATCATTTTGCTGAATAATTAGTCAATGTCGTTAAGTATTTTCGGATTCGTATCTATCGGAGTGTACGTATTTCCTCTACTACTTGTTAGATCTGGTTCAATAGTTACCTACGTCGTTCATTTTTAACTACACTACACGAAATTGTAACAGCGTGTGGAGGTCTGTTAAATATGTTTATATTTTTAATTATATACTTAATATAACTTTTTTTTCTTCATTTATTTATTTTGAAATAAAAGTTATGGTACCTGATTTTTGTTTTATTAAAGTAATAAATTACTAAGATTATCGCTTCTTTGTTAATTCTTTTCTTTTTTTCTTTTCATTTAACACTATTTAACTTTATTTGACATAAGGGTAAATATAGATAGTCATAATATATTAAAATATAATAAAATGAAACGCGCAGACACCGACCTGTGTGGAAGCTTCGGTCTATCGAAACAGAACGGTTGCTCCCACATTGACTGGTCGTTCCTCTTGGCGTCGGCCAGTCTCGGTGTACTTATGCTAAATTAAGCAATTCTCGTATTTACTATAAGTTTTATTGCTAGATATTAGGAAGAGATATTGATATATGAAAACAGTTTAAACGATATGGAAAAGATAACTAACTCGTCTACTAAGTTTTAAACGAATACAGAATTTTTAAAGATTTCATTGTCATTACGTATAATGAAGAAATATAACGATCTTCTTGAAGGTTGAAGTCACGCCGGCCGCCAGACCTAAAAAGAATTGTAAAATCTCTTACAATGTGCTAAACATAACAATATAATATTTATTATGTTAGCAATGACTACTATTTGTTGCCTTAACTTTACTATTACAATGTTCAAAAAAAAAATGTAAAATATTTGATTTTCATAGGATATCTTTTTTTTCAATCTTTCTTTTTTTTGTATCTTAATAAGTATAAAGTAAAAGTATAAAGTAAAGCAGCCTTCTCAAAATCACTTATATTATAAATATATCTTTGTAACTAAAACATATTGCTTATAAACATTGCATATTAAAATGGAGTTTTATTTCTATTCTAATGTAAATTTAGAAATGCACCTGTACCGCATCATTAAAAAAAATATATTCTAAGTAATATGTTAAATATTAACTCTTCAGAAAAGTAACCAACATTTTTCGATGAAAGAAGAAAAGTTGTCATTCCGATGAGGACTAAATCCGATGCTAAAAGCTTTATGTTGTTTAGCATTAATATAATAACTGAATTATTAGCAGTGCTACGAATCAAAATCCCTAAGGACACAGGTTCAAGTCATGTTTGCATTATATATGATTTTAATCTATGCCTGTCTTAAATTCATGAGATAATTTAAACTAGCGTTTATTAATATAAACAAATACGAAAATAGTTTAACACATTTGTAGTGAATTAATTCATAAATCATGATGCAGTGAAAAGCAGTTTTTTTCTGTTCTTAACTACAAAGTAGATTATAGAAATCTTATTTAACAAAATATTCATACCAACTTATTTATTTATTTAAACTTAAGTAATTTACCTTCAAGGTAGAATTTCTAAACGGCCACTTTCCTCTATTACATTACAAAGGAAATCTATTCTGGAATTCTTAAAATTTAAGGTTTAGACTGGTTGATAAAGAGGCAAGACATTCATTTTTACCAAACTGGCATGTCCAATAAAAGATAAATGTTGGTTAATTTCAAAGCTAATGAATTTGAGGCTTTTAGTAGTATATGGTATAACACAAAACTAGATAATCTTTATGTTACTCAGCATATTCTCTTTTTCGTTATGTTTACTTACATTCGCATTTGGAAAGTCTTTTCAATATTTACATATTTTTCCGTCTATATAAGAATGTCAAACAACTTCTCTTTTGTCAATATTATCACAACAGTATTAGCAAATAAATATAATATCGCGTATATATTGATGTAAAATTATCGCTTCTCACAAACATTTTAAGGCGATTAATCGCAAAAGCATTGCCTCCTAAATATTAAAACGGAGTAAATGGAGTGATATGTGCTGAGTTTTACAGCAGTAATAATTCATAAGGCAAGCGTAATGCGCGTGAAATAGATTCAGTGAGCCCTTCTAGAAGAAATGTTTGAACGCCCGTTGGCGCGGAACGTTAAATTAGGGTGCATAGCGCTTTGAGAACTGATATATCATCCGCAATGATACGAACCCCTATTGTATATTTTATAACTTAATGGTATAATATATTTATGTGATATATGAATATATTTATTGCACTCAACCTGTCCACATATATATAATAAGGAATGTGGTCTTGTTAAGAAGGAATTACAATAATTTTATCATTACATTTTATTCTAATACAAATACCAGACTCCATACTGTTTACTACAACTGTATTATAATCTTTATACTATTTCACTACTATAAAAATATAAATTGATCTAAGACCTTGCACTGATTAATATATGGTAGAATATCCCTATATCTTATTCACCGGCAATGTTGAAAGTCAAACGATAAGACACAATCTACACTAATACTTAATATTTCAGCAAATTATATCCTACTATAAAAATGCTATCATAATTTTTGCTGTAATTATTTATGAATGTATGTTACTGAAAAACCTGATTACATTTCACATGTATGTACATTTATAAATTAAATTATATGTATATATTAAATAATATATATTTTTATAATTCTTTTAAACTTACATGTTATTATTTTGTATTAAAATCCTTACTAATTTTAGTATAAATATATTGAAACTTATATTAAAATTATAAATTGCTGTGTTTAGACTATATAAACAACAAGCGAGTTATGTGCGGTTTGGAATGGACGGAGACCTCGAACGGAGCTGCTGTTGCTACCTCGTTCTTCCTCATAATCTTTCTTGTAGTCATTCTGAAATAAATGATAAATCAAAAGAATTTAAATGTTAAAGAAAAAACAACAACAACATACGATGCTTGAATTTTGATCAACGTTTTATTATAATAATATCGTTGATAATTAAAAATAAATTATTAAATTCCTAACATTTAAATAAAACAATTCTTATTGCATTTAATCAATAGGCTTAAATTAAAATTAAAATTTACAATGCTAATCCAATATAGCAAAGCGATATAAATAGGTTCGTAGTTTTATCTAAATTAGATTTAGGCGCGGGCTTAACTAACCTTAGAGGTAGATAAGGAGCAAAAACTTTTAACTAGAAGAGAGTGGTAGCGTCTTACTGTTGACAAATAGTATTTTGTTTTATGTTTCTTTAAGAATGTCTTATGTCTTCTATCACGTCAATGTGTATGTACTATGTACAAGTTTAATACAAATCCTTTCCTTAATTTTCAGGTGATAAGCATGCAAAATAAAATATAATATTTGCAATATTATAAGGATGTTTTATTCAAATATAAAAAACACAATTACTGTAATTAATAATTGAAAATCAGTACTGAAGATACAAAATAAAGTAAAGTGAAATTAAATTAATTTAATAGAGAAAAAAATGAGAAAAACGTCTCAACGCCGGCTCTAGAGCGGCTATGAATAATCCCCCGTCAGCACCATGCGAGCCCGGTGCCCAATTAAAAACCTACTCTTTCCACGATTTTTAGCTTAGAATATTGTATAATAAGCCAATAAAATACGGCACTTAACGCCCACCAGTCTGCTATGAAATATACACTTTTTCCCTTATTAATTTCACTAAAATACGCCTTTAAAGGTAGATGTTTAGAATATTTGATATATTTTTGTGACAAAATTGTATATTTTTAACGATTTCGTATTAACGAACACAATTGATTATATCTAATATAAGATTGTCTATGACGTTAATCGTAGGATTGATATATCTATTATGTTATACTCGTATATTAAGATATTTTATGAGCTACAAGAATGAATGCTTGTAAATTCTTTGAAGATGCAAAAATGTTGTATGTCTTAAAAGATGAATACTTCTCCGCCCCAGTTGCAAAAGGATAGACGGAAGCTTCGCCTTATTGTCGGTCGAAATTGGCCACTTTACTTCAATTTGCCATCAATTTATAAAATGTTAAGAATGAAATTAATGCCTCAATTTTAGTATTGTAAGTGATATTTTGTGTATTTACATATAAGTGTGTGTATATATTAAGAATATTATAATAACAAAAATGTAAATTAGTGATATATTATAATTCTTCTATTAATCCGACGCTTATCAGCTTAATCTTCAAAAAAAATTTGTAAGATGACACACGTAACTTTTATATTCGTTAAGAATAAGATGTATACAAACTTTTTAAAATTAGTACAATATTATTGTATAATTTTCAAACTTAAACACGTCGAGATAAACGGTTATCATAACAAACTGAAATATACTTATGACAACCAGATATCCTCATTTATTATTAGTCGAACTAAAACCAATAATCAACCAATTCTATTGTTTGTTTATTTACGCTATTTCGTTACCGTTCAACAAGTGGCTTACCATAAACAACGCTCCCTCTAGATAAGGACAACGCATACTTAATACAGAAGTTTACTTCTTACAAAACGATTCAAATATGAAAAAATATTTTAGATAAATTGATTGATAACTTATATGTTATTATCGACGAGAGTAATACATATTTTTTTAATAATAGTAGTTTAATATAGTATAATCCAACAGTACTAGAAAAATATAAAAAGAATGCGTAAAAATATATTGTATAATATCTTATAATAATATTCGCTCTCTTATTTATTTAAACCATAAACAGAATTAATTATATCAAATGCATACCAACCGATGAAAGTTAGTAAAAAAAACCTTAAGATTTGATACATTTTATAATGATGGGTGCAGTATTATTTTAGACAATTTAATTTACGACAATAAAGTCGCTCGTCTGCGCGGTCTGTGTATTAATTAGGAATGTAGATAATGTAAACAGATTAATAGAACACACACGCCGTGCTCCCTTTACGAAGGTGGTGACAGATTATGAGAATGCTATGTGATTGTGGCTTCCACGGGCAAAATTAAATATGGTATTTTAAGTTAACACCCAGATACGTTAAAGATAATTCAGTATTATTATCATACAATATAATTTTATTAAATAAACGCTTAAGTATCAATATTTAAAATTAATAACAGTTTCGTTTCTACTTCTGTCTGCGAAACCATTTATCGGCTTAATTATTTCAGATGGTTAAATAACATGTAATGACATTAAAAATATAAAAGTTAGCTAACTACATTATCTATTTGCAACTTTATTCTTTAACATTTTAAACTAAGACATTAGCGTTTAATGCGAAAAAATATACAGCGGAGACAATTTCTTTAAAAGCCCTTAATATCTTTTTAAGAGTCCTTATCGTAAAAGGGGTACTAAACAAGTCCCGCCATGAACATTATTTAGAAAAAAAGGAAACCGAGCGGAGTTTACTTGTTTCAAAAAGGCGGGTCTGTGTGGCATCAGATAACGCTAGATTTGCGGCTAGTCCATTAACAAATTACCCCCCTTATAACCCCTTATACCTGCAAGCGTTTTAATATACCCAACACTTTTAATTACACATACATTTATGATAATGGTGATTTATTTTATTTGACCTGTTTATTTGGAACTTCTTTATAATCGTTTTATTAATTTGTTGAAATAAAAAGTGAGTAAAACGTATGTTTTATTTCTTCTATAAAGAACAGAATATTTTTCCTAACGACATCTAGCGAAATTTTGGAAATTTACTTAAGTAAAGCTTGCGTATGTTTCAACCAAAAAGAACTTTTAATATGGGCTACCGGAATCACGGTTCGTTTCTTCTGTTTTTTATAAGTTTGGTAACATTTTTATTTCATAAACAAACAGTTTTTTAGTTCTTATTAAATTTATTTCCTTATAAAAATATGTTTCCGAAAAATTTAAAAATGTAATAAAATGAAAGAAAAATTATGATACTTACATATTTTTAAATACGAAATAAAAATCTATCGACACAGACAGACGACTTGTATAATATACCTATTATTCGTTTGTAGAAGTCACAATTATTAAATTATTATACATTATATTCCCGTTGACGAATTTACCATTGCATATTAATTTAAAAATAATAAATTATAAATACGCAATCACGTTCTATATATATATCGTCTCTATTGAAATTCACTCAGACAATTGAAAACTAATCATGAATGGGAGTCTAAAATTTAATCACCTCAAATAGCCGGCAAAATAGGTAATAATTAGTATTTCATGAACGCTACTGAAATTAAGTTTTAATGAATATAAAAATTAATACAAAAGTTGTGGGATAACAAATTATTTTTTATATACCTTTTCCATTTTGAATCTGTAGCAGTGATCACTTGTGTATGTCAAATGGGAGTGGCAGGAGAGCCTATTTTGATATCATATTTATCGAAATCAGTCCTTCTGTAAAGACACACTCCCACTTAAGATTAAGGCTACAAGGGGTATATGTACTTAGAGAAAATATAATGATATATATAGATGATAATAAATATAGTTATTATCAGTTACATTGTTCTAAAATATAAACATTTATAATTTAAATAGGATTATTTTAAAATACACATTAATTGCATTTTGGGAAATTTGTAATAATATAAACCCTTCTTAATTATATTGATATATTATAATTTTAATATTAATAACATTAATTGATATTAAACTTATATGTTATAATTTACTTATATGCATTATATTTTACATTGAATTCAATAACATTGATTCATTCAAAATCTATTAATTAGTGCATTTATTTATCAGCTTCTATAAATAACAGTTAAATATTGTATGTAATAAACCAGTGTAATTTATTTGTATAATAAACGACGATAATATATATTTAATGAAACGAGCAGACCATCCACCTGGTCAGTGATGCCATGTACCGTACCCCTAGAAATTAACCAATCAACCGTGAGGAACAGAGAGTGATGGGGGAAGCTAGAAAAGGGAGGGAAAATGTGATCGTTTGGATTGATTACAAAACGTAGCGATAATAGCAAATTTACTCTAATATTTTTGTAATACGGTGGTATTATAACTGTTAAATTAAATAACCAGAGGTAAACTACCATACCTATTTACTTAATTTATTATGTATACATAGTAATAGCAAAGCAACAAAACAAAATTTGTACATTAAATATAGAAAATATATTTTAATTAAGCATTCAGTACCTAGTAGAAAGCTTAAAACAGTCTTAAATTTTTTCTTTGATTCTATGTAAGCGTGTAAAGTATAAATTAGTTTGTTTATTAACTAAGTCAGCATATACAGTAACGCCAGTCCGGAAAACCCACCGTCCTCCTTACACCCAATCACACGACGAGGTTTAGTATTTTTAAGCCCAAAGGAAAGAAAGAAAAAAGCAATCTGAAGATTTACTACATTCTTGATTATATTCTCTTCTTACAATTAAAATAATAGATTACAATAGATATTTCACATTATCGGTTTATGATTCAACTTATTATTTACTAATGACACATATAGAATTGAATTTCGAAGCCAATAATATTCTTCTTTATCTTCGTTTTATAAGAATATCACTAAGATGATTGATAATTTCATCTCTATATTTTTTTTTGTTTTTAACTTACACAGTTTCACAAACACATGTGTTGGTCTTTCTATTTTGGTATATAAATATAGGGTCAGTATCGCGACGTAGTTTTGAAAATTGCAACCACATACCAGCGTTGAGAACATTTGTTTTCAACAAAAGCTGACTTAAGTCACCCATTTTAAACAGCATAAATACTTATGGGAATTTTTATTTTTTGTTATTGATTCATTTATTTTTTATATACTCTGTAGCTTTTCATTGTTATTTTTTCATATTTTATATAATTGAATTGGAATTTAAATTTTGAATTTGAAAAAAAGGTTTTTTCACCGGAAGGCACATACACTAATTTAGGTTTCCCTAAATTAGAGTATATTAAAACTATTAGTCTGATTTTGATAAAATTTGGTGAAGTATAGGCGTTACTATAAAGTATTTGTAAGATAACATAGGTTACTTATTAATTCGTAAAATTATCTCATTATAAAACACAAAAAATATATTTTGCTATAATTAGAATTCAAACTAACAATGGATAGAAATATTTAAATTTAAAAAAAAAAGCTGCCTGACGATAAAAATACAAATAAAATATATATATAATAATTATCCTACAAGGATGAGTCAGATAAAACTGCTTCTAAAATAAAACATCAAGTGTTACAGAGTACTTCTCAAAAATTTAGGGATACCGTTCGTGCCAAATCCTTTTCTGGAGTGTAATATTAATTCTTAATGGATAACGTTACGCTAGTACAGGCCTTGCTTTTTGCGGCCGGAAAGAAAGATTTAGCCAAGTTTCGAGTTACTCATTGTATCTTAAATATTTAATAATAAGCGTACAAATACTATTTGTTTCTAAAAAAATTTATGAACTTTTCGATTGTTTGCATAAAATTATCCTTATTTGTTAAGAAATAAAAAGTAAGTATTCAGTTTTAAATATTATTTTAGCATAATATTAATATGTATTAAAATAAGTTTAAAGGAGTATGCCGAGAGTTTCTTCTCCATGGATCTACCCTTTGGAACCGTGCACCCAGTCTAACGTTTCGTAATTACTTAGTTTTAATTATAAAACTTTTACTTTGTCTTTGAATTTGAACTATTTTACAATAACTATTAAATGCCTTTCTTAAAAATAGAGAATGGTAAGATTTATATAGAAATTATCTATTCCTCTTTTTCGAGAACGAGAAGCCATAAAAAAATCTTATATCCATTATACTTAACAAATTTTAAAAGAATATTTCAATTATAAAAAAACGATGTATAAAAATAGATATTGTTTAATATCGGAACAAAAATAGGCCTTCATAAATGAATCTCTAGTGCCATGAGAACCTACAAAACCGTAACCTACGGATTTAGATTATATTTATATAGAAATTAAAATTAGCTTAAATTACCTAACAACCCAAATGAAGAGAAGTTAAGTGAAGCTTAAATGACGCAACGTGACGTCAGATCCGGTTCGCGGGGCGCAGGCGCAGCAGCGCCGGAAGCCGGACGCTGTGGTGAAGCACAATCTGGAGTTGGACGGCGGGAAACACTGAATCAAGTGCAGCCTGAGCTTTCTGTTTTATGTATGGCACTGTAAAAGATAAATTAGAGCGTTTCGTTTACTATCCTTAGCGGTGTGTGGTTTCTAGCTAATCCTTAATGTAAATGTTAGTGGTATGTCTACGGTCTGAAGGATTTCGTTTGTATTTAATTATTGACTCATTGAAATGAATTTGTTAACTATAATCAACATAAAAAACCACCTGATTTTAAGCTAAATTACTGTTATTTTTTTCTTATTTTATTTATTTTATATCAAAAGTTATTAGATATTAGTGGGAATTATGATATCAGTCAATTCTTTTATTCAATTACTTTTCTCATTTCGGATACTATTACAATACTTAGTTTAAAACTATTTTTCTACTCTTTAGAACAAAAGAAATCCTTATAGTTTATTTTGCCGTCTCTTGGAACGGATATCAAGTTCTTTTATACTACTGAGATGGAATGAAATTCTGTCTTGATTTCTATTTAAACTTCAAGCATTTTAAGAATGAAGAACTTAGCAAAAATGAAAATACAAACTTTTGTTAACAACATTCGTAAAGTTCTTATTTATTAGAAAGAAAATTTAGTAAAACATTCATCATGATTTTACTATAAAGGATCATTTAAACAAACAGTTAAAATGTTCATAATTTAAAAAAACATAAGTTCGGAAAAATGTTTCCCAAATACACACGAACAAGGACACAGCAGTTCTATGTGGAGCGCTAGTCTTGTGGGACACGTGTCGAAACTTCCTCTTGAAAACTCCACCCAAAGAGTAAAGCCTTGTTTCGTGCAACCTGTACGGTTTATACCAGCTGTTACCGGCTTAAAGTGGAGTAATGAAACCAGATAATTGCAGTTATATTATTATAAATATCGTTTATATTTTTTTTATTATAGTTATTTTATTATCAAAATAATGAAATATAACTTTTTGGACTCTAACAAATTGTCTATTTACACCTTATTGAGTATAATTTACCAAAAATATATATTTAATGAATCAAATATATATTTTTTAATATTTTTTATTTTTTTAGTATTGAAATACATGAAATTACATACATATGAGAACTATAACACAAAACTTGTTCTATACGGTTGAATTATGGTAAAAATATTGAACAAATATTAAAAACAAATCTGATTTAAAAGATAAGTGATGTTAGGTGATGTTATGTGTAAGTAATTAGTACACATTTATATTTCAAATGTCAAAGTATTAAACTATATAGCTTATTTTAAAATACCACGCAGTTAAAGCTGACTTCTGCAGACAATCTGCACCACTGCCTATTTTCCATTCCATTATTTTAACCGTTGTAGGACGAGGAACGATTGTGGTTGGAGTCGGTGTCTACAGTTGACTTCGAGGCTGCTTTACTTACACTTTCATAAATCTTAGATATTTTAAAGATAATTGTTGTTCTTAGCCGTAAAAATGTTTTATATTAAAGGATTATTTTCTCAGAAAAGAAGAAAGGTTATTTTAAAAAAGGGTTTTAATTGTTCATAAGAGTTTACATAAACACACGCCCCTACTAAACCTCTGCGCATGCTCCTAAAAACAACCCTGTTCGACTTTTGTTTTTGTTTTTGATTTACCGCTAAGTACTTGTTTTTAGTATTATGGCAAAATCTCAAAGTGTTAGAGTTAAGAATATTAATTAACTTACTTAATTTTTTTATTCATAACTTTAATATTTTTTTTACCTATCGAATACTAAATTTATTTCATTAAAAATTTTAAATATTCAGTTTTACTAAAGGTTAATAATTAAGAAAGACAAAATGTGAATAACATTAAACAAGTATTAATAAAAATCACAAAAAAATATGGCCATATCCTAATAATACACGGTTATACATATTAAGGAACTTATACATATTGAAATAAAAAGCCTGAAAAACGTCAAAGTATGCGCTGATTATTATGAATAGTCTTACTGAGTGAGATAATGACATTAAAACTAATCACATCAATCCACTAAAAAAGGCAATATGAAAATTATTACCACTAATCAATCAATTGCTAAAAATATAAATATAATTAAAGGTTTATTAGTATTAGTACTTTTTGCTGAACCATACAAACAATTTATAAGAAAATTCAGTGTTTATTTATGTATTCAAGTGCATTAAACAAAACAAAACTTAGTAGTCAAGTAAATGTATATTACCGGAAAGCTTAATTACAACTATATTACGGATAGTCTTTAACGCGTAAATAAAAACAGAATTAACCTATAGTCTAAAGTCTAAGTTAAAAGAGCATTTTACATTTACCGGTAATGATTAGTCCTTAACTGGTAAAGCTATCTTATCATCGATTGATATCAAAATATATGTCAATATTAATTTATCAATCAATATAGCTTTAAAAATAATTAGGGGAATCTTTGTGAGACTTATAGATTTACCAAAGTGCATTAACTTTGGTAAAATGGTGGCATAAATGATGGCGATAAATGTATCGACTGGTTGAATATAATGTTTTTATAATTATCCAGACATTTCAACAAATTCTGTTGACATGTGATTTTCTAGGGCAATTAATACTTCCACTACAACTCCTGTGGCAGCTTAATAATAGGGAAATTTAACTAACAACAACCTTGAACTAATATTTGTATTAAATAAAATAGGAAATAAAATAACTACCATATATGCTAGTCCATATATGCTAGTCCATATATGCTAGTCCATTTAAAAGTTAATATGAAGGATTACTAAAAATGTTCAGTTATTCATTAAGATTGGAAAATAAAAAACTAAATTGAGATCATTTAATAGAACTTTTAATTTAATTGAGAATATTTACACATTAAAATAAAATCAACAAATCAGATAATACAACAAAATATATAAATATAACAGCATCAAAAAAACTGAATTTAAAAGAATACCTTTATTTTGGATAATTTGGATAGCACTGGGAATGAGACAAGTATAATTAAACTCCTTGGTGTTAAATGAATTATTATGTATATAGGAAAGTCTAAGGTTACATTTATTTGAAATTTAATTGAGCGACCCCCGTGATCGAATTAACAGTGCCTTGACTAAATTAAAATGAAATATGTTTTGACGTTTTTGAGGTATTTTCTATAATAATATTGTATTTATTTAATAAATGTAAAACTATATTGTATTAAATATATATACAGATACATACATAATAAATAAAGTTATACACTTTCTTTTGCTATTCTCTTATTTTCAGAGAGGAAATATGTACAAATATACGATATTTATGTAATATAGAACTTTACAATTCAAATCTTGATTACACTTTGAAAATTAAATATCTATTTATCAAGATTTCAAATAACATGAATTCCTAATAACAGTCTATACCGACAACAATAGAAATCTTATGAAAGGCGTCGTATTACACATACAATTAGATAACCTCAATTTTCAAATGGCGGACCAGATGACGCTCCTTTCAAACGTCTCTCAATTAATAACTTTAGAAATTAGCGGAAAGTGCTAATTATTCTATCTTCATTGGATTTGCTTTTAAAGTAAATCGATTTCGAGTTGAAGATAATTTCAATAAGTCATTTTTAAAGAGCTCACTGTAAAATACAAATGTTTTTAATGTTGTTCTTCTTTCATACAACATTATTTTAATACTTTATTGAATTAAAATAGAAGTCATAAAACATAAATTGAAAGATAACGATGAATAATGGAAAAAATAGTTCTAAATCCGCCACGAAAGAGTCTGTTAAATACGTTGACTGAAGTAGAGTCCCAGTCAAAGACTATCATTTAGTGATGACCTGTTGTATAGTAACAAAGATCAAATTTAGTTGCAAAATTGATTGAATATTAGAATGACATTATATTCCATATTATACGAATATATTAAATAAATAATTAAGTAATTGGTATATTCAGTTGGAGAATTTATAATAAATAATACCGATAGAGGTACACACACCAGAAACAGAAAGATTATTTTCTCATATTTCATTTATATTAAGGACTTAGTTCAAATTCTTAAGGTTTAACATTATGGCCTAAATCTTCTATGTTCAAATATCATTGAAGATTCACTTTTTATCATAGTTCTACCCAGAATAAACTCATTTGTATTCTCAACAAGTTGAGGAGAGCAGCGACAGAGATAATAAGTTAAAATCACTGTATTCCTTACATTTATTTACTCTGATATCCATTTGTTAATAATTATGAATAAACAACATCTTAGCAATACAATTCATTTCGAGCCGTCCACAGGTTACCAAATTTGTCAGGAACATTATTTACATATCAACAAGTTTCTCATCTACACTTCTGCCCTGTTTTTGCATTTGTAGAATTTATATTTAACGTTATTTTTAATAGACCTTACTCTTTATATAGAACTGCTTAGGAACAGACCGACGTTGAATTGTAAAATGTAAAAAGAAGAATCTCACCATACATAGTGAATGCATAAAGTTAAGTAGTAAAGTAGATTCCTATCATAATTATTATTTTTGAAGTCGAAGAATTTAGATCCTCAATTGTAATTAGGACACCGTTGTTTATTTTCCAAAAAGTAAGATCATACTCGTATATGGTTTAATTTTGAACATTTAAATTGTTGTAATGTTTGGACTGCAGCATCGCAACGCTCTGTCTCTACGGAAATAGTACCAAATTTTCATAATAATCGTGAGGTTATTATAGCTACGTTTCCTATGATCTATAAGATTTAGTGCTCAAAAATCCCCGCCTTTCTCTTAGTGTACCTTACATTCTGCATCCCCCTTTCTTGAGAGTGGTAACGTATTTGTAGTCACCGCTTACCATCAGATCTATCGTCGTCGTCGACCTTTACGTAGGGTATCTTACGTAACTCATAATTTTAATGATCAATATCTTACAAACTATAAAATACTTGAAAAATTTGTATTTAAGCGTGTTCAGAGATATAGTTGTAAATAAAACTTTAAGTGTATTCATTTATTTCTTGTATTCAGCGTTAGTCTAAACATATAAATAAAATAGAAGTTTCTGTTAGTAATTCCAAATTAACAGCTTTTCATATAGTATAAGTAAGTAATACGGTAGTAACATTTTTTTTCTCTATCTGTTTGTTCCAGATAATCTCTGAACCGCAAGGACTGATTCTAACAGGATTTTCACTGGTATACTGGTATACATATTTCACTGGACAGCTAATTTTATAAGTAGTTACTTAGGCTATTTTTATTAAAAAAAACATTTAAAGTCGTGGACACAGCTGGTTTATAAATAAATTGCAACATGTATTTATAATACAAACGCGAATGATTATTAAAATAATTTTCGTTAAAACCAACAAATAAATGCATCATATGTTTATTAACGCATTCTATAATATTAAATAGTTGAGTCGATTTAACCAAAAATGTGTACTTTACGTATAGTTTTATTTTATTACTTTTTTCTTTTTACATAACAATAACGTTTTGTTAAAAGTTTAAAAATATGTATTTATACAATTTATGATTTGTAAATATTTTCATTAAATAAAAATACTATCGATCAAATAAAGTCGTAACATACAAGCTGTTGAAATGAAAAATGACTGCGACATTTTCATTTGCCTTCAAAGTGGCTAAGTCGCCAATATCTGTTAAAGGCAATTCGAAATCTATCGCTTCATATCTTCCATCACGCGGACATCTGCGTAAGAATAACGGGAGAAGTGGGCTCTGAATGAACAAACCGCCAGTATATGGTGTGACTTCGAGTGTACCGTCCGCATGCTCCGGACTCGCTCTCAGAGTGACAACTTTGTACGCTATTTAAGTGATAGAATTTCATTATTTGCTGTTAACTACTGGTAAGTAATTACTTTTCTGTATAAGTTTACGGTATCGTGCGGTCGGAGTTATAAAATTTATTCCTGTTTCTAAAGCTTTCTCGGAGTTTGTAACTTTTTTAATTTTTCAAGTATGTTTGCTAAGTTATTGATGGGATATTGTTGTATAATTTTATTTTCCTCTGAGTCTGTGTCAATAATATCGTATTTATATTTCTTTATGTAATATATATATATATATATATATATATATATATATATATATATATATATATATATATATATATATATATATATATATATATATATATATATATATATTTAAATGTTTTGTATGTGTCTAAATATGAGTCGTATGTTACACAAATTCTAATATTCAATTACTGGATATTGTTTAGAAACAGTAAATTATAAATTTAAAAGTAATTTAAGTTACTTTATCATTGAATAATAATATTTTTTCTACTTTTAAATGAAAGCGGGAATAATTTAAATGTGCAAAATATTATCAACAAATAAATTGAGTTTAGTTATTGATATTTATTTTATACATATTCAAATAAAATTATTAAAAGTTTAGGTTATTAAAAAAATATATATACATTAAAGATGTATAAAGGTATTCAGAGAAATATACAATATATTTTTTTTATTATTTTGCTCGTTATTTCTTATTAATCGTGAATCAAATAAAAAGTAACCTTATGTAGCTGTGGCTACGTACTGTAAGAGATGTGTATTTTCGCTTACTTCATAAACACATTAACATAAATTTAAGATACACAGTTCAATTTGTTTGTTATAAAACACTCATCAGTAATAAGAGGATTATAAGCGTCGGAGATTATTTTAAATATTAAAATTTCCTATTAAAATGAGCTAGGCTTCGTGATCATCTTAATCAATGTAGTAGAAATAAATGAATTTAAATCTCATGGTTGGAGTATTTATAAATTTAAAGATAAGACAATTATTAATTTAAAACTAGCTGTACTCACGACTTTGCTCGCGAGGCATATATTTTTTAAAGTATAGTTATAACATCAGCTATCCGCAGGTAACTTTCTGTTAAAACCGGATCAGCCGTTTCAGAGATTGACATGAACAAATAGACAGACAGACAGACAAAGAAATTATTTTTTTTATTTACCGTATATATATATGCATTTATTGATAAGCTGTTAATTTGGAATTACAAACAGACACCTTTATTTTATTTATATGTATAGATAACAGTTTAATTGTTATTCTCTGAATACAAATTTAATAATAAATGTAATGTGGTTGAAGCTGGCATTATTTACGAGTGACGCGGGTACAGATGCAGGCTGTCAGCTTCGTTTAAAGGTATTGTTTGTTAGTAACATCTTTTGAAATTGAATTAATAATGATGAAAAAAATATGAAATTCAGATTACTCTGATCATTTTTCAGTAATGGTTCTATTTAATATGAAACTACTTTAAGAAGCTTTCGAGAATAATCAATTATAATAAATAGCTTTTAAATTTCAATATACTCCATTTATTTGATTACTTTCATGAAATTGAATGCAGTATCTATGGTAATATAGAGTCGTTTATTCCTATTTATTATATTTATATCGGTGTTAGGTACATTTTTTATAAATTTAAATTTATTTTATATTTTTCACATATGGTACTATATTTTAATATTTTTCTAACAAACTTTTTTTTTTTATTTTATTACAAAATAACCACGATTTGACTGAAAGTTTTTTTTTTATTAATATTACGAGCACTACGAATGTTGTGAACTTTTCATTTTATGGTATTTTTTTTTATATTTATTTTATATTTTAGTTAACTTTTTATTGGCCAATATTTTTTAGTTAATTTCATTTAACCATAAAATCGTTTAAATTACATTTCACTTCGATATTTAAACATGTTATGGTGACAAGGATTATTGGTTTCATATCTATGAATTTATAATATTTCAAAATATAAATATTATAAATTTGGCGTCAATAGTGCTTATTTACATTAGTTGATTCAAATATTATAATTAAAAATTTCGTTACTAATTAGTTCAAAATCGCACCCTTGCTTTATTAAACAAGGTTCCCTTAATAGAAATTTGTAAAGTGGAATGTTTTAATATATTGTAATAATACTATTACTAATTTAGTAGTTTATAGACTATTGGATGAACGGCAAATGTGTTAAAAACTGTCATGTGTTGTGTTGATTTATAACACACTTTTAATTATATAATTCAATTATTAACGTAAATAAGTTTTATTCTATAATGTGTAATTAACAACACATGAACCTTATCTATGAATACTAGATGAAAATATATATATATATATTATCGACTTACACTTTTAGTTTATTTATTTTGAAAAATAAAATAAACAGTTTAATAACATGATTTATCTTAAGTAATGTTTTATTTTGTATTTTACATCAATAATTTGTAAGAAACTAAGGGTATACTTCTCGTACTGAAATATTTATATTCCAACCTACATATCAATATATATATTGAATATTTAAGGATTGTAATGATAATAATTATTATAAACTAATTTGTAAACTGTTTATTTTTGGCTTTTTTGTACCGTTTGTTAGTTAAGTTTAGTTTAATTTGAATTCTCCACCTACTTATCATCGGAAGTATTCATACTTCACTTCGAGTTGAATGTGAAAAAAAAATACAAATTTCTGCCCGTGATATCAAATCAAATGGAAAAAATAAACAAAAATAACACACTTTATTACGCGATGTTACGAAAAAGTTATAATCACTTCTGTCATTATATTGTAAGAACACTCATTAAAATCGGGTACTTTCCTTTCTTAACTCATATTTATGCAAATATTCTTCTTGACTTATTCTGGCCTCATACATATTATTAAACTTTTAATTCTAACAGAAAAATATTTTTTAATGGCCATATATACAAAACAATTTGTATTCTTATCTTTGAAATATAATAGCTTCAGAAATTTGGATTAAAGTGGAATTCTTTTATAAAATATTAATTATTATTTTCTAAAGAAATAAAAAATTAATATTGATCCACAAATAAACGTTTGCTTCCTATAGGATATATAAATAACTTCTCCGAAAAGTCAATTTTAACACGTCGACTACTAATTGCTTAAAACAGGAAGAGAACTTCTCTCATTGTTTCAACGATTTACATTATCATTAGCAAGGTATCTAGAATACA
Source organism: Melinaea menophilus ssp. n. AW-2005 (assembly GCA_918358695.1). NCBI lineage: Eukaryota > Metazoa > Arthropoda > Insecta > Lepidoptera > Nymphalidae > Melinaea > Melinaea menophilus. Next base: position 12,606,831 of record OU911055.1, read on the forward strand.
GAAGCCGACTGTTCTTTACTCGGAAATAGTCTAAATCCTTTATTTAAATATACTTATTTATGTTATAATGCGCATGAGTTTATTTTTACGCTTATCTTTAAAGAGATAACGGATCAGCCAGATTGCTTTATTTAGATGTCCTAAAGTAAATTTGTTCATACAAATATTTATTACAGTTGTGAGAAATAATTGTAAGATTTAAATAATACAATACATACAAATATGTTAATGATATGAATATTTTGATTATAATATTGTATTTAATGTTGTAGTTTACTTACATTTTATTTTACATTTAAATTGCGTATGCACCTAATGGCTATATAGATTATCGTTCAATAATAAAGGAATCTGTAATTTTTGAAATATCTTTTTTGGTGAAATGTATTTTTAAGAACTTTTAAATATATAAAGACCAAAAATTATGATAATGTTTATTTGATTAAAATACTAAAGATTACAAAAGGAATCTGTCTATTTCTTTTGTAATATATTAATATAAGTTCAAGAAATTATTAAACAAATATCAAATTATAAAAATTATATTTAAATAGTTTGATACCCACTTACTTATCTTTATCTACTAATATATGCAATTAAATACACGTAACGAAAAGAGCACAAGGTATGAATATCGATGGTTATAAGAGAAGAGAGCTACCGCAAAATACATGGATGGTGTGCAAAAAAAAATGAGATAAAAAGCAAGTCTCTAGCGGGATGACGTATGATAGAAGAATGTTGAAGAATTTGACATTTTGCGCCGAACCCAAAATAATTAGGATAAGTACAGATGGATGATGATATATGCAATGAAATAAAAGTATTCCAAATGGTTTTGAGATAGATACAAAATAGACAGACTATAAAAAATACATATTAACATCCAAAAACGTTGTAACAAAATATATAATAATCTATATAGATAGGGTATCGTATCGTAGATAATCGGTTTGAATAAACATCAATTAGAACACAATTAACCAAATCAAAGATGAACATTACTAAGGCAGTTTAAAAGATAGATTATGTGATAAAATTGTAAGCGTTTTTTAAAGAAAAACAGTACTCTTGAATTGTTTTCGATAACAGTGTATAAAATTTAATGCAAGTGAGCTTAACTACCAAAATAGTTATATCCTTGCATCTCGCATTACTACAGCTATCTCCGATATTACATATTCAGTGAACCTTTTTACACAATACTAAAAGATCGGTCGAGACCATTCTGGTAGTTTCAATATGTCGTCGAAGCCGTATTGATAACTGGGATGTGTCTAGAAATTCTTATACAGCATTATCGCACTTTTGCGGAAAAATACTTACCGGTTTCTGATCGCATCCGCCACCACATCGATACGTCCCCTTCAACCGATGTTTGCATGAATGGTTGATATACCCATAATAGTGAATCATTATTGACTGATCAAATCGCAAAATGTCGCGCGGAAGGCGCGCAAATAGCCCTATCTCTGTATATGTACAGTCGTAATTGCAGGGTGTGAACAAAATGCGCTTTTTATTTATCGGAGTATGTCTCGTTTTTTCATTTCATTTAATTGTAAGAATTTTTTATTTTATTTTATGAATATATGATATTATGAAATATTTAGTGGCCTAAATAGCATCTAAAACAATATTAAAATTTTCTTATATTTCAGTACAAATGGATAATAAATATTTTTAACAGTATATCAGAAAGCGAGATTTTTTGTACAAACAAATATAAATTACAATTTTCATTTGCTTTTTTTAAACATTTTAATGTAAAATAAATGATTTATTTATATAATTTTTTTATCCTTTTTCTATTATGTATTTGAAAAATATTTTTGCACTTTGCATTATAATTTAAAATTAAATAGACATACACATGCGTACTTCAAATGCTATAATTATTAAACACTCTTTAAATTGATATAACGTTATATTATATATAATTAGATTATATATTATATATATAATTTGTATACAAAAATATTAAACGGATACAGATTAAATTTGGTGTGGTTATAGTATATAATAAAACTAAACTACTGAACAAATTTTAATTAAATAACTTGTGGTGTTAGCTTATTATTGGACTCAATACACAGAAAGTTTTACTTTCCAAAAATCCTATCCTTTTAATGGGAAAACTAAAAATTTGTTTTGTCAATAGTAATAATAACAATATATTGGAAAACAATTGAATAAGAATAGATTGTTGTCGATTGTAAATCGCTGGGTATTGACAGTTTTAAATGTAAATAATAAATGATCACGTGAAAAAATTCTTTATTTTAAGTATAAAAGTATATTATTATAGCATTTTTTTATTATTGAACAACGCAACGCAATTTAAAAACGCCGATCGTTTTCAGTGTCACATGGATATACCAGGCTTAAGCATCTGACAGCAGTGGAGGATCTGGGCTTGAAATATGCAGGAGCATTGGTGTTCCTTATATATACTTGCTGTTTTCATGATTGGACTTGAATCGAAGCTCGTAGGTAAGATTTTGTTCTAATTATTATTTCTATCGCGTATTAGTATAATTGTGAAACCGATTATAGTGAACAAAATCTGTCAATTTTATGTATTGATGTTTTAAAAAGTTACATTGTCCAATTCTAAATTATTTTTTTTTTTACAATCGATATAAATGAATGAAAGTTAAATTCTAACGCAGGTCAAGCATTTCAGCCGGAATTCGCGGAACCTATAACAAATTTAACTGTACCAGTTGGAAGGGACGCTACTTTTAGATGCCTTGTACATAACCTCGGGGGATATAGAGTAAGTAGACCTGATTCGATATCATCAAATGTTAATTATCTGATAGTGACTATATTTCAATATTCGAGTTCATAAGATTCATGCGATGTTATAAATAATACATAGTCAACACCAACTTAAGAAGAAAATAGAGAAGAAATTTCCATTTCCTAATAGATATTGAAGTATAGTATAGAATATAAAAGTCCATATTCAAGATATAATAATAATAAAATACATTTATTAATACCAAACTAATATGTAGGTCGGTTGGGTAAAAGCAGATACTAAAGCCATCCAAGCAATACACGACCATGTGATAACTAATAATCCCAGAGTGGGCGTGTCTCATAATGGGCAGACTGTTTGGAATTTACACATTAGGAACGTCCAAGAGTACGATCGGGGTCACTACATGTGTCAAATCAATACAGACCCTATGCAAAGTCAGGTAATTATGTTGTCTTTTATATTAGATATTATATTTTTTTTTATTTAGTTAGAAGTTAAAGCACTCCACTCAGTTTTTTCCAATTGGTCTTGTACTGCATTGCTTCTTCTGTGAAATTCATTTGGTTTCTTGCTGTAACCGTGGATTCTTACTTGTCTATATAAAAACTCCCTCGTCATAATCTCGGGTACAAACATGTTTCTACTTCGAAATAAAACCTCATCTTGTGGACCCCAATTTTTATAAGGAATACAAACATTGCGAAATTGATCGTATTTATAAAATTTTCTTAATTGTATTAATATTCCACTTATTATAATAAAAAAATAAACACTTAAAAAAATATAAAATAAAAGCTTGTCTACATGTATAGATAACGTCTGTATATAATACGATCTGTTATTATTATTTACCATAAGGGTGTTCCATTTAACGTATATAACAAACGCGATCCACATTGGATTTGTCACCCAAGCAATCTTCCAAAAGTAGCTCGCCTTAACACCAATCATAAAAATAATATCCACATTGTGGTTCTGAAAGCCGTATATCCAATATATTCCTACGGAAAAGAAGAAGCTACTCGTGAGTTGAATAATTTGAGTAACATCTGTGAGAGCCACTGCGAGATCTGAACAGTAAAATGGCCAAGAAAAAATACTAATAAGAGAACTGAGAATAAAACAACTAAATTTTTTGTATTTACGTGCTGTTGTCAATTTGGTTGTTATTAAATTATATAAGCATAAAAAATATATTGATATGTTTACAAATAAAGAAGCAAAAATTGCTGAAAACCAAAGAAAAGTCCAAAATGACAGAGAATCGAAGTAACTTAATATCTCAGTTACTGATGCAAAAGGATTAAAGAAAATATTATTGCCTACTTCTATAACATTTTCTTCTTCCCCGTGGTAGTACGACATTGTTTTTATACCACTAAATATTATGAGTGCAAAAATGAGAGAAATAGAAATCGAAAAAAGTGGTACCATAACGGCAGTCATAGTAGCCGGACTGCGAAATGATACCTCTCGTGACAAATATCCAATAATACCACACCCAGTTCCAAAGGTTAGAGCACCCTGCGATAAGATATAAAAGCAATGATTGTAATCAAAATCTTCAATATTAATTCCAATTTTTGATGCGTACCAAGTTCCGCTAGTGGATAAAGCTACAATAAATAAAAGGAGTAGAACAACACATGTATAAAAAGCTAGAATTCTAACAATTATTTCAACAAGTTTATGTTTTTTCAATAGTAGAATAAATAGAGCTAAACTGGATATAAAGCTTGTTAGAAAAGGTTTCCACAAATACATACAATTTTTATTCATTGTGTTATTATTTCCTATTTCCCGTTCAAAGAAGCAGCTACTTGCAGTCTTCATTCCACAATCTTCATTAAATAATTTTTGTGCTTCTATACAGTGTTGAAATATCGATACATTGACTCTTTTCACCATACATTTTGGATTGCCGAAATCATCACAGGAAAACCATGGCGGCGGATCCAAAGCTGCATGAAATGTATACTCCAAGTACCACGTTGACAACACCATCATGTAAATTGTTTTAAGTATTATTAAATACACTGTCGCATAGCCAACACCACGTAAAATAGGACAAAAATTCCAAATAGTCACTATATTGTAGTTTGTGTACTGTGCAATGCAGATCTCCGAATAAACAAGAGGAATTCCGACAAAAATAGCAAACAGTATATATAAGATCGAGTGGATGTAGAATCCGGTATGTGACATATCTACAGGGGAAAATACAATGGCAATATCGTTCATCATATAAGCCCATATTATAAATCTGTAGGTAGTGTAAGTCCATTTACTAGTCTGTGAGATGTCTCCAGTCATTTTTCCCAGAATATCAGAATATAATAAACGAATACACCACTAAATAATTTGTTCATATACGTTTGAAAAATACTAAGCACGGCCCACTTGAATAAACAAAAATTATTTTAGCCTGAAAAAAGTATAAGCACTGGAAATCAGTTATACGATTTTGAATCAAAAAGATTACAATTGTTTTGAAAAAGTATTTTTAATCAAACCCTAATGTTTCTTTAATTGGTTCAAGAAATAAAAATAATAAATCGCTATTACACTGAACTCTAGGGAGATAAAGTGAATTAAACAACGCTGGCGGGAAACGAGCGAGCGACGCAGCGGGTAATGATTCGTGTATGGTTCCCCTAAATTATTGCTCTGCGCTGTAATTTATACCAGTGTCTGATAACGACATAAATCCCAAGCGGCGACAGTGCAGCTGCAGGCTTCGACGGCGACGTCGACGCGGCATGACGCCTCTTGACGTAATGTGTTTCAAAAATAAATTCTCTTCACGCTTTAATAAAAATACAATAAGTAATTAACGAAATGGATGCAGTACGACTTATTTATAGAAAATTTATCAAAATATTGTCTCGTATATAAATATACTTTATAAAGAAAGTATATATTCAAGTTTAATATTATAAATAATTGATCAGTCATATAAAAATATAGTTTTATTTGTTATTTATAGGTCATTAATGACATGATGTATTTTAGATGGGTTACTTAGAGGTCGTGATTCCACCAGACTTTGTGACAGAGGAAACATCGGGAGATATAATGGTTCCCGAGGGTGGGACGGCCCGGGTGGCCTGTCGCGCTCGAGGACAACCAATGCCGCGAATTATGTGGAGAAGAGAAGATGGATCAGACATCGTAATTAGAGATACAAATGGTGCTAAAAAAAAAGGTATTTTCAATTGAAACTTTATTTAGGCAGTATTGGGAAAGTTAGGTGGTAAGAAGTTTTCAAGAAATCTTTACCAAAACAGTTTCTTCGAAAGTAAATAGCAAAACTTTATCTATAAAGTAAACCCTCTATCCTCAACACAATTTTGAATTTCACTTGTACATTTATATTTATATTTTCTTTGAAAGCGAGTATTCACGAAGACGAAGTTCTGACGCTTACGAAGATCTCGCGTTCCGATATGGGTGCATATTTGTGCATTGCTAGTAACGGCGTGCCACCTTCGGTGAGCAAGCGGATTGTGATCAAAGTACATTGTAAGTATCCAATTATTGAATACCTATAATGTCATTTTAGTATATGTCTGAACAGAGCAGGTATCTGTACATTAGACGATATTAGAGACAAATAGACAATGGAATTCATTAATTTTGTCTGGGTTTCGGTAATTATATTATGAAGTTGCTTTAGTTAACAAAAATAAAGTACACATTTTTTTTTGTAAAATTTAAAGAGAATTGTGTAAAATAAGACTAGTTTGTAAAAATATATTTCATGTATACCTCAGAGGAAAGTCATTTAGAGTAGTAGAAAGGTCGGTGGAAATTTCGTGGTAATTGTTGTTTATATCAGCAAGTTTCAGTGAAGTTTTGTTATTAAAGGTATAATATTATTTAATGCTCTACTAGTTCCAAATGTTTTACTGTTATCTAGTTTACTCTTAACCTAACAACATCATAAAAAAATCTTCTTTACAATAATAAAATTAACATTATAATTCATACTAACTCCAAACTTTCAAAAATCATACCATTATTAAATTATTACTGTTTATTTTAGTCACGTGGTTTTTAATTTCAAAATAGTTAATACTCAAATATTTATTCACACAGTTCATCCCGTGATCCAAGTGCCCAACCAACTGGTGGGGGCTCCGCTGGGGACAGACGTCACACTGGAGTGCTACGTAGAGTCTTCACCGAAGTCTATCAACTATTGGGTTCGAGATTCTAGTGAGTGGCATTATCTATTTTATATTTAACAAAAGACTTATGACATTAATACTTATTTTCCTTGTATTATATATTGTTATTGAATAAACCATTATACATACAAGAAAAAATTAACTTCAGAACTGTACACGTTAATTCTTATTGTGTAAATAGCAAACAGAAAATGTTTACAATAATAATAAATACATAATACACAAGAAAAATGTAAAAGAAATAGTACACAAGTTCATAAAAACGGGTTATAAACCAACTACTTGAGATACAGTGTAGTTGTAGGATCTGCTTTATATTTTTTATCTCTCTTCAAGTTTATTGCCACAAAAACGATAAAGAATGTTTGTCCCGTTTAACGTCCCGAGAATATCATCCCTTTAAGTCAAGCAAACGTGTATTCCCCACGGATGTCCCTTATGGGGGACCGTGAAATGTTTCGATTTCTTAGACTTCAATAATTAAGATATGAAACATTTAAATTAAGAAATATATGTTATACAGAAATTTAAGTGTGCAATATATTATATTAACCAATCACTATTGGTTGTATACCACTATTAGTTAGTTATACACAAAAACAAACAAATATTGGTTTTGATAAATTATTAAACGGAATCCCTGTAGCACTATAATACTTACTATAATATGTTTAATTAACAAAGTAACTCCTTAAAACTAGTACTATAGTTAAAATTTCCCTAGGTTTTGGCAAGCCTCAGATAGGCGGAGCAGCGTTTGCAAGTAATGAGATATTAAGATTAAATTTATGAGTACGTCGGGGTTTAAGTCTTAAGAAAAGTGACCTATTGTGGTAAAATAAGACAATGCCCATTAGTTCCACTTGAGTGGACCAGGCGTTTACGACTGCTCTGTGAGACGACCAACAATGCTTTTATAATTTATATCTTGGAATGTATTCTAGTGGCGCAATCCTATTACTTGAGAATTAATTTTAAAGTAATTCAAATAATTCTACTTATTTTACACATTTGCTTATTTCATTGTATTTTATATTTCTTCTGTATTTTGTTTATAATGTACGCTTTATTAATAAACTATTTTAAGTCAAATATATCATATTACACGAAAGATCAATATAATTCAGTTTGAATTTAGATAATCAAATTCAAATATATTTGAATGCTAAGTGACGCAGCCTGCAGCAAGTTTACTAGCAGATCAAACATTCTAACTTAGTCAAGCTTTTGATTTGCCAAGTTTCCGCTTAAGTAACCGGACCGAATGCTATCGCGACTATTGGGACCGTTTATACAGTTTACTGTTTGTTTCTGTCGTTGTGTTAAGCGCTTGTAGGCTTCCTGGCGCTTAATTGTTTCTAGAATTGATACGTTTTCGAGCTAAGTTTCTGTTTAATTTGTTCTGGGATATATTTACTTCATTGGACATTACTTTAACTCTACTTTGCCTGTTTCGATCAACTGTAAAACGAAATTGAACCATCGCAAATATCCGTTCATACGACTGATGAATTCATATTTTATTCAAACGTTGCATATAACGTAAAGGCCGAGATCTTACCAAGAAATTTTCATACTAAATTCAGCGACTATAATATATTCCCTCAAACCTTTTTATATGAGGTGCATTACCATAGAAGAGGTGTTATATGAATTCGTAAAAATGATATTAAATTTTAAAATAACATGCAAGATTAATAATATTGAACACGGAAACATCGGGTCGTAACTTGAAATGAACTTCAATAACGTAGGAACTGAGGTTTACTGACGAATCATAATAAAATTGTACGTGATATCCTGTGAAATATCCATTAGCAGCCACTGAAGCGTAAAATAAACCAGGTGAAGTTATGTTATAAAAATAATACATTTTCCTCCTTCTGATTATGACACGGAACATGTCAGGAAAATCCGTACGCAAGGCACCCCACTCAAGTCATTTCTGATATTACGATTTGCCAAAAAAGACAATATCATTGATCTGATTACTCTTGTAAAGAGTTTATCTGATCAAGTGATAAAAGGGAGTGAAATCGAAGAATTAAAGAATTATTGTTCAGAGTTTTTTAAATTTCAAATCTATCATTTTAAAATGATAAAAATAACTTTACTTCAATTTAATATATTATGCACTTAATATATTATGCACTTATTATTGTTCTTATATGAATTATTTAAATTATCATATTCTCGTATTGATTTTTTTTTAAATAGTACCGAAGTTTTTTTTATTACTTATTGCTCTTAAATTGAGAGTTGAATTCGTAACAATACATATTTGGTAAAAAATCAACTATAATGAGCAAAAATGATCCTAGAATCGTATTTCTTCTCGTTATAGCCGGCGGCGGTTTCGGAAAGTTCCCTACTCAGCAGTTGTCGCCTGAAATTTACGGGTTAATTTTCAATGTAGTACAAGTTTAGAGTATCTAGTGTTATAGTTTGTTCCTTATAAAATTGAGGAAACAAAAATATAAAGTATAAAATAGGGCAACAATGGAGGTACATTAAAAAAAATCTTACTCTTTTTAACTTGGCCATACAAAGACATTAAGGTCTATATTTTACACGATACAAAATGATAGTACTTCGATCTAAAAGGTTAGAGCGGAATCACTGTCTCCCGGGACAGGACTGCCTGTGAAGCGTGACGTATTATTTTAACGGCGAACTTTATATCTAGTCTATGTCAGAAAAAAGAGTTCAGTTTATTTTATTTTTGCTTAAACCAGCCGTTGTTGCGTTTATTTATTTTTTTAATCTAAAACTATGAATCTCTAATTTATACTACAATAATTAGTATAGATAAAAATACTAAGTAACCACATTTTACAAAAGTATTTTTTTATTTCTAGTTTTGATAAGTAATTAGAACACACTAAAATATCACATGCGACATGATTGAGGAAACGTTACTAAAAATGCATCAAGATAGTTTATAGATGTTAAAAATATATAGTATCATTTACTTCGAATTCCATTACGTGACAGAGTTTACGGCTCCAGAGTACGATGCCTCGTTCTAGTCATAACCACCTCAATGGCCGGTACTTACCTGAGGCCTACCTTTGCTACCTAATGTTTTCACACTTGCGGTATATATTTTACACATTATTGCCTATCAAATGTTATGGACGTGAGTTTGATATAAAATATGTTATTTCCATGTTGTAAATAATTTTGTGGCGTGTGTAACTATTATTATTTCCATTTGCAATATCATTTAATAGTTGAAAACTTTGTCTTTTTAATTATAATTAAACTAAGATTTATTTTATATGCGGATTTTAGATATGTCTTCAATTAACCAATTGGTAATCGAATAGGCAAACATCCGTAATTTCTGTGTACCACATGTGTATTGTAAGTCTAAACGTGATCATTGCAAGCCTGTAATCGTATACAGGTAATACCAATATATTTGCGTATTCATCGTTACCATAATCGGGGAATTACCGAATTAGACCGACTGCAGAACCAAACTTTGGATCACTAAACGAACTATTAACATTTATTAATAAATAGTAATTTAAACATGTACTTACTTTTGCTTTTTATAATATAATAAATTACTTAAACAAAAAAGTTTTCAATATTAATATCTTCTCTCATACGAGCTTAATATTATATTAATTATCAAAACGCATTAAAGCAAGTTTTGCGCTAATGTTATATAGTTGTATGTACGTCGATGAATCCTTTGTTATGGCGCGAACTCGTACCGAGTGACTGGCGCTTTTACTCGCCTCACATCGAAAACCAAGCAACGGCGAGCAACACGGGGTTGTCATTTTCGTCTGTCATCAATCTATGTTAGGGCACTGACATGTAAGTGTTAATTAAGCAGCCCTCACTCGGGCGTAATTAAGAGTGTTACTGTGTTATTTTCGACATTAATTGAGATGAAAATTCTAGTTATAATGAAAAAGGGGGGCGGGTTTGTGAAGTTATTTTGTTCGAAGGGCATCTTTGTCGTAAAGCCGACACTGGAGTAAACAAACCGAAGTTTTGATCGAAATTAAGATTGGACTAAACATTCCTGTTCTTATCAGTTCCTTTCAAAGTAAGTTTTCATTCTTAACATTCGACAGCACATTTTGTTCATTTGCGATTTACATTTATTAAGGGAGGATTCTCGAGAATAGTGATTATCGTGTTTTAAATTGTATATTAACATGAAGAGTCATGTCGAGCTTATTAAAATTTTATCTAAGTATATAGGAGGAATTCATCGAATACCAGGATATGAAACTGTAACGTCTGGTAAAAGCATTTTGCCTCTCAGGCAATTAGACCACCATATCGCTACCCACCTAGATGAATCTGGTATTCTATATATCTCATAGATATGACGTCAAAAGTTTGAGTCTTGTCGGTATCTATGAATTCTTCATCCTTTATTTGTTTAAAGTACTTATCAAAAGCCTATTTAAACTAAAAATAATTATATTTATTATAAAATGATATACAGTTTTGAAGTATATTATAAATAAAATAATTTAAAAATCTTAATAAACCCGCAAAGTTTTTTACTCTGCATTATGATGATGTAATTAAGGATGTCATTAAATAAACCGATATCAATGAAAATTTTAAATAGTTGAGTGTAGCAAAATATATATTTTTAGTTATCTTGGTTCCCTGTTATAGAGCTTCAGTGAATAATAGACTTGTAGTATGATGGTCTCAAGGAGGCCACTCGCTTTATCACTAGCGGACAACAAACTAGAGCTTACCGTAGCTTGACGGTAAAGTGTGCGCTGGTAAATGGTAGCAATTTGGGCTTTATGAAGAATTCATCTGCCCAAATAGGGGATAATATTTCGATGTTCTTGTTATTATATTTGATTATATTTTATATTACTACAACATATATAGCGTAACACATCATAACAGAATTTGCAATACAAATACTGTATAGGGGAAATCAATATTTTTATATTAATAAACGAATAATAATACAATTATGTTTGACAGATGAGATGGTGATATCATCCAACAAGTACGAAGTGGTAAATACAATGATTAGCTCCTTCGAGAGTCACATGTCGCTGACCGTGCGTAAGCTAAGCCTGGCTGACGTTGGCGGTTACAGATGCGTTGCCAAAAACTCTCTGGGAGAAGTTGATAGCACCATCAGGCTTTATGGTTAGTAATACCACTTTTTATTATGCACCAAAGAGCAATAGATCTGAATATAATGTGGTAGATCTCTAAGAATGTTTATATAAACATCATATTTCTGAGCTGTAGAAAATTAATTCACGGATTAAAATAAGTGCAGATTAATGCACATTAATAATACTCAATATATTTACATAAGAAGTCTGTAGAATTAGGTGCTAAAACCTTTACTCTAATGATACGTGCTATATGACCTGGATAAGCAGCAGTGCATAAATAAGCCTAGATTAAGATGTCGTAGTGATTAACGGTGTGATACTAAATTACATTGTTAGTCTTTCAGCACTTCATTTAACTATTATATTTTATCATAGTGCAGAGAAACAGAAACGAGGGTTTAACAAAATATTTCAATCTATATTTGAGTAGTAATAATATATTAATGTGGATTTAAAAACATTCCACTACAACTCTTATTATCAATATTATATTGATAAAACCTTCTATAAAAATGTCAACGGCTTTTTTTGGGAGGGCAGTTAGTAGCAGTTCTTGGACGAAATCAGAGGCAAACAATTATTATCTATAAGAAATTTTCTGCTATTTATAAATAATTAACTAACCTTTTAAGCAACAAATCTAAATATGTATTTTTTATTCTTAGATGATAATAATTTAATTTAATTGATTTCCCAGAAATACCCGGCCCTATCATCATGACTACCAGTCCATCGGCCAAAAATGATGACTACAAATATTCTTCGCCGATCGAAGGGCCAGATAATCAGTTTGGTTCCGCCGAGAGATCTGACGACGAAGACGACAAAGAAAATATTAACGAAACAATTATAAGGAATCAAAAATATCCACTCAAAAGTGAAAATAGTACAAATAACAAAACATATGCATTTAATACTACAGACCAGACTTTTAGAAGGAATTTAAGCAATAAAGTTCGCAAGACATTTGACAAATTAGATATCGAATCTAGAGATATGGTTAATAAAGGATATCAGAATTCAAATTCTAATATTTTAAGAATAATTACAATGGTTATTATCATAGAATATTTTAAATAAATACAAATATCATATTTAATGCTATGAAACAAAGCAACGAGTAGAAGCAGGCTGTAACTTTTGCCTTTTGAATAATTAAACATTTTACTTTTAACATAAATATTTCAAATGTTATCCCAAATAATAATGGTAATATTTAAAAATAATATTCGATATTTTATGTAAATAAGTTTTAATTCTATAAATTAATCGCATTATTAAAAATATAGTACATATCTTATTAATTAAACATATTTGAGAGTTAAATGGTATTGATGTGAATATTTCGTCTGTGTAAAATACAAAGCTTTATTGAAAATACATTTATATATTTACTCGAAGTCTGACCTTTTCTTTCACATTAATAATTTCGTTGCGTCATGCGTACTTAAATCTCACGTTGGGTAACTTTTAATATCGTATGTAAATATGCAATTTTTTTTTATTTAAAAAAGTTTTATTTTAATACGTTTGTAGTGGTTAAGTTGTTTCAAAGTTGTAACTGGTTTTTAAAACTTAGTTTATAAAAATACTTTTGTACAGTACATGACTTATTGTTATTAAAAAAATTTACTTAAAATATGGCTTTGTCATTAACTTTAATGTGCTTTAATTAATAAACTCTACTACATAGTTACGGGAATATACAATACATAAATAATATTATTTTTACTTAAACAAGTATTTTAGAACTTGTAACATAAAATTATTGTAAACACAACTTTGCTAAAAGTTACCCAAGTTGACTGCACTTTGCAAAATAATAAAAAATCTTAACTGCGTCTTAGTACAAATATAATAATTATTCTTGAAAAAATAAAATAGTGTATATATGTTAATAAATCGATAAAATGAACTTGTTTTCTGTTAGTTACGTATATTTTTGTAACTGTAGATATTATTTAATCATGTAGTAATTTATAACATCTACGATTTATTAAATGTTACTTTTTGTTTTGTAAAATAATTGTTAAATATTTTTTTCGAAGTCATATTAAATAAGGTTATATTTGATGTACTTTTAATTGTGGTTATCATAAAAACTATTGTTATTCTTAGAACATATTAAGACTACAAAACTTCGCTTTCAAAATTGAAATAGCTTAGGAATGAATTAAGAAATAACTTGACAATATATTTATAATATTATACATTGTTTGTTATCAAGAAATGTTATTATAATATTACAGCAATAATATATATTCAATAACCACAATCGCCTATTATTTTAAATTAGTTGTTAGACTATTTAGTGAACTTTTGTTTCTTTTATTTGATAATTAACTATCATAATTGATAATTAAGTTTTTACTGGATTTTTATAACAACATCCTCATTATCTACGCTTATTCCAATTATTTTAAGATGTATAATTTCTGACGCATTTCATCCGTGTCTTTTTCGCTCTTCCCTTATTCCCTTATTCCTCTATCCACATTCACATTTAATTTTTTTTATCATTATAACATACTACAATAGGAATTAATTATTTTTACAAACGTTACAAACTTTAGGAAAATTAAAAGGTATTAAATATTTATATGTTAAGTAACTTACAGAAGGTGGTATTTAAAGTAAATCGACAAGTAAAGTTCAAAAACTAGCGCTCAACAGCGGTTCGTGCCAAGTTTGTCAAATGTGGCGGATCAACCAACATGTTCGTCTTCATTATACTAACAACTTTGCTTTCACCCCTGCCTACATCCAACATATGACGTAGCTATGCAAATTTTCCGCTAAGCTCTTAAACAAATACACAAATGTTTCATGCATTCAGAAATTCACCGTGCAAATTAGAAACTTCAGTTTTAACTATAAATATTTTATAACTTGTTTATTTAATAGCGGGAATTTATTAAATAAAAATTTATATAACCTTATTACAATTATTAAGATTGTAACAATATAATAAACAGAGACGATTCTTGAAAACATAGTACTTATACCTGTATTGCACTGCACTTTTCAAATGTATTGCAAACAAACAAAAGCAGAAAATGCGATGTCCAAAAGTTACAGTGTTCGGTCTCTCAATTATTCTAAGTGTAAAGTAAAACTGGCAAACCAAAGTCAAACTCAGCAGGTAGTTTTTGTCAGCGTTGTACAAAGTAACATTTATATTTATGTAGGTACTGTCGTTTAAAATCAAGCTTTTGTTCCATATAAAAGCTTGTGAAATTAACAGATGAACAACTATAAATATAAATGATATATATTATATTTATTTTAAATAAAATAAAGCGGTAATAAATTATTTAAAATACACTACATAAAGTATTCGGTACACTGTACCAGTTAATGATGTACATTAATTTATCATAGTAATAAAATTATCGCAGTTACATTTCCCGGTTCTATCGGACCGCGTTTCGGTTAATTAAAACACGTCTGAATTCTGGGCTGTAAATTTTACATTCGCGAATTTTTTACGAAACTTTTCGACGGGGCATCCAGTTCTCTGTTTATTTATGAGCTTTTGCTAGCAGCGGACGGACGGTCCGCTCCACCGACAATATTTTCACATTAATGTTTACTTTTTATTGCTGTAATGCTTTAGAAGAATAAATATTCTTAATTTTTTTATTTAGAAATATTTTTTATATATTTCTGTAGAGGAAAAAGAAATAACAATAATTTATTATAAAAGAAGTTTGTAAAAAATATTATATTTTGAATTATTATAGTGAAAATGTTGTTAAAGCAATAAACATATAGTTTAAATCAGCGTGTTATAACTGTCGTCACTTGCCTCATCCATCACACCATTTGAAGGAATGGAATAAGCGACAATGGGGAAAAGAAAACACCGTCGAGAGACACGGGAGAAGTAACGAGAAAATAATCAATCTCCCAAGTCCACTTGGAAGCAATCAACGGTCTGTTATTGGGTCCAAACCGATAAAAGAGCCGATATATCAAAGACGTCCGTGGTTCAATTACAAGTCAATGTGCTATCTCTTAGACACAGTAATCGAAAATGAAAATGGCGAATGCAGGCCTACAACAGAATGACGGGGTTGTCAACAACACTGCTCGATCGATTTACAATGTTTGTTACACGAAGTTTTGTGTCAACAGGGAAATGAAATTTTAATTTTCAACTACCTACAAATTTTGAATAACCCTTTGTAATTGGGAAAACAAACACAAACCTGCAACAAATTGCCTTTAATAATTACATTAATTAACTAAATTCCTTCAACTGTTAATGAAATATTAGTTTGGGAGATGTCCTTATTGTAATAAATGATCTAATATTAATTATGTTCTTAAAACACGCTGGGGCAGTAAAGTTTTAATATACTGTTTATTTAAAAGATTCTCAGACTTAACATCCTGTATGTTATACTTCTTATCGCGTTAAACTGGGACTTTTACTTAATTACGATCAATATATTGAGATCATTATAGTAATATATCAAAGAAATATGTGAAAGGGGAGTAAAACCCGCTGATCACATACAGAAATAAAAATATTAATTAAACGGGATGGCATGTAGTAAGTACGATGTATTGCCGTACGAAGTGTGAACTCATCTAATTTTGTAGGTGTCGTACGTCGGGACATATTAACGCAATTACCTGTTAAAAGCCCCATCTAGTGCCTCCGGCGTCACTCTCAAAGGATGGTTCGACCTATCGCTAAGAATCACTTGGAGCCGTAGTAACTCTATATTAATTATTATAACTGAACTTTTAATGAAATAAATAAATGACTACGCTAAATAAAGTTTACAAATTTAAACTACTATCTTAAACAGTTGTGAATATACTGCTTTATTAATTTGTAATGAATATATAATATGATTTTGATAAAATATAATTAAAATATATATATGTATATACGTATATTATTTATATTAATTATAAATTATTTTATGATATATTAAATTATACGGTTAAATCAACTCCACAGCATGTACAAGATGTAACCCGCTTTCAATACAGGGAAAATTGGGTATGTTCCTAAGATTTATTCAAAAATTAAACGAAGTTAACGTTTAAATTAACTTTCACACTTTATAGATTAATCTATTTTAATGGAAGCTACGAGGTAACTAATAATTATAGTTCTGTTTAATTGTATTGAAATTATTTTAAAACAATAAAGGACACCCAACACGTCAAAACTATAATAATGGAAAGATATACTTTCAGATAAGTTTTTAAATCTATACCTATATTGATAATGTTGTGATTTGGAGTCAATTTTTCTTCAAAGTTTTTTGAACAAGCTGAAGTATCTCACATAAACAAGGTAAAAAATCCATACTTTCAGCTGTTAGGAACATTTTGTTAGATTAAAATTCACTAAAACCTAAAAAACTTATATGCATCATTCTAATTCATCAAATAGGTTCCCTGGTTACATGTGAATGTTTAATCATTGCCTTCATCTTCACATATAGAAAGAATAATCTTACCAACTGGTCTATTAATATAAAGCCTAAACTACTTAGGAAGTTCAAATTTCATTATATTCCAGAAAATATTTAACTAATTTATCTTTGACGTAACGTTATTCTACAAATATATATTTGTTTTAAACGGTCTATAAATATTATAATATTGGACATAAACAAATGTTATTAGATCCATAATAGAACCATTTATTTTTAATAAATGCGCACAAAGTTCCGCTATGCCTCTCGCCTAAACCTAATTTTCGTGTACGTTAGCCGAAATTAGGTAATTTATTTTATGCTATTTTTATGAGCCTTTGTGTAGGCATATTCAGAGAACATTAGTTCTTCATTTATTGGGTGCGTGTGAGATATATTGGAATGATTTTCATTTTACCCAACCATAACTAATAGCTCCATTATTATATAAATATATATATTTCATTATTACGTGTATTTGGTTAT
This sequence comes from Melinaea menophilus ssp. n. AW-2005, assembly GCA_918358695.1. Taxonomy (NCBI): domain Eukaryota; kingdom Metazoa; phylum Arthropoda; class Insecta; order Lepidoptera; family Nymphalidae; genus Melinaea; species Melinaea menophilus. Next base: position 12,624,844 of record OU911055.1, read on the forward strand.
CAAAGGTTACCTTGAGATAATCATTTTATCGCATATTCACACTGAATAATTTGTATTCTGAATAGATTTTAGATTAGACATTACGCAATGTCGAAGTGTTAATCATTAAATTACTACATATTTCAGTCGGCTCATTATCATTTTCTTTCGGAGTATTTTTATTGACCAAAAAATTTACTATACAGTTGTGAAACAAAAATAAATAAAGTGCTTAGCTGTTATTGTTGTTTTTTTTCTTTATAACCTTGATTAAACATAAGGACTCTTTATAGGCAAGCTACACTAACAAATAGGTATTTGAATGGTAAGGTCTATCATCACCCTAGTCGAAACAGATCACATCTATGATACCGATTACGTAGAAACCACTACAAAAACCATAACCTCGCACCTTTACTACCATTCTAAAAGTAAAATTAAATCACCCACCCATTATAAACTAGTAAAAAATATATTTTGGGGCGTATTGTGTGGTTCGGGCCGCACAGTGAGATCCAAAGATACCTTTAATGCAGTGTAATGCGAGTGCAATGTGTGAGGATTGTGACCTTTATAGAGATTTGTTGATTTTTGGACATAGTTATAAAATTTATTAAGAAGGTGAAAAGTAATAACGAGATAGTCCGGGAAAATCAAACGTAATAACTTTACAGCTATTATCCAACAGAGACATTACAACTACTCTACAGAACATTACAGGGAGTGATAAAAAAGAAAATCTTAAGTAAGTAGTTGGGTCTGTTTTCAAAAAGAAATATACATTGTAATTTCTCCAGGAAAAAATATTGTCATTTTATTATACTTTTTTAATCGCTGCTACTATATAATACTACTAAATACTTTTTGTCGTATCACGAAGAGTGACGTACCTCTTGTACATACATTTTTGACATAAATACATGATAACTGTTTCCGGAGTAATTTGATATAACAGTTATATATGCAACGAAACCATTCTAACGGAATTTAACAATTCTCAAGGCAAGTGCACCAATTCATCGGGATTGAACTAATGTGAGAAACAGAGCTGTTCCTAGTTCCGTCCCAAACGAGCTCCACGACCGTTTGCTAAATCTGACAGCTGTACCTAATACGAAGCGTTCTAAATACTCGGGTTCAATCCTACACAAATAGGTATTAAAGCCCTCGTACGTATTGCAACAAAATCTGGAAACTTGGTGTGAATGTGTGCGTCCATTGCAAATTTTAGATGATATAATTAAATTCATCTTATTAGCGAATTTATGGCGAATATGAACAATTTTTAAATTGCAGAGATTAATTTTGGAATTGAATTAATGCTAATCGATATTAAATCTGTTTATACGTATCCGATAACAATAAGAAATTCGATCAGCTATTTAAAAACATTACTAGCTTTATCAGTATCAGTAGATCAATAACAGTTGTTTGAAAATGTTTGAACTTAAAGGTCAATCAGGTTTATACTTTTAACTATAATAATTAGAGCCAAAAATTGGCATCGACAATGAGTGCAATTAACCTTTTCAAGATCTAATCGAGAAACTTAGATAAAATAAAATCGTTATCTTGCCTGAGTAAAATAGTAGAAAATGTAGATAACGACACATATTTCATACAATTATTTCTAACCAAAACCAATAGCAATTCTGAGGTACAATATTAAATTCAGGCTAAAATCAAAACCGAAACTCAATCGCATCTGTCAAACTGAAACGTGACAAAAAGCCAAAGCGATTGCATCTATCGCAGCGCCTCTGTATCTCCGGCTTCCTCTGACAATATTTTATACAGCTGCGAAAATTGCGACCACATTCCTAACTTTAACAATTTACACCATTGTGGCGAGCCGGCGCAAGTCGCTGACTTTTATAGAAAGTAAACTTTTTTAAGCATCTACATTTTACACTATAACAGTCTTTTATTTTTATAAACTTTGTACATTAAAAATATTAAACTTTCAAGTCTGTTTCTCAATTATGTAGTCGGAATACATTTGAACATTTGGTAAATATATAATGTGGTTATTTTTAAGTTTCCCTGCTGTGATAAGATGAGATATTGTATTGTAATAACCGATTGACAAAACATTATTAAACGTTCTGACATTAAACGTTCTCCTGCCTTAGAAAGAATTGTGATACATATGAGCTCGATATAGATGCAAAAATGGAAGGAGGTTGCATTGATAGCTACTGCGGTAGCAGTAAAGGCACTAGAATTAGTACAGCTCTCATTGATTGGTCAAATTGTGGAGCCTCTCCGGTTTAACCAAGCCGAATACGAACAGGCAATTCGCTCCCACTTGACTCTCGATTTTAAGCAAAATCTATAACATTTTAATTTTAATATTAATAACCAAGTTACCCCACAATGTATAAACTAGAATGTAATAAACATAGATAAAATATAATCATAATAGATTACTAATGCAAAAAAAATTGAGTTTCCCTAAAAGATAAATATGAAACATGCGTTATTATTTAAACAAATATTATGCCTTGATAAATGTTAGATAAGAACAACATTACAGCCACAAAGAGTTTAAGGAATATTTTTTGAATATTATCATTTGTTTTAGTCCAATTATACTTCCATTTAAGCTGTTCATGTCCGAACGAAAATAGATAAAACATCGCACTCGTATGTCGACTAAACGGTTGGTTTAGGTTTATACAAATTGGATATCCTGCACAAGAAACATTTCAACAGCTTAGAGATAAAAGGGGAAATAAATTTGCACAGCATATAAATTATAGTTCTCGCAGACTCAAATACGAAATTGTTTTGATTTTAATAGAGCTCTTCAGATATTACACGTTGGAAGTTTATAAAATATTTAATTAAATAATAACGCTCAAATCTGTTCTGTGTGCTTATTTTCTGCATCAACAGCTAAATCCTAAAGTACAAATACTTTATAAAACAATGAAGTTGTTAAGGTTATTTTTCGTTAAGACGTGTGAGGAATGATAAATATTTTTAGTTACTACTAAAGCTACTTTTATAATAGCAGATTTTTTTTTTATGGAATAGGAGGGCAAACGAGCTGGCGGGTCACAGATGATTTGTGATCACCGCCGCCCATGAACTCTTGCAACATCCGAGGATTTACAGGAGCGTTGCCGGCCTTGAAGGTGGGAGTGAACGCATTTTATAATGCCTGACGCCTGATGTTATAAGGAGTACCGTAAGTACTTAATAAAAGCAGCTATTCACCAATAAAAGTCTTGTCCAAAAAAACAGTGAACAGTTTCGAGTTTAACCGAAACACAGACAGACAAAAACATTAAAAATAGTTTTTTTTATGTATACCATCAAGTACACATACATCCGTACGTTCATATACAATTATTATCAAAAGTTTGCTTTAAAACTTTTTAAAATCTATTTATACATAACACAGTATTGCTGTTTTATTTGTGTATTATTTTGTTCATATATTATATTATAAATCTAACTTTACTTGTTTAAATACAATATATTAATACAAATTGATGTAAATCACACATATTCCGAAAAAGCTTATATATGTTTAGCCGCCTTATTTTCAGGGAAACGAGGGGTCATTTTTTCACGTATCACTAATCCAGCTGTGTCACGCCCGCACGTACCTACATTATTAGCATGCGGGGAACAAATCCAATCTGCCAAACATACTCTGGTAACAAGACACGAGAACTTTACGTGAGTTGTCACGTATACAGAGCTCGAGTGTATATATTTACAAACAACAAACATTTTAAAACATCTTTATAACCCTTATGTCTACATACTAAGTGTGAATTTTGCAAGCTTCACCAAACAAAGCTCTTTCCACACAGGATGTTGCTAAACTATTTCTATTCTGCGCAGACATGAATCACTTACGAGAAGCAATGCACCAATGCACTTGTCGCCTATTCAATTTATTTATTTGTTTAATAAAATAGAGGTATATTTAGAAAAAAGTATTTTAACACTAAACACTCAACAAATGACCTTTTAAATTATAATATCTGTGTCAGGTTTAATATGAAATAATACTCATATTCTCTATGCTTTTAAAATAAGTATATATATTTTTTTATTAGTTACCATAATAATTCAGTACATTACGATATTAACATAATTTTTAACACGTTTTCTATACTTTTCATATGGTTATTAACTGGGATTTAAATTTCTCCGATACTAAATCATAACTAAAAGATGCAGCGATATCTATAGATTCGTTATAAAAACCTGTAAGCTAGCGGTCCCACGACAAAGTTAGCAGCATAATTTCCACAAAAGATTCAAGAAAATATCATAAGATGGCGCTTTTACACAAGATTAAAATTATTTTGATAGAAGCGCCATCTATCATCGATCTGTGAAATTCAATTGAAAGCGACATTGCTTTGCATCACACAATCATACTAATTGAAATGTTTGTTGGTAATCACGGCTTGCATTCTATGATAGATGTCGTTATTTAAAAAAAATAATAGTTGCCTAACCCTTATTATCATTGGGGTTGTCTAATTTTTATTATGATATTTTATTATCATTCGACTGAATGACTTTGTATATCGAGACTCTCGATATACAAAGATTAGCAAACATTCTTCCATTATAAGTTACACACCACTTGTATTTATGTTATGTTACATATATTTTGTATACATTTTACAGCTATTTAAATAAACATAATACATGATCATCTGTAGGTAAGTAACATATAATTAAATAAAATTCAAATAGAAACAAAAAACAAAAGAGACAAAGTACAATAAAATAAAAATCTCGGAGCGAAACTGGACGAGTCGCAAAAAGAAAAAAACGAGTTCAGACACAGAATTATAATTCAATGAAAAGCTCTGAAATCTAATAATGCAATCATGAGCCGGATTTGTTGTCTCGACTCGAATACATCTACTCAGTGCTCCAGCCTTCTTATGTAATCCATTATGAGTGATACCATTATTTTGTCCGTATTTTTAACTTTAATACATTTATTTAGCATATATTTTTTGTCTTTCTCTTATACACACCGACCAAGAAGCTGACGGTCAGTATACTGTGCCGGTATCGAGGACTCCTTTTTTAAGACTACGCCCTAAAAGTTAACACTTCCCCTCATCTGTTTAGTGGAACGGAAAGGTTCGCTTTCTCATTCGACCATGATGAAATAATTTATACTTAGCAAATAGGTTAAAATGAGGCATTTTTATGACGTATTACAAATATAAGTATAAATTATAAATTTAGTTTTTGTTAGGAATGTTATCCAAATATGATAAATATAATATATGGTAGATATGAAAACACAATAGTAATCAGTAATGATTCATAATAACTATATTAATTATTAAGACAAACAATTTCTATAAACATTTAACATTAAATGTATCGATCGAATAAAACACCAGAGGTAGTCTGCTCGCATGGATGTATTATTCATTTTAATTATTAGTTATTCTCAACACTCAATACTATCTACTCTTACCGTACCTACCATATAATTTGATCCCAATCTTGATATACAAAGAGCTTTAGCTACTATAGGAAGTCTGTTCATCTCTCTTATCTAACTACTTTTAGAATCCTTCGACGATATAATTTTAGTACTGAATATTAATGCTATAAATAATTTAATATTCTATAAGTTATGTTGATATATATTTTAGCGAATTGTGATGTCTCTCTTATATCAATTAGTAAGAAGAACATTTAGAGTTTGTTTCAAATTTATTATGATAAAAATATCTCGATCCACAGGCCAATATTACAGCCATTATATATGTCACCAAATTAACAGATAAACCCGTAGCATACAATTGATATCGTTACTTTGAGTTCAATGTTAGATAAAAATGTTATTCAAATGCGAGATCTGAAACTGTCAACAACGTTTAGAACAAATGAATCGCTCCGATATATCAAAAGTTGTCACACGCAGTAATAAATAACAGTGAAATGCTGTGCACGAACAACCAAACACTTTTAATCCGGCTCTTTGTATGATTTAAATCTGTTATTCATAAACATTTTGAGTCAATTTTTTTTACGCTCGAAGCGCATAAAAAATGTTAATATTTCACCCAATTCACTTTTCTCCGTCAGTCTAATTGTGTTTCTCTTATGTGAATTTTCTATCAGATTCAACTCCTATTTTGTGCTCATTCGTCTCATAATTCTATTTGGAAGCGGTAAATTTTGCTTTGTTACATATTTTAAGGCCGGCAAAGAAATATCCACATCGAGAGATAGAATATTTAAATAGAAAATTAAAAATGTATTATATTAACGAGATATACAAAACAATAATAATGTATGAAAGGAACTCGTAAAGGAAAGTTCAAAAATAGTTCTGTTTTGTTCGGAGGTATTTTATTGGTAATTATGAAAGTATTTATATAGTGAGTGTAATATTAATTATTATTAAATTTATAAAATATGAACTGCTATACTTTACTATTATATAAGAATAGTTTAGCTTTTACTAACCATTATAGCCATTTAAACTAAGCAGAGTACAATTTACTATAACTCTTGTGAAAGGAAACAACAATTAATTCTTGACTAACTTTTTTAACTATTTTTTTTTAACCAACTTACTTAATTTATAATAGCCTGGGCCTTGAAATCAACTTCCAAATAGTATTCAAAATAATTGTAACTCGGTACCTAAATATAGATTGTAAACGAGTTTCGTGAAATGCGAGCAACTTGACGGAGGGTCTAATAGTTTTTGTTGTCGATTCCATACTAGTTACATTATTAGTTCTCAACTTTACAAGTTTAGGATTTTCGGCTGGATAGTTTCAATTTGATGCTTTGGTCGATATTGCTTCTTTTTGTCAAAACATTTGTTCATTATTATTTTCTCTGACCTTTGTTTGTATGATAATATGATTCACTTTAGCATTATTTCCACGAAATATGCGATAAAGATTTTTAAATAATGATTTCAATAATTTGGTTCAAGATTTAAGTTTGTATATGATATCTAAATATAGATGTAGATATATGTAAATCTGCATGTCTCAAGACCGTTTCCCTAAGGATGTTAAAGACAGGATTACACTGGTTTGTTTGTGAATTCACAATGCACATTGTGTGTTTGAAATCTATTGATAATATTTAGTCGACTATAAATATATATTATATTTCAAATAACACAAGTGGCATGTTTATACAAAGGACTGATACTTAACAATGGGAAAAGATATATATATTTTATTCGAGTAATATCTTTTATGGCTAACGTCAAAGTAAAACAAAAGATAACACTATTGAGCTATCTTCATCTATTAAATAAAATATCAATTCGCATTGTAAAGCAACTCGCTAGTTGCCTGCACGTTCTATTCACAATATAAACGAAACAAAGTTTCTATATCGATCAAAGTATCTGCACAATAGATAGGTTCCGGAAGAGAATAGTAAATGTAGTCTATCGAATACTGTACTTGAGGCTGCTGGTTCATACGAGGAGGTGCTCCGACGCAATTAACTTGATTTATACCCGGCATTTACTTATTCAGTTCTACGGTTACTTCGGCAAGAACACGCAATGCCTTCGCTCCCTAAAAATACCCATTGCAACTTTATTATTTTACGGTTTGATTTGAAACTCTATTCTATTTAGATTTAAGCCCATTTTCGTATTCTTTAAACATTTTTTAACATTAAATAGCAATACAATTACTGCAGACAGCCTAAAATGCATTCTTTACACTTACATTCAGAATATTTTATTAAACCCAGCCATGCTAGTAATGAAGTTGTTTTGCTTTAGAGACTGACTTCAAAATTATGTAAGGAGTATGAATATGCTAATATCTTGTATTGGACGACCGTTATCGAGATTGCTTTAGATTCAGAACTACTCACCATACCCTTTGCAATAATGCGATCATGTTTCAGAACCTAATAATGTCTGCATTCAATAAACTATATATCTGTCACTTAAGAACAGTTTTCTAAACATTATGAAAACGAAATAAGTCATGCCATTATGAAACTTAATTCATATATATATTTCACGTGGGATTTCTTTTATTGCATCTACGTTTATTGTATTTCCCACATTTCAAAGTAATGCATAATATGGAGAGAAGAGGAAAAGAAATCTTCAAGTAATATACTAAGTTAGTTTTGTATTTTAAAAAGAAGATATATATTGGATACTTCTAGAACATTTGTCAAAGAACGTTTTGAAATTAACAGTAGGTGAACATAAGTTAGAGACAGTCAGTGTTCTTAGGTCCCGGGGGAAGATTTTATCGATATCTAGGATAAAGTACATTTAGAGAGTTCAATAAACTGTTATGTAGGAAATTGGTCGAAAAGCTCACAACGTGTTATCGAATTAATATTCCTTCCAGCTTTACAAAATGAACTTTCTTTCTTATCAAAAGCTTTTGAAAAAATATTGATACAATATTTTCCTTGATTTTTCTTCGATAATTTAATGTGTATTCTATAACAAATATCTAGGTTTAATTTATCTATAAATGGCTTAAATACCTACGGTGTTAGGTTAAACAAGCGTCAGGAGCGCTGCAATTCACTTCGTACCGGGAACCCTACTTAAAAAAAATCGTAAGACATGAAATATAGCAGTATGAATACTGAAACAGCGAAACGAATTTCATAACCAAGAACCATGGTTTTAGCGCTTTCCTTCCTACATAAGTAGCTACAGATAAGTATCGTTGAGTGAATTATTATCGTATATGTGTTTTCATTCTTCAATTTTAATATTATAATAATTTATTTATCTTAAATAATCAAAAGAGAAGAAAAGTCGACATTCAAATAAAACTATTTTTGATGTATTTAGCTCACGTATATTTTACTTTTTCAGGTGCGGTGAGGTCGGTTCAGGTCCGAAAATTAAAATACATTTTGTATATTTGTATATAATACATTGTAAAAAATACAAATTAGATATTTGGTATTTTGAATTTAAAAATGTCATATCCAGTAACAGAAAAAAATTAATAAAACTTTTCAATGCCAATTCAGTATGTTAAAATAATATAATATTTTATATAATCGAATCTAAAGCAAGCAATAATATATATTTTTATTTGTGTATATTTTAACATCTATACCAATAAATCAAGTAACTATATTTAGTTGTTCTAACGAAATACAAACTAAATACTTCTTCATGAGGCTCACGTATCACTTAATCTCGTCGGTGAACCTAAAGTAGGTCTCGGTTTGTGTGCTTAAAGACAGACCGAGCACTCCATAGAGTTATTAGTTTGTTGCCTGTTAATAAAATCAATTATTTTGTTTAGATAATAAAGTATAATAATTAAAAAATTAGATTATATTATAACATCTCCTTGAGAAAACACCTATACGTGTTTTTAATATTATGGCTAAAAGTAATGTTACCGATGAGACTGTTTCGCTACGTTATACATTATGTTATTTGTAAGTTTTTTAGTTTACATCTAAATTATCAAAGATTTTTGATGAAATTTATCGTGGTTGTAGCTTACTACTTCCGATAATTCTTTTATTTGTACGGGAGAATACAAAAACTTGTTAGAGCTATAACAACAATAACATTTTCTATACATTTTTAGGGCTGATAATTTTCTTATTATTTGAGTCGGAGAGGTTCAAGACGTTATCGCTAGACACAGTAAGTTGTTTACAAATATTAACCAAACTGACTTTTTTTAAAAGTACCTATAATCCAGTACTCCGTTACGTTTAAAACTCACCATTTGGGTAATAGATCAAAAATTTTGCGATACCTACTGCATATATAAAATATTATTTTCAAGAAATATTAAAGTAACAGACTTCCGTATATATTGCTTTATTATATTATTTTTACTATGAAGCACGATAAATGAATAAATGAATATTTTTCTTCCTATAAAACTAGTAATAGAACCTGCAAGCCAGTTTTATAAAACCAATATCGCGCAACAAAGCTAATAGAGAAGCTCGCAATGAATGAATTTATAGCCGTTGGGGACTTAGCGTCACACGGTTATTGATGAAAATTTACTATAAATTATATATCTTAATACATTTTCTGCTAAATCTAATTATTATGAGTGTAGTTTCGGTCTCTATTACTACTATTTGGTTACTATTAATTTGATCAAAAACATATTCTTTAATCGGTCCGTTATAATTATTTTTATGTTATTGTAATTTGTAGTTATGTTATCCTTTAAATATTAGGCTTTTAATAAAAGAGTAAATTTTAAATAAAATGATAATAACATCACAAGAGTAATTTCCAATATTATGTGGAATCAAATAATCCAACTATTATTCAAATGAAACACGTTAACCTCCGGCGTGTAATTTGCTGAATCCAATTTAATTTTCGAAATCAAACAACAAATTGCTAATCAAAAAAATTTAATTATCCTCCAAATCAAGCAATAGGACTAAATTAATATTATAATGCACACAAGATAATTAGCACAAATCAAACCCCCCAACATTAATTATCAGAAAATGACAAACAATCGCTTAATTACCACCGGAACGAACGCCGCTGAATTAAACGGATACAAATATCTGCTGTTTCGTTTTTATGTTTTATTTTTGATCACTGGGACCATTTATTTTTAATACCTATGTCAAGATCAATGCGAAATTGGCACGCGTAATAAAATAACTATTACATTGTGGAAAATAACAAAATGTTTTATTAAAACGAACTTAACCTTTGAATATATTACTTAATATATATGACTATATCATAATGTTTCACTTCAGCTTACTTAAGTTGCAATTTATTTATTATCTACGAGTAGGTTTAAGAACCAAAAATTACCTTCCAGTACTACGTTTATTCTGCGAACCATCAACAGTTTTAACATTAAGTGTCCATCCATAACTAAGAAATATTTAAATATTAATTAATTAAGATAGATTTTGGTCTATTTTTATTGCTTTTTCCATTATCATATATGCATAGAGATTAATGAATACTTCTACGAGTCCGGTTCTATTTTTGAGATTTATTTTTACAATTAAATTTTAAGATATCGATTTAGTTTTAAAGAACAATTTACATATTTATAGCTTTAACTTTATCTACTGGATCGTTTTTGATTTTATGTTAAAGAAGTCCACTACCATAGTCTGTAATATGAGCCTTTTCAAATCTACAATTGTTAGGACATTCTTTTGATATATACTCAATAGATTTAGCCAAGTTAAGCAATGGTGACGAAGAAACAGGGTTTTTAACTCATTACGAAACATTATTTTTTTTCTACTATAAAAAATATTTAATAATTTATAATATTTTGTTTAATAAGTTATACCCAGAATAAATTAAATATTTTTTTATGATATGTTTCTAGTGATTATTGTCGATGCACTTTTGTAACTGCAATGTGAAGTCATTGACACCTCTTCCAAAGAAGTTCCAGGGACGAGAATCGATGAACTATTTAAAGACGATTTTCAGCGCCGTGTTTTAGTTCAGTTTTCGTTTGTTAAGAGCAAAATTTGGACAGTACGATGGTCAACTGAGAATACTCATATAGCTATGCTTAGCTAAGTTAGCTTTGGCCTACTAAAACTAAGAAGGTTGTTTAATTCTCAAGTAAGATCTAATATTCATCACAAATCACGACATTTTTACGTATCATGTATTTGTGCCTATTCAATCAATTAAATTTTTTGCTATTTACTTATACTTTATCCATGAGTTCACATCATGGTGTAATTTTTTTTAATTCTTTTCTCTTTTCCAACTTGACAAATCTCTTACGTGGTTCTTAAATGGCAGACTCTACTTATAATCATTTGTTAAGCTCTAGTTATAAGCTATCCTGATTCATAAAGTAGATGAGTGAAAAACTTACTGCTTAATCACCTATGTTTCCTATATGTGTTTGCTTCGTCTATATTCCTGTCCACTCCAGCATTCCCGTTTTGCAGATGTTCACCACTTATTGTCTTAAATAATAAAATTATATAAAATACAATACATCTAATTCTTCGATAATAATAAATCTTCGATTTTCACCTCTACAGAACTCATTGTTAAGATTAAAACAAAAACAATCTATACAAAAACACATTGGTGTTCAGTTGTGGTATCTGGTCCATACACTGCATTGATATTGTGTGTCACCAAATGCAATATACACTATATTGCATTTTATAACGACAATTTGATATTCTGTTTTAAATGTCATAGAAACATCAAGGAAAAATAATGTCTTAACGTTAATACTATGTTTTGAATTCCTTAGAATTTGTCATTATTAGTAATATTAAGCAAAATCTTCATTCAGTGGTGAGCATTAAAAATATTATAAACTTTCTGGAAGAAATTCTCAATATTATAGTACAATCTGACGACATGAATGTCACATGAATATTTCTTAAATATATCGTCAGACATTTTAATATTAATCAAAGAATTTTAATATATTTTTAAAATATTTGTCGTACATATAGTGTAATAATAGTTATTAAACTAATATAAAATTGAAAAAGAAAATAAATATTGTTTATTTGTCTTTTATGCGTTCCTAAGTCACAGACTGATCGTGACTTAACTCTGGCTACCCGTTGTATATACTCTCCCTAAGGGTATTTACAGGACCATTTATAGGGACATTTTGCAATAAGTTTCTCTCGAATTCGAAAATTAAAAACAAACTGGTTCTCTCGTTGTTATATGAGTATTTCATACATACATGAGTGTTTCCGATTAAAGGTAAATAAAAAAATTGGCATAACATTTAAAGTTCACTTTAGATTAAAAAATAGCATAGCACTAGATGAAAGAAACCATTCTTTTAAGATACCAATATCGTGTTACATCATAATGCTTCTAAAAATAAACAAATTAAATTACTAATATTATATTATATGAAATAATCACACACACCTTTAAGAAAAGTTTACATAAATGAGTTTTAAAAACATATATGCCAAATTTACACACAGCTAAACATTTAAACATTACGAAAATACTCTTAGTACAATGAAGAAATGAGTAGTGCAAATCTTTATTTTATATATAAATGTCGCTTATCCTTAATACGAAATGTAAAAGATATGTAAAATTGTACCCGTTGTTTTATAAATTTCATTTATTATACACAGTAATGAGGATTTAAATTAAAAGTAACAAATAAACTGTAATATGATTGTTTCGGTAACTGCAGCGTATAAAGTAAGTTTATGTAAAACAGCATCAACGAACTCGCAAATAAACCTCGAATAGCTCGAGTCACAGTAAGCTTTTGTTGTTGTTATCTGGGTACTGAGAGAACATTCGCAAAAATATTATCTTTAAAATTTAATTAAGCTTCGTATAATATAATAGACCAGTAATTCTAGTCGTTTAATAGAATTGTTAGGTTCAATAATTAGCATGGCATGTTTATTTTATATGCATTTTGTTGGTAATTTAGATCTTGTAAAGATCCACTGGCAGTGCGTAGTTAGTTAATTTTACTATTTCTATAATTACGATAGAAGCTTATATCAAACAATGGGCCTTTAAAAGGTTACATCTTTTTTATAAGCACAATAAAAAACTGGAATAGATATTTCATCGATAAATATCAAGAAAATATAATTAGAAAATAAGTAATTATATCGTTACAGCGTCGGTTGTTAATAAGTAATTATAGAAAGTCGACCAACGTAATATTGATCCGACTTATGACAGCGTTAAATTTCTCGACTATAAATATAGTTGTCAAGTTGTATTTTCTTCAATTGATATTTTATGTACAAGCAATCTATTTTCTCGGACTCCGTTAAAATTACAGGATAAAGTTAGCGTCGCCGCCGCCTCACTCTCGAATCCCGCAAGAGTTGACTTAATCATAAGAACGAGACGCGAAAATCGCTCCGAGTCAAACGAGCCCCCGGGGAAGTGTCGATCGGCCTCCTTTTGCTTTCTTTAACTCGAAGCCGATCTAGTGTTGCCAACTTACCCGGATTACTTCGGATCTACTGCCTTATATTCATTTAAAATACTTTACCCGTCCAAGTTGTTTCAGTCCTTTGTATAAAACGTTCGAAAAAAATCACATCCAATGAACTATATGCATTAAAATTGTGTACCATATAAAGCTTAAATGCATTATGTCCTTCTTGATATTTAATATCAGTGTATTATTTTAATCAGGGTGTAATTTATACATGTCGACTGTCATTAGGACCTTGTTAAATACGACACTAAACAAATAGGTGTACATTATATAATAATCATTAAAACATTTGCCGTGACGTATACGCCAATAATCTGATGGTTAACAATGTTTCTTTGGGCCCTAACAATAGGGTTATTTATTCATTGTTCCGAATTCTAAAACTTGATATGGTAAAATAGGTGTCTTGAGGGCGTAAGGGTATTACGCTAGCTTATGGTACTGTATTAATTTTGAACCGTAGTAACTTTGGCGGTGACAGAACTAAGACACCGACACATAATTCACTTTGTAACGCAAATGAAACTAGCGCTTAATTTACTGTTATAATTTAGTGAATTCCTTTACAAGACTTGCCGCGTACACCGTGGCTACTGCGGCTACGGTTTGTGGGGTTTTGGGGTGGATTTATAGGTACTTTGCAATGTACGCAATACATAAATAATATTTGGTGCTATGAATGAATACACAACGACCTTTTAATATTTTCCTAACGGCACTACTACTTAAAATATTATTGTACTATATTACATTTTGTATGGTAAATGTAGCCAATATATTTAATAGAAAATGATTTATGTAAACTCCCTGGCACAGAGTAGTAAATTTAAATTAGCATAGCAGATATAAGCAACCACACGTGAAATTGGCAAAAAAGTCAAGAGAAAATCACAAGGAACAGTAACGCGGGCCGACTCGGTTCACGAACTACATTACACTTTACATAAAAAACATTGTGTTGAACGACAACGGGGCATCAACTTTCCCAGCGAAGACATAAGCTAAATTGAATTACACATATTGAAAAAGAAATGTGTAGCTCCTTGGTAGGCGTGGTTTTGGAAGAAACTCCTCCTACTCAGTCATCCGCGCATGAATCGCGCTTGCATCGCTTGAAAGTCGCTCGGATGCCGCGTGCCGTAGTCACAACTTCAAGAGCCAGTGCGAACTGAACTACGCGGCGGGTCTGTACCGGCTGTGTACGCAACTTTACAACTCTCTCGAGCATAGTTGTCACTCGTGTTACCAGACTGAAAGAAACTTTGGTTTTATTCGAAGATAATTTAATATAACTTAACTGTCATTATTTCAAATGTGAATTGAAACGGCAAACGTGATTTTTTGTGAAAGTTATGTGTGTTGTGAAAAGAACGTTTAAATGAATTGATTTTATTTTAATAACTAAATAATTTCTTCAAAGACAATGAGGTTGGTATTTTTTAAGGAAAATGTATTAAGAATTTTGTGCTTAGGTAGAATACCTTTGAAGTTTATAACAAATATTTTTTTTGGGGATGATCATTTAGTATATATAGCATGTATTGAAATATATTAACGATACAGAAATTAAGAATTAATTAATAGATTTACTCTATTTTCCTCCTCTCCTTCATTTTCCTCAGACCTCTTTGGGTACGGCTTTCAGGATACATAATATATTTTTTTCTTTGAAAAATTTTCAAGCTCAGAATTACTTATCTGCTTGAAAAACCCCTACTTCTACTTTTGAATTAATAGATAATTCTATTTAATATAAGCATTGTATTATGGTAACAAAAGATCGTTTATATATTTATACACATTTTTTTTATTTTTAAAAGCCATTTTTTTTTCCATTCATGTCAGACTGTCACAGCCTTGATAAGTATAAAATCATTTTGTTTACTTTAAAATTCAAGATGCCAACAGGAAAAGTTACTTCGTTTGTAACATTTATAACATAAATATAGATTTGAAAATATGTCAGATTTTAGAAATAATTTAAAAATACAATCATTTACCCGTTACGTTGTTTCCAAATACGAATGTTATATTAAGTAGACGAACTCCACATCATAATGTTATTTTTAAGTTATGTTAATATAAGTGATTACATTAAATGTTGATATATATATTACTTTCAATGGAATGATTCCAAGCAGACATTGATGCCGGCTTTATCTACATAAATGGGAGGTCATTACGTAATTACTTAAATTATATTGAATGTTGTTTAAGATGATCATATATCCCTATTTAAATACAGCAAAAATATTGTTTACAATATTAAAATAATCTATACTAATAATATAAAGAGGAAATATTTTTTGCTTTGTTTGTTTGTATCGAATAGGCTCCTAAAACTCCAGGACTGAATAAAAAAAAAACAGTAATAGAATAGCTACATTATCAGGAAGTAACATAGGCTATAATTTATTACTAAAAAAAATTTTAACATGAGCAAAAACCAGAGAACCAATGTAAAAAAATTGTCGCTAAAAAAATCCTGTCAAAATGATATAATGTATTGTCGGACTAAACAGAATAAAATAGATGGCACTAATTTTACTATTAGGTTTTTAAGAAAACACGGGCAAAGCCGCGTGAGTTAGCAAGTTCATAAGGATACGTTATAAATGATTTAGAAATTTAAATTAATTTGTAAGTATAATATTCTTGTGTTAGAATCAACAGACTTTTTGTTCATTAATTTAAAAGCATCTTGAAAGCCTAATAAGAAGATTCGTTATATAAAAAAGAACCAACATAATCTAATATTCCATTCACTGTCTGTATGAATATCTGTGTACGGAGTTTTTTAAGAGCTTCGAAGTCCGCATTACTTGCTCTTATTTGAATCATAAATACAGATAACAAATAGAGAGTAGTGAATACACAAACTGCCATTAATATTAAAAGATTTATTTATCTTTCATATATTTACATTTTGTTTCAATCTTTTATTTTTAATAGGATATGAATTATTATTGAATATATAATTTCAAATGTTTTAAAAATTCATAACTTACCTTAAACCTGTAATTGTTAAAGATGTACGTTAAAGGCGTTAAATAATGGGATAATAAGTAAACTAAATAGCTTACTTAGTAATTTATAGCCTGGAAATAAAACACTACGTATATGACATTTTTAATAACTTATTTTTAACCCAAATTGGAACAAAAATGTGATGGTAAAAAAATAATTGACGTTTAAAATAATAATAATTTAAATGTAACGTGAATTACGTTTATACTATTTAATAATACAGATGATATCAGTAATAATAGTTATGATAAAATGGGGAACAATTTAAACAACGAACTGGTTATTTTGATTTTGCGGTCCGAAAATATTTTCTGTATTATTTTTATAATATTATAATAGTGTATGACGTATGAATTTGAAATAAATTAAATTTATATTATATTTTCCACTAGCTCTGCCATCGACTCCGTTCGCGCGGAAAATGTTTTTTAAAATAAAAGTAGCCTATTACTCTTTATAATTTCAGCTTTCCTCCAGTGAAAGTTCTGATAAATCAGTCCTTTTGTTTCATATATAGGCCAGTCCAAACAGACAGGACAGAAAACGATTTTAAAATATGTTTTTTATGTAAGTACCGTACATACTTTTATACGTATTTAGTGAAAAGATATTAATATGAAATTATAAACGGACACTTCAATTTTAAGTATATGTATAGATACAATAGTGCTTCAAATTAATAAATGAAAAAAAACAAAACTAAGAATTGACTCGTTAATCGCGTAAGTAATTGCATCATGCTTGAATAATATTTAAAATTACTTTACTAATGATATTAAAGATAATAACGTGCTATCAATATGGTTCAGGTATTACACGTGTCTGTATATATATAACTAACTGATACTTACTACTATTTTTAATTTCTTAGATCTAAATGTCACGACATTTGTAAATTATACCCTTTGGAAGACGATGCTAGTCTCTAGTATTTTATAAATATTTTATTTCCCATAATAATATAAATCAATCATGAATATTAAAAATGTCAGTAAGAGGAAATATTGTTTTACGTTTATCATCATTTCATATCGATATACTAAATTGAATCTTTTTGAAGCGAAGCTTTTATAGAGAACTGCCGGTGAGTTAACTCAAAGAAACGGTCATTTTCGTAATTCTATTAGCGTGCGAACGCTTTGTTTCTTTGACACAAACATATGTCTACTTTGTTTGATAACATTCGTCATTTTTTTATTTTGCTGAACTGTTCATCATCTAGTATATTTAATACATGGTTAGCGGCAGCGTTGATACTTAGAGGAAAGGAACTGACTATTAGTCAAAATATTGCGAGTACTAGTAGAAGAAAGATTTCATACATAATCAACTTTTTTATAGACTGTCTGAAGGTTTATGCTACTGGAAGTTCGCTCAGTATTCATATATAGGTCAGATAAGAAAATTTTTACACGTATTTTTTTTTCTAATTGCGATACTTTATCTTTACAATATTAGCGATAAGTTGAATGCTCCCAACAATCATTGCTTTGCATTACAGTCCTTAAAAGACACTTTGAAAATAACCGCGAAGAATATTAAAAATAATTTTGTGTCTTCTGTTGAGGTCTCTCAAGTGAAGGATAAATAAAATCAAAAAGAATTTTAGAACTTGACCAGATAACACCAGTTTGTGTGTTGTCTAACCGTTGCGTTTGCCTCCTAATGCAGCTTCTCGATATTCAAATAGTGAACACAGTAATCTTGGTAACAACTCAACAGAATAAGAGAGTCCTCGTCTTATTAGATGCAGCTTCTACCTCCTATAGGACACTGTTCTCATCTCTGATTGAGTTAAACTATGTATAATTTTATACTCGTTTATCAAGTACAAAAGCTGTACAATTTGTCGGAGACCCCAAGATTCTAAATAACTTCTTGTTTTTGTATAGAAACGGTACATCTCTGTACATGGGTGACCGTTACCACATTTTATTATCAAGAAAGCTTTGGACTGAATTAATGATACTTGATTGAATGATTTGTTTTACTTCATTTGTTACTATATGATTGTAGTATAAAATATTTAAATTATTATTTTCCCCTTTTAATTCTCTAAACACTATGTTATTAAAACCCTCGACACGAATAGGATGTAATAAAAACCCATTACACTTAACTAATAAATGTGATTTTTATTCTTATCTTAATAGTGTGTGAAATACAGCTAAGTGGATTTGTTGTTACGATTCAGGCTATGTTTCCTGGAGTAATTTAAAGGCTACTGATATCTGATGGTACATTTATTACCCTAACAACAGGGTAGAGTAGTAGGAGGGGAGGTGTGCCGTATGCATATTATCAGAAATAATCTTGTCTGTTAATTTATAATTAAGTTTAATGTAATATGACAATTAATGTATCGCCTAAGAATATTCTTTACATATTACGTAATCTCCATTTTATACTAAAGTTTACTATGTTTATAGCGTAATAATAATATTTATAAAATTAGATTTTTATTCCATTAGATTGTAGAATAAATCCATGATAAATGACAACTTTTTTTGAGAGCATTTATTTTTGTACTTTTCATTTAATCAACATCAAAAAATACATAAATAAAAATATATTATTAATCAAACAATTTAATATCATAACTATTTCAAAAGAACAAAGGAAATATAAATATTTCTTTAATTTCAATCATAAAACCTTGGCATCTGAATAATTAGAACAAGTATTTCTTAAATATGATCCCAAATTCTATTAACTTAGTGAGTAATTGAATGTTCTCGGTTTAATTTCCTCCTGGCCTGCGAACGAGGGTTGCAATTGTGTCTACTTTCATCGTAATCTCCTCAAATTAGATAACCTGTTCCAAATGTATATTTTCAGTAAAAGGTTAATATTTTTTCTGGAATAGTGCCAATGCTCACCACATTCGCTGTAAATTGAAGTAAAATACAATTAACTTTCATCCTACTTTTTACAATTACCACCGGCTTGACTAAAGTTTTGTAAATGTTCGTGGCTGCTTTGAGCGGCTACAATATTTTCAACTAGTTAATCCCGCGATGTTTATAAAATTGTAACTTTGAAACACCTTTTTTATATTTAACTTTATCAAAATAAATAAACTAGTAAAAACATATATTCTAATTACAGTTTAAATGTTCCGATTTTATTATACATATGTTTACTTGTTATATGGAAATTAAAACAAATATAGATTATAGTGTTTTGAAATATTTTACTTGAAATTATGATATATTTTTTTAATAAAAAACTTATTTTTAATTTATGGCCATAAAACTCATCATTAATTCAACCATTAGTTTAGTAATCTAAATACTGTATTTGTTACTAGATACTTTAAAATGTTAAGTTAATTAAATTAAAAAATAAAAATTTGCAGTAAGTTAATTGCATGCAACTTGCATAAGTTTAAGATTTTTCTGTTTTTGATAATTAAACATTATTTAGTCAGATTGCTTAGTACTATACAATTATTATATTTTATAACAAGAGAATCCAACCATCAACATAAGCAAACATTGAAAACAATGATATATCTCACTATCAATTCATATCAACACTGGCGAAATAATTCAGTCAGCGTCAGCAGCGAAACGGGACGACGCTAAAATAAAATTGCAGCTTCAGTCCGTCGTCCGTCAAAAATCAATAGCGGGCCAATATGTGACTATCATTTTGACATCTAGAATTTCATACAGCTTATATCAACGAATTGTATTGTTGTCGCACGCTGCGTGTTGCATGACGGGACAGTTTTTGTGGGATACGTTACACCCTCCATTCATTAGCCAGCGCTGACGGTGACATTAATTACAGAATACCCTCCAACGCTATGCATATTGTGTCTGTGTATAATATGAAATGTGCTAGCACTGTTTATCTTAAATTACCTGCTTTCTACAACTTCGCTCTGTTATAGAAGATTTTTGTAATTTTGTTAGTAAGAAGTCAAAAAGAAAATATACTTTTTACTGAAAGAGCAGTTAGTGGTAGTTTTCCCAGTTTTGAAACTCGCCTAAAAGCAGTTTTCGTTTCTTTTAAGCTCCACTTATATTGTATTCCCCTTACTAAGATATTGTATAAGGAATGATTTAAAAAATAAAACACATTTACTCTACTTTGTATTCCATTTTACTTATACTGCCATAGATCACATCCTCTTTTTAATTCTAAAGTTCCAAGTAATCAAAACGTATCTGATATATATTGCTCCATTGAAAAAAAAACGTATTTTGACTTTGTCAATAACTTAGTTTATCTAGGTTTCAAAAAACATTTTTCATATTTTCGTAACACCTTTTCATCCACTTATGAAAAATGGGACTGAATTTCTAAAAAACCTCTCTTAGCGGTAACAAAATTTTACGAAAAACACGTGCGACAAATTTCAAGTTCTTAAACCTATGGTTTTAGATATTCGGTGGTGATTCAACGATTAATTTTCGCTTTAAACCTGTATAAAGTAAGAACTGTTACCGCAGTTCTATTTCACAATAACACAATAATTTAATTACGAATATTGTTACTTTGTGTTAGTTATCGATACACGTTTTTAATAGTAACGAGGTTTGTCTAATTGTATGTTCCCGCATATCACTGGATTAGCAAAAATATTGTTGAAACAAAAATACAAGACTAAGGAATCTTTATGTGGAGGGGTCTCATTATTTAAGATTTTAAAATAAGATTGGAAGGAGAGGACCGCAAACCAAGTCACTAGTAAAGACTACTAAAAGTAATAATTTAGCCACATCTATTTTTATATTTTAGTAGTTAATGTTAAAAAATGATATTAATCCGGTATAACTTCACAAGTCAAAACTGAGGTTTTTTTTAATTTTTATTATCTATGAATTCTTATCCATAAAAACTTATCTGAATGACGACTCCTATGTTAATAAGCGAATATAAGCTAATCTCTACGAGTATTATGGGTAACCTGTTGTGTGCTAAGATAGCTGACACAAATGTTTACCCTAAAATTGGACCCTTATAGGGATTTGTTAATATTGGAGCCAGTGCAGCGTAAGATATGTATATTTAATATTGTTCCGGATTAAGCCAATAAATCCTTGATACTATATTAGGTAAAAATAGTAATATATTAAGTAAAACAATTGTTCAGCTTGCACATGTTTTTTTTTTGTATTTTATATAGTTTCCTGTTTTTATTCAAATATTATTCCTTACAATATGAATTTTCGTATCGGCTTCTATATCGTTTGTTCGAATATAAAAAATAAATACCAGCAGCGAATTCCCATCAATTCTAATAACGTTTTATCCGATGTTGAAATATCGAATCGGTTTGTAAACAGAGCTTGCAAATAAGTTGATGAAAGACAGTCAATATGTAGGTTTACGTCCAGTTTTGGTATGTGCTAATCACTTTATTGAGCCGTAGAATCAGGGCCTGTGGTCGGAGCGGGACTGATTACATTGGTATATAATTGCTGCTCTTACAAATGAGTTGAAATTGCCAACGCCGATACCAAAATGTTTTCAGTTGACCGTACATTAATTTGTGTATATTGTGTCAATTTTAACATTTGTCTGATTAATGATCGCACGGTGAGCGATTTCGAAACGAAATTTATATGTTTTTGATTTTAACAAATTCTGTATCATTGGAATTGCTTATTATATTATAAATTAATGTATAATTTTAACTTGCTCACTATGAACTTCAATTAAGTAATTATATTAATATTTTAAACATGTATACTATGATAAAGTACCTAGAAAATTAACAAGTAATTGCAGCAAAAAAATCTCAATTATTTTTATTCACAAGTAAATCGTAACACGCAAAGAACCTAAAAACTTTATTACTTACTAACTATACCTCGCAAATTGAAATAATTCATGCTGTCCGAGCGCATAACTTAAAAGTAACTTATGAACGAGTACAGTTAGGCTTTGTTTAATACAATAATACCATACAATGCATGCAGAAACGGAGGAAACGTGTTGGCACAACCATTAATTATAGCTTCCTGTGGATATCGTTGTAATAATGTGACTTCTCGGATACTGTAATGTTTATTACCAGCTGAGTCTACTGTAAGGACATAATAGAAAATGCCTACTATAATCTAAGTATTATGTATATTTAAAATCCTAACACCGCATAACAGTTCTTGTTTAGTATTTATCAATTATTATAAATATTTTGTAATAGGAATGGTAAGTATATAAAAAGTAGGAAAAGAAAAAAGAATACAATAAATATATATAATGAAAAAATATTATTTATTTTTTAAGATCGTGTTAGATTAAAATTATAAAGAGCAAGGTAAATACTATTGCACAGGACACGTAAATTTAAACCACAGTGTTTGAATTGAGTCTCGTGTTCCCACGTTGCTTCCATACTAATCTATTCAATTCGATTCATTTTATGATCGATTAGTTATGTCTAAATATAAACAATATATAAAAAGAGAAATCATTATTTTTATTTACATTTATTTATATAAGTTTGTTCTAATTTTCATACAAGATTTTTTTTATTTTTTTTTGTATGGAATAGGAGGGCAAACGAGCTGGCGGGTCACAGATGATTTGTGATCACCGCCGCCCATGAACTCTTGCAACATCCGAGGACTTACAGGAGCGTTGCCGGCCTTGAAGGTGGGAGTAAACGTAAACGGGTACCTTCAAAAAAGGTTTTGAAGGTACCCATGTCGTACCGATCTGGAAATACCGCCGAAGGGAGTTCGTTCCACATTCGAGTGGTACGAGGAAAAAATGTACTTGAGAACCGCACAGTGGTGGATCGCCACGCATTCAGGTGGTAGGGATGGTATTAGAGGCGATGGCGCTCTGTGCGGTGATGGAATTCGGGGGTAGACATCAGATTGAATAGCTCTTCGGAACACTCACCGTGGTAAATGCGGTAGAAGACGCACAGAGATGCAACGTCTCTACGCAATGCTAAAGAGTCCAGCCGTTCACAGAGCACCGGGTCCCCGACAATCCGAACGGCTCTCCGTTGTACGCGGTCAAATGGTAGAAGCTGATATTGGGGTGATCCGGACCAGAGATGAGAACAGTACTCCAAGTGTGATCGGACTTGCGCTTTTGAATTGAATTAATCACTAATTAATTAATTAATTAATTAGTGATTAATTCATTAATGAGTCTTACTAAGAAAATTCCTAGTAAATAGTCCTATTTAAATTTGTTTCTAGACTTTCGTAGCGATAAAAAATTCTTAAGTCACATTAAAGACTTGATAAAATAATTTTCATCGCTGCTTCGTTTTGTATACAAATGACAAATCTTGCCATTTATTTTATTTCGCTAAGGACTCTAAACATTAGTTAATTAATAATATATATATATAATTGACTTAGAATCAAATGTAAAAAGCATCTCATTAACTTTTTATAATCACTTCTATTTATATTTTCCACAATCCTAATAAGTACTAAAGTAACCGTTCTTGTCATATACATATATAAACAAGAAACAACTAAACATATACAAACATGGCATCAATGATCGCTAAATGAATATTCTGTAGTTATTATTGTTCTTGATAATTCCAGTAGTAAAATAATGCAAATATTATGTGTTATGGTTCACAAATAATACTATCATAATCACTTCTATTTATATTTTCCACAATCCTAATAAGTACTAAAGTAACCGTTCTTGTCATATACATATATAAACAAGAAACAACTAAACATATACAAACATGGCATCAATGATCGCTAAATTAATATTCTGTAGTTATTATTGTTCTTGATAATTCCAGTAGTAAAATAATGCAAATATTATGTGTTATGGTTCAGAAATAATACTATCATAATCACTTCTATTTATATTTTCCACAATCCTAATAAGTACTAAAGTAACCGTTCTTGTCATATACATATATAAACAAGAAACAACTAAACATATACAAACATGGCATCAATGATCGCTAAATTAATATTCTGTAGTTATTATTGTTCTTGATAATTCCAGTAGTAAAATAATGCAAATATTACGTGTTATGGTTCAGAAATAATACTATCATAATCTAACTGCAACGATGAGAAAATAACTGTACTTTAATTTCTCCAATTATATGTTACACTTTTATTTATTGTATCTGACATACCATTGGATAATAGGAGGAAGATCGTTTAAAAAATGTAGCTCAACATCGTCAGCTGATGAAATGTTGTTCACAATATCGTTTAACAATGGAAACGTCTCACATATCATTGACAAATCGCATTTGTAATCCATTGCCCTCTTTTTATTTTATTATCATAGACTTGTTTAATTAAAATACCACTTATATTAGATTCCTCAAGGAATTTATGTATTCTATTTATCCAATCGGATAATTTATTTTAAGTAAATTGAAAATGAAGTGACTATTCTACGAAGAATTTGAATATAAAGAAACATTTTTATATATTTCATTACAGTTTCTCTTTAACCATTTACATTTACGAGGCTGCGAACGAATTCTTAATAATCGTTGGATGTTCTTTTAGAACAGACCGCACGTAACACTCGTACCACATACACTCATATCTTAGATAACCTTCAACCCACAGCAGGCATCATAGTAAAAATGCTAATATTCAGATTATTTGCAGATTTGTTTTAAATCTGCAAATAAAATTATTTTAAAAAATATTTACATTAAACTATGTTTTAATGTTATATACTTTGCCTATAAATAAATATACTTTGAATCCCGTTAGAATTGGAATAAAAAGTAAAATAATTTGTATTACAAAATCACAAATGGGTAACCCTGAAACCCAACATAAAAGCTTAAACAATTACCTGCCTTTTCTTTGTTTGATTACTTGATGTGAGAACGGTAAATTAATTAATAAGTTAAGGGATATAATATATTTAATGATACGTTCGCAGTATTTTAAGTATATTACACACATATTTATTTTCGAATACTGGTAATATTCATAAAATATCCATAAAATCATAAGAATAGACTATATTTGGATTAATTCAATTATTATATAATATTGATGTGGTCGAACTACTCGATGATTGATGTTGTGAAAGTTTCCCACATTTATAATCCCATACTACGTATCAAAACAAAAACCCATAGTTTCGTGAATGTTCAACAACTATCCTCGTGAAAACTCATCGTAGGGGTGTTAAGTAATAAATAAATTTCAATATTTCGATTAAATCGATATGTTCTAAAGCATCCTAAAACCCAAGATTTAAATGGCAGTGTAAAATGTATTAAGTAGAAACAAGTTATATTTAATATACTTGCCTCGTCACTTTTTTTTATTATATCTATTAATTCGTCTAAAACATAAATTTTCAGGTGGAAAAGTAATGTTAAATCAACAAATTCAAAATATTATTAATTGTTCTAGGTGTATATAAACCATGGACTCAAGTGGGATATCACCCCACAATATAATGAAAAAATTATGGGCATCGAAGATCAAGATTGGGGAAAGGAAGCGCAGAACAGACCGCTGAGGTAAAATGGCTGCGGGAACGCATGCGCGAGGTGGACCTCTCGCGCGGCTCTTAGTCATAGCTGTTCTTCAAGTAAATTTCATTGGTAAGTTGTTTTTAATATCTAGCATTTTTATGTGTTGATTTTAATATTTAGTTTGTATGAGAAAAAGCACTTTGCATCATTTACTCACTGTGCTGGCCTTTTTATCAATATGACCAACGAATTTTTTACCTGTACGGGTATAAATTCGTTGGCAGTAGCAATTTCTCTGTCTATCTGCCAAGACAGATGGACGTATGCCAACTATAGTGCAATTCGAATATTTTATACATTTCACGCATGTTTCAAATTTTCACCGTTGCTATAGAAAAGTTCTTTTAATTAATATTAAGTAGTTGTAAGTATGCTAAGTTTCTACCGGTTTGTTCGCTTTTATTATATTTAAGATTAAATATAGTTTATTTCCAACACAGGACTTAAGTATTTATCATATCATAGGTCGATTAAGTCAAATTCAAGTGGGAAAAAAAGGTTTCTTAAAGGAAGGAAATCAGGGATCGACAATGGATTTCAACGATCAAAGTAGAGAGCAGATTGACAGATCGCAGTAACTTAAAATTTGACACAAATAGGTTCTAAATGCTTCTGAAACAATTTTAATTTTTCAAAGGAGTAAGCCTCCGCTAAATATATTCTAAAACACTAAAGATGTGGTTGGAAAATCTACTCACAGCGGTTGATTCATATTCCTATTTTCTTTTATTACACATAAAGGATTAAAATACATGAAAGTAATTAAAAATTATAAAGTGAAATATAATAGTATAAATAATTGTTTCTATTTTATGGTATTTATTTAATTTAAAAGGACATACATATATTAAGTAACAAAAATGGGTTAAACAAACATTCATCAAGACATCTGTTTAGATAGCACTGTAAATTTAAATACAGCACGAGATTACCAAATAATACACAAGCGTACATTTACGACTTTTGTGTGCTCCTGAGTTTTGCAGTTTTCATTTAACAAAGTGCAAGCTTTCACAGCGTTTGCGTGAATTTCTACTTTACGATAATACACGGCCCGTTTGGACGAGAATAAAAACATTTTAACAAAAGATTACATATCAACATTGTAACATACAGTTTTATTATTAGTCACGTGGTTATACAATCTTCATAATTTATATGTCATACTAGCTGTGTGCAGAATATGTTTTTGAAATAAAGATATAAGATAAAATAACGATCACAATACTTATCCGCCAATAAAGGTCTTATTAAAATCGGAGCAGGCGTTTCAGAAATTAACTGGAACAAACATACAGATAGACAGACTGATAGGTAGAAAAATAAATAGTTTATTCTTATGTACTTTCGTAACTGCCTCTGCGGCAAAAACGTTCTTCTAATTATAAAAATCTGTTTAATTGAACGTAATCTCGTCGAAATATGACTTATTTTAAATAATTAACATTTAAAAGGAATACTGAATTTTTAGTTAGATTATCTTTTCTCTTCAGTAGAAATCTTTTGACTAGGGTCTAATTTTGTTTCACTTTTGAAATTTACTTAAAAGTTAATGCTGTTGCTATAAAACTATAGATGGCCAAATTATTTAAAATACTATGCATAAAGTTTCTTGCCGGTTCTTCCCTATGGACCTATTACATTTCGAAGCATGCAACTGAAATCTGATGTTCATAAGTGCAATATATGTCGAATTCTGCATTACTGCAGGATTTTTCCCTATTCTTTGTAAATATGAATCTTATCCGTGGTGTGTCCTTGATTAATTAGGGTTGGCTTATCTGTTGTTGAAAAACATTTTTCACTTCCATTCAATGATTAATGTATATTGGACAGTTTTCATAATTTAAATAAATGCAGTATTTGACAATTGTATAATAAGTAGTAAATAGAAATTATTGAAAGCTCTTATAAGCAATGGTTGGAAGCAATATTAAAACCCACCGTCATTTTTATAAATGGATGTTATAAGTATATATATTTATGTATAAAAGTCTTTATAACGGACATTTCAAAATGGTTTTTAAGCCACTTTCGAAGCAATTCATTCAATGATTATTAAAATATAAAAGCACCAGAGTAACATGGATGAACCCTTTCAAAACTCAAAGCGCTGCTTGGAATCCTCATTGAAAAACGGTCCACGGGTCAGAATGTCAGATCGTTCCGTTAAGCAGAAATACAAATAGTTCCTTCACCAAAATCACTCTTATTTCTTCGATGGCAGAGTTTGTTTTTTACATCCCCGCGACTCAAAAAAAAAACACATTGCTTTGCGATTTCTACTTTCGTGGGGTAAAGTGACTTTTTTAACATTCTAAATATATTGAGGTAGTTTACGTAACTACAATGTATTGCATATTAAATAAACTAAATAAACGTAGTAAAAATCTAATATTTCCTTTTCTCTTTCTAATAATTCTGTAATAAAAAAGCATCTACACTGTAATTTCTGTCCACTGGCTAACACTGTCCGGGCGTATCTGGACATGGCTGGCGGAATTAAATTAATCTCATACAATTTTCACTTGTCACCTTATCTCGCGTATTGTCGTTTTATTGTGCCTACCCTGAAACCATTAGCGAAAATGTCACAGCGCTGGCATTGTAATCGTGCTCCCGCGGCCTGCCCGCACAATGATGCGGCCATTCGACCCCTCCCGCTTACACCCTTACCTTTTCGCTATGATACAAATTTGACTTTCTACATTAAAAGAGCTATAATTCATAGTTATATACCCGTGATATGAACGTCAAATAAACAAAGACATCAGTTTAAATAACTACACTATAGACTTTATATATAGATGATATGAGACAAGTAAAATAATATAATTATTCTAATATTATTTACGTTCATAGCCAAAATTTCTGGTGTTCGAATTTAGAAGTTTCGCCGCTTTAGTTGAATTCTGCTCACGTTTCGCAAGTGGCCGACAAAGGAAAAAGGGCTTGCATACCTTATTACCACCTTTTTACAAATCTCTACTTACGAGTGTAAAACACGACACACTTGGGTAATTTAAATAAATAACTTACTAAGTACTTACGACCTACGTGATATCACTGGCATTAAAGTCATTGTGTATTCAATCTCACTTTATTATATTGTAAGATATTTAAAAATAATGTAATATTTGTAGGTATGTATATGAAGTTCAAAATATTAAATATTATTTAATTCCGCACCGGCGGCCCTATTAGGAAGTTCATCGCATATTTTTCTTCGTCAGAATGTCACCACGACTTTCTTTGCAATTAATCAGAAAGTCAATGAGCCGTTCTGTTTGGACATTTCTAATCCTTTCTTGGCAGTTAATACTAAACCGAAATAAAGAGTTATCTATAATACACTATACACTTTTAAAACAAAGATAGTAAGTTGAATGAACTCATGAAACATGTGTAAAGGAAACAAAGCAAAGAAAAATGCAGAAACAATGGTAGTATTTATGGCCGTTATCTTATTTGCATGCAATTCAGTATATTGCTGCCCCAGCATACACCAAGAGTGCTGCCTCCCGACTTGTTTATAGAATATTTACTCATAAACATGCAGATTGAGGGTGGGACGCGTTTTTATGTAAAAAAGGGAAAGGGGAGTTTTTATTTATTACCCTCTTAACTCGAAGCGGCGTCAGAATTAGGGATTGAGCCGAATGCATATCTGGATTAAATCTTTGTAACCCACCACTAAAAGTAATTGTGTCTGTCGATGGATCAGATTATAGTTTTGAAAACACGTTTCTTCTTTAATTGACATTTTTCTTTTTGAGTCTCTTATCATATTTTTATATTTAATTTCAGGTAATAAAAGTAAAAACAATTATAAATATTATCAAGTTACATCTCTATTGAAGTCTCAGAGAAAGAGAATTTTGAATGTTAAAACTTGCATTAAAACTTTCCTGGATCGGAATTGACAAATCGATGCACGAAGCGTTTAGCATAACCGTTCTTAAAATTAACACCAGAGGGTGGTTAATGGGGTGCAAAGTATAAAAAGGCTTCCTACAACAATAGCAGTACACAACATTTTTGTTTTTTATTTAACGCTCTATAAATCATGGTTTTGTTTGTAAATAAACCAGATTGAACTTCAGTTTTACATAAAATAATTAATACAATCAATATTCTTATTTTAGTGGTTTATTGTTTAATTGATTTTATTCCTTTAAGCTGACTCATATAGAATGCTTTCCTATTTCTATCTCTAATATTAATTAACTAAACTATTCAGGGCATTTAAATCACGGTAAATAACTGTTTACAATAATCATCTTTATCGTCATCATAATCGTCACCATCATCATCTCTTCTTCATCTTCTTCTTCTTCTTCTTAATCAAAATTATTTAATAAATGTATACATTATATAATTATGTTCGAAAATGATAGACTCCGATGTGTTTGTAAATCCTATTTCACTCGAATACCGTTGAATGTAATGGAAACATAAATTGTTCAACTTCGATTATTGTGGACGAAGCAAATAAAATAGGAGTCTTGTTTTCCAGTTCGTGATTCATTTTAAAAACAAAGGATATAACGTCTATTTCCGCGAAGTGAATGTGTTTGTTTGAATATATTTTGTATTTTAAATCAATATTAAATATTAAATAATATTTGTAACTGAGTACTTAGAAAAGAGATGTAATTTTTGTTTTGGTGTGTATTTTATGTTATACTTTATACTTTTTTAGTATCTTAGTGTATTTTTTTATAAATAATTAATAGTCAAAGTTAAAAAATGTTATTAATAAGATTTTAAAAAAGTATCTATATAAGCTTTTTTCTTCTCCACAGACCTATCTCTTGAAAACATGCAAATAAAGTCTGACTTTAAGAATCATAAGTGCAACCAATTGAAGTAAAAACTTTAACTTTGAAAAAATGATTTATATTAGAACGGTGTCTACCAGATTTCGATAAAATGATGTACACTTATAAAAACATAAATGACATAAATAAATACACCATATATTTATTCTCGAGTTAAAAAAACTAGATAAAATATATAAAGAAAACAGCTGAAAATATTTGAAGTTAAAAAAAATATTTACAAAATAAACCTCTTTTAAAAGAAGATTCCCAGTGTTTCAAAATAAGAGAAAAAAATGTTAAGATGCACCTACTTTATTTACTAGAAGATGAAAAGCTTTTAAAATTTCAAGCGCTATAACTTCTTTCTTAACAACTTCGAGGAAAAGCCTAACAGTTACACAAATAATCTGGAAAATAGTTTAGCGCCTCGACGCCTCATAACAACATATTTCTCGTCAGACTGTTGCTTTTAATGCTTTATTCTCCTGTAAAGTTCCCGAGAAGTCTATTTAAGACTTTCCCCTTAGGCTATAAGCTATTTTATTACAGGAATAGTTTTTAGCAAAACAATATGGTTGGAAGTCTCAATATTGCTTTCTATTTACTAACGTACGAGTATGTTATACACACTTGTGAACATATATGTAAGTACACATATAAATAATCGATACTTTAATAAAAGCAAGAATAATTAATAGATAATGTTTTAAATTAAAAGGAAAATTAATTA
Organism: Melinaea menophilus ssp. n. AW-2005; assembly: GCA_918358695.1. NCBI lineage: Eukaryota > Metazoa > Arthropoda > Insecta > Lepidoptera > Nymphalidae > Melinaea > Melinaea menophilus. Next base: position 12,656,803 of record OU911055.1, read on the forward strand.
AAAATATAAATAAATTCGATGTTTTAAAGAATAAGGCATACAATACTGAACAAAGGAGTGTATACCGTTCTACGAATTACGCTTTTTCAATACAGACATTTGATAAAAATATAAAAAGATACTCTCATTTTCTTAAGCCACACATTTATGGCTATTATAAATTGTGATATGATTGCATAACATTATTAAACCTAAAACTAACATACTAAACTCTCTAAAACTGATTACAATTTTCCGACCCAATGAGGTACATCGGGTATATGGAACAAGGTAAGTAAAGGTCACAGTGGGACCTTAGTAATATCTTTCATTACTTGTTATCGTATCAAACTTCTAACTTCCAGGGTTATTCACCACGTGGTCACGTTTAGAAACTCACCTATTTTAACTTGATAGCAATAAATAAATGAACAGTTTTAAAATGTGATAATTATAAATGTTTACAACACATATAAAGTATGTAGTTTCAGTATTCCTACATTTTGTACTACTTAATCTTCTACACTATTGTTAATTTTTTATATAATAAATTGATCAACACGACTTATAACCTCGAGGTGTCCCTTACATCAGTTGGATAACTGAGCCATGGTGTCATTACTCGTCTTGACGAATTGAGCTTCTTACTTTACTTGTTACATAAAGAAATTAATTCATTGTTATAATGTATATATTTATATTTATGTAGATATATAACTTATATTTAATTGAAATAATTAATATATTAATTTTTATCATCAATCTGCCCGTATCCTAATTATTTTGGATCGGCGAAATTTTCTTTACACGAACTTTTATTATATTTATTACTATTTGTTATAGTAAAGGTCATAATTATAGAAGTGTGCAAAATTTTAAATATATTTTATAATATTTAACCTTATTCTTTCAATACGAGACATTGAAAGCTTTTCCCTTATTATTCTATCTAAGCTGAATTAAATACGTTATTATTGAATTAACTATTGGGATAATTAAATTATATTAGTTTCACTCGGCTTCGCTGGCATTGTTAAATAAGTTCACGGAATTACATTTAAATGCTGCCACTAAAATTTTATCGATTCAAATTTATATCCTAAGGTACTGCTACGACAGAAACGAAACACACACAATAATATTTTCATTCTAATTTAATTATAACTTAAAAACTGATAGATTTATAAAAACAACTTCATTTTACAAACATTGTTTATAAAGATAATGAATAAATTGATAGAAAGTTTGATTATTATTATAACTATCTGTAAAAACATAAAGGTCATAGACGGAAACTTTCTATTAAACTCTAATTATCTTAAAACATTAACGGGTTGGATTAAAATGATTTGCTTAGAAATAATTGTACTCTATACGGTCTATATTGATAAATATTGATAAAGTCAAATACAATATATAATTGGACAAAATCGATAATTTAACATTTAAAGTTAAAGTAAAAATATAATTATTTCTGTGGGTGAAGTTCCATGTATAATCAAGCAGTGCTAGGGACACGCTATGGATCACACTGAGGTAATTAAAATGGCGACCGTCGTCACTTGTCCCCCGGGTTTTATCTGCGTCCCACCACTCTTCAATGAGTGACCGATTTTTGATACATTATTATATTTATAATCAAACGATACATCATCAAATACGTCAACGATGTTTAACAATGTGTCTTTGTGTGAAAAACTTATAAAATAATATTCCATCTACTCTATAACATATACATTTTGAAATAATGTTACTCATTTTATCTCGATATGTAAATTTACGAGTATCTCTATTCATCTCTAATCTACAGCTGTCTCTGACTTTTCTGGTATTTTTAAAAATGTATAGAGTATAACAAAGGAGCATAAAATCTCTAAAAATAAAATAACTTCATTGCAACTTCAATCGATTATAATTTTTTACACATATTTCAGAAGTATTTTATTGTTTTATTTCATGTTACGAAAACGTTATCCTACTCCTGTATCGTTTTATTAACCTTTTTAATTACGTAATGGTTTGACTACAAGGAGATTAAAATCTATCTCTGAGTACGAAATAAATTTATCGTCATCTGACAAACTTTAAAAATTCGTTAAAAATACACATGTTATAAAAAGTATTTCTAACATATATTTTTATAAGCTGTTGGTAAATATGTATACGCTTTTCCCTTTGATGTAAACAGAAAAAAAAATACATATTCTCAAGCTTGGTAAGAAGTACTAGGACATATTTATCCATTTGGAATATACAAGGAGGGTTTATTGTGAAGTTTTATTATGCACTAGCAATAGCTAGCGACACTTTTCACTTTTCCGCTCAAAAGCATTGCATTAGTTTATCCTTTAAGTTTTATTGTAATTATGGCCCAAGCCAGTTTCTATATTTGCCGTCAAAATTACAGAATTTTTCGATGTGGAAAGCATAATACATTTTTTGAATTAAACAACAAATGAAATTCACATCAAATTTAAAATTCAAACGCAGTCTTGGAGATTTTCCTTTTGCCCGAACAAACAAACACAAACAGAAAAACATTTTTTTTAATCTCTTCTCAAGTTCTGTATTATATACACAATATAACAATTTTTGTAAAACATGTCCATTTTTGACATAATGTGTACTTTTTTTTTAATTCCTTGTAATTAACGGAAAAAATATTGGAAGTTTTGAATAAGTAATTCATAATAATTATCTCACAAATATTTGAAACTATATTAGCCAATGCTATCATTTTAAATGGTAATGTCAAAAACTGATGAGGAGCTGACTAAAGTACTATTTTTTGTTTTGTCCCCAACTACTAAAAATATTTAGGTCTTAAGAGAGAAGAAAAGAGATTTATTTATTTATTTAGCTTCACGCCATATCCCTTGTAGGGTAGCCAGAGAAGACGGAGCGCCAAACGCTACGATCCCTGCATACCTCTTTCGCCTCGGCCACAGGTATCAACCTCTTCATACATGTTCTCATGCGTTTTACGTGACCTTCCTCCAGTAATATAGATACTGTGTTTTTGAAGGTCACTCGAGGCCTCCCCCTGTCTCTCTTACCGCTCACTTTTCCTATATAAATCTTTGTTACCATTCTTTCATCACTCCTTCGTTCAACGTGCCCAAACCACCTGAGCACGTTCTTCTTCATTCTCACCGTGACCTCTTCGCTAGTACCTGCCAAAAAAGAGATAAAAGAGATTAATTAACATAAAGCTAATAAGTCCCTTAAATTAGGCTAGTTGTTGGTATTAGCTAGTGTGAGAGCGATCCTGTGGCGAATAAACTAAGTCGATGAGGGTAAACGTTAGTTTTTAGTGAATGTATACCAGCTTTTAATAGTAAGATGAAGGACTATGAAGGAAACTCATTCATCGTTACTGTAGAACATAATTTTTTCTTCATATGTTAACACGTATTTAATATACATTGGAAAAATTAAAAACTTTGAACAAAAAGTCTAATAATACTAATTAGAATACAATTAGAAAGCTATACTTTTACATAGTTATAAGAGAATGAATGTTTTCTTTAAAATAACATTATATATAAACTTTCGAAAAATATAATTAGTTCTTCCAGAAGGAACACATTTTGGTTGTTGATAATTATTATATCAATATAAGAAATAAAACCAAAACATCGAAGAAGATCGATAGAGGAGGGTGGGTAATTATTTGTACAATGTATTGATTTTATTATAGGGGTGTGATAATGTACAATATATTTTAACTGTGTTTATTGAAAGGATTCCTATGTCACAAAAAGAGCTATAGATTTCTATGATCTCCTTAATATAGCTCGTCAAAGTTATGATATGTTAAAATGTATAACAAATGCGTAAAGATAAGTCTGTTTTCATAAGCCATATCAAATTCATTACGACAATAAACTCCCAAATGTATTTACAAGGGATCACGTCATGAATAAATTTAGTCAACGAAAAGTTTGATCCGTGAAATAGCGGTGGCAACTTAGACAAAGCTTAAATAAACATTTATGAGCTCTTTGCGATTTATAATAACTTACTTGTGCGCGTACAGTTTAAAGACACAATATACAATCGTAACCTTTGATTATATCATTTTTATCGGTTCTTAAATAGAGTATTCATAACATTATTATTATTTGCATCGTCGTCAGCTTTGTATAAAAAACGTTTTCTTACGTATTTTTTCTGGAAATGTTAGAAAACACAAACGAAGTTTAAAATAATGGAATTTATCACAAAAACAACTGAAAATGGATTTTATTACGGTTATAATAAAAAATGAAATGAAACAAAAAAGCAAAACTCTAAGCTGTAGCGTCTGGTTACCTCATAATTAATTAGTACAAGCTTTTAGTAGTACTATGTTTCACTCTGGCAGTCTTTGTAAAATTATAAAAACCTATTTTTCTTTATATCTTAATAATATTGAAATTGTATTTTGAGTACATATTTGGTTATTATGCATCTTCAAAAACATTGATATCAAAATTAATTTGCTACTTCCACACTAAGCACTAATATTTAACAATTGAATATGTTCTAAAATTTCAATTGAGAATTGCTATAAATAATAATTGGAATATTTATTATTTAATTTGCTAATAATTACAAAAGCCCTGCTTTATAAAAACTAATGCTATAAAAAAAATTAATTGTTCCTAATTGCTTAAGTACTAAGCAGAAGAGCCTGTTGCAACTCATTCTTCAGTGCATGAAGTAACTGCAAGCCTTTGAGTCTGTGCACAGTTGATCTTTACACAACGTAGATACTATAAATTGGATTCTTACCCGTTTTGTGGCTTGTTCCCAAATGCAGATCTCAGCCTTTCCTTCTGTGTGGTCGCATACCGTGATCAAATTGAAAATTCCGGAGGGCTACCCTCAAGACATAACTGTGAATACTTGATACGAACTCAATATATTGAAATTGATAAATTCCTTAATTTGGGTTCATTTAGAGTAGCGGTTTTATTTATTTCGGATAATTTTGTTCATTTCCTGCCATTGCTTCATTTTTTTTTGATCACCACAATTTTTTAATAATATTTAACATAAATGAAACCTGATTAAATACTCAAATTATACTTTTGATATATTAAAAAATTGTTTGCTGTCTATGTATCTTTATAAATAGTAGCCAAAGAGTAGCTGAAATTATAGGCTTATTTAATTTTTTTAAACAATAAAGTTTTCGGCAATTACAATTAAGCCTAGCAAAGGAACTTGTTGAATTTAGTAACAAAGTTTCTTCCTAGAAATGTTGTGGGATGTTCACCCTTAACAAAACCGTTTAAAAGTTTTAATATGTTAAAAGAGATTTATTCGGGGAGAACATGTCCTATCAAAATATCTCGGGCCACACGTTATGTTGGCGCATTCTTCTCCCTAAATTGAAATTCTCGAACGCTTTGCCTTCGTAAACGGGACGGGGTCATGAGCCAAAAGACAAATAGAATGTTCGATTAATACGATCAAATATTATATTTTTTTAAACATTAATAGATTATTTCCTTTTATTGGCTTTCGCGACTCCTTCCATTCCTGTTCTTTATCCTTTAGCGTATATATAAAGTTATTGTTATATATATTTGCAGCACTTCTTACTCTCTTCAATTGACATATATCTTTCATATATTGCATACACTCTATTTCTTGTACATATTAATGTTTATGTAGTTTATATTATACAGGCACAATTAACCGCCCACCTTGTATTTCCTTCAATTTATAGAAAACGACAAATTTAGACGACATGAGAGGTACATTGAAAGCTACCTTTAAGATCTTGTAAAATATACTAAATTCTTCAAAAAAGGAGTTTTATTAAACGGTGAATTCCAAAAATCGATTTTAGGAAAATTTTCGATAAAAATTTTACAATTTCAATTTTGAAAAAAGTGGTCTAATTAAAAAGAAAATTTAAAATTAATAATGTGTGTCGGGCTCCAATGACTTGAAACCGGTTTGGCATTTCATCCATGATATCTTGGATATCCTAGTGGGGGATATTATGCCACTCCTCTACCACAGCCGTCTTGAGCTCTCCTAGTGTTTTAGGTGCTGGTACTCTTGCTCGGACACGTCTTTTGAGGTTGTCCCAAATGTGCTTAATTAGGTTAAAATCAGGACTGCGTGCCGGCTATGGTAAAACTTGAATCCCGACCTCATTAAGGTACTCTCTGACGGACTTTACTGTATGGCAACGTGCATTATCATGCATAAATCTAAAGTTATCACCATTATGTTATGTCCATACCTTTTGTACCATTATCAATGGTACAAAAGGTATGGACATGATCTTGTAGGACTTTTTCTACGTATCTTTAAACATTTACACTGCCTATATCGAACACAACAAGATTAGTACGAGCCTCATAAGAGAAACCTCCTCATATCGATACGGATCCTCCCTGGTACCCACTATTTCGGTTATAGCGCATGAAGAAAACCTTGCATTTTGGCGCCTGTAGGCACGCAGACGTCCATCTGGACCTCTTAGGGCTATTCTGCTCTCATCTGAGAACAGTACGTCCTTCCATTCCCAAACGGACCAGTTAGCATATTCTCGAGCAAAAGCAAGTCTAGCTCGATAGTGTTGTGGGAGCAGTTGTGGGGCACGAGCTGAACGAAAAGCCCTCAGATTCCTTTTTGTCAGTCTTCTCCTAATTGTTCGCTCACTCACACTGAAACAATATTTACACACTATGGTAGAAAATAACTGGAAATGTTAAGACCGGAACACAACGGCAACAATGTCAAATAACGACTAAATTCCAAAAATTAGGAAACGAATTATGAGTATAAGTGTTTAATTTATTAGAGTAGCCACAGTAGATTGCTAGAGTAGCCACTTGACAAAAAACAAAACAGTTGACAAACCATAATAAACGTAAACAAACAGGGCGACGAATGATAAAGGTGGCCGGTAAAATGTGCTGGTGAGTGTAATATTGGTATAATACTTTTTAAAAAACCTGCTAAAGTCAGGTTTAATTTAGACTTGAAGATTATGTAGCAAACTGCTAAAGACACTGAGCGTAAGGGCTTGAAGGTTATGTCGTTCAAAACCAGAGACGACTAGCATATTTTAGTACTAATTATAAAACCTACAAGACTTGTTTTGTAATAAGAAGTGTGAAATTTATCTATAATATTAACAACTTTCATTTTTAACTGAAAATTAATAATTTCTCTGAAAGCCGGTCCATTACTGAATAATTATTTAGATTTTACAGGTGTCAAAATTCCTATATCACCTAAAATGATTTTTTTTAATTCGTACCATATCAAGTAAAGAAAGTTGAAAATAACAACAGTCTATTTTTTTTTATAATATTTTCTCTTGGAGTACCTTAAACTATTAATATATCCTTCCAACTTCAATTCCTTTTCCAAAGATCCAACAAAAATAAAATATGATTAAAGTAAAAATGTATTCAATGTAGTTTGAATCGATATGGCTATCAAACTGTCCGGAACGTTTCAAAGAACGTCATGCGAGCAAGCCGTACATTCCCAGATCACTAGCTGTGCTAGAATGGACTTTTAGTTATACTTATCAATACTCTTAGTAAACAAAGACGACAAAGAAGTATTTATCTGATTTTTTGAATTTCAGTGTTTTATTCTTCAACATATTGTTTATAATAGGTACTTATAAATTATCTTTAAAATTATTTACTTATTTAAGGCAAAAGCATTACAACAATTTTTTTAATGTAATTAATAGCCTCGAAAATTATTATAATAACAGTTTTGTAAACTAAAATATGTCTAATATCGAAGCATGCTCAAACAGAATATATAAACATTTTTCCATTTTCAATTGCCTTATTAAAAAAAATAAAAAAAGAAAGTATTCTCTTGAATGTCCGTAAAGTTAACAAAAGAAGTACCTCAAAAGCGGTCGTTTGTAGAGAATGAATTTTAAAGTAAACGATGAAGCAATTAGGTTCATGTATTGTATTTCCGCTCATTAGATGTATATTTATTTAATTTACAATGGCTGGGACCGGCGATAAGCCGAGGGGCGTGAGCGTCTTAGACTTCGTCGACTGAATAACAATGCATAGGGGTAGCTAAAATGCTCCTTTCATTTAAGAAAATTATTCATACAGTATTACGTGAGGAGGCGTCACACTTACAAGGTTGTCGCAACATTTTATGAACCTATAGCAAACCGCATTTCCGTGACGCCTGACATGTAATGGAATTATGTTAAAAGAATTCACTTACAAGGAATAAAGCTGCTTGTACCCAAGGAGAAAATATAGAAGAAAAGTCGAGCTTAAGCTGAGAAACTGCAAATGTAATTTTCTACTTAATTCATGGCACACTTTTATTGTCAACTCTTTTAAAGTCGGATAGAATACTTTAAAACTTTATTTTATTGTAGTCACTAAGTAATAAATGTTAAGTGTAGTATTTGCATAGACACTACATACATACATCACGTACAAGGTTACGAAACTGTCTGGAAGCTGGAAGTAATCAATTTACAGATACATTTACAACATGTTGTAAGTTGACCCACGTCAGCCTCGCAAAGTGCTTCGATAACCGGCGAAACCGCTGCCTATCGCTTTTTGATAGCATCACTTTTCCCAACTTACCATCTGTCGGCCATTAGCTCCGGTTTGGGAATATTGAAAAAGTGAGACGCTAGCCACACTTGAGCTGACTTTATATGAAAACCGCATGAAATCAAGTTTTTTATAAGAATTATAACTTGTGATAACGACTTTTTCCTTTGTTCATAAGATTTTATAATATTTAACTACACTTATTAAGATTTTATTTATTACAGCTCACATTCGCGAAAAGATTTGCTTTACACAAAAAACATATCCTCGAAGAATTTTATTCAAATCAATTATACCTAAATTGGAACTCCAAGCAAATAAAAAGTCAATACTGCCGCGTTATTGAAACTTTTAATTGTTATTTCATTTATTCGAGCTATTCTTTTATTTTTCTTACACAAGTAATTCGTTTTCCCGTGAGAATAGTTTCAACACGTGCCTTGTCTAGACCAATTGACTGTAATGGACTTTCTGTACTGTTTCGATTTATTTATCTAGACCAAATTAATTAAGTATTACACTGTTATTAATATAATTAATTTGTAAGAAAATCAAGTATAATATGAACGAATAATATTTGAAATGTCATCTATGTTTTAACTTTACGATTTGTTTATTATTTTAGTATTGTAGCTAGTAAACGTTTGTAATAAGTCAGTACATTTTCATCACTATTAAATAAAATGTATTGAATTTTGAAAACGAAGTAAACGACTCGAACGATTAAGTTAGTCGAAATATTTAATGAACAGCGTTAGTTTCGCGACGGAAATGACACTTAATCGGCTTAACTTTACCTCAAAACTTATCCCGAGTCGTCCCCTTCGTGCCTCGCCCCTTGCACCCTCAGACAATACGCTGCATCAAAGAAGTTAGAGAATGTGCAATTATGAGATTGTTTTAATTTAGAAACAATGTTGTTGAAGAATTTCCCTACTTTGGATCATCTCTGGAAACCGAAACCAAAATTCTTGGTTTCGAACAACATTGTTTTAAGGTTTATTGCCTGTTCTGATCTTACAATTTATTTTTGCGCATCCCCCCCCCCTCCCACCCCCACGGGAGTCTTTAACGCGATCATGTTTGAAAACTCGAATGTGGTTTTCTTTATCTGTAAATAACAAAACTTGGATCTCTGTACTTACAGATTCAGTACACGTATTTAAAGTTGATCAATTTGCTCCCTCTTATATGGCGTTGATAACAAAGAACTCAATCGACGTTAGCGAGTCCCAAAATTGTATTGTGGATTCTGTAAAGTAGTCTCACAATACCTCTGCATTATATAAACTAAGTTCTCTCTGAAGCTCTTAAAATGGACTTGAACAACAATAACAAGACATGCCTTATACTTCGACGTCCGAAATAAAGTTTAGACTAACATTTAACTAGTTGTGGCAAACATATCCAAGTGTGATTCTAGTGGCCCAAACTCCAGCCGTGCCTCCTTCAAACAGCGTAACGACTTCAAAAAACTTTGGGAATTTCATGTCTAAGTTTAACTTCACATGCTCATATACCACGATTTACATTTATAACAAAGGACTATATTATTACTCTTTAATGGTCTATTCGTAATGTTATTAAGTTTTAACTAACTCTTCCGGAAATGTTGAAGAGTATGTAGTTAATTTAATTTTCTCATTACGATTTTGTATTTTTACAGTAATTTGATCTTAGATGTTTATAAATATATTATACAATATATCTTATGAATATACGAATTAAATACGTTTCTTTAGTAAATCGCAGCTGAAGCTTAATGATGTACATTGGGCCATCGCTTACTAGCAACAATAGCGAATAATTCACCCAGCGCTTCTCCCGTCCAGTCGAGAGGCTGAACAAAATCACTGAACCAAATTGCAAATGAATACTTGCTTTTGTACCGTCCCAGGTTTTACATAAAGCCACTCTGAAATATGTCCAATAATTTTCATTTTATATCTCATAACAAATACTATGGTTTTTTTAACTTTTTATTAGAAATACTGCATTTATTTTAAGGCATGTTTTACTGGCACTTGTAGATTTATTATTTAAGTAATAAAATAGATGATCATCGTTTTTTCATTTTTTACACTAAAACCAATATATTTTTTTATTGCTATATGTTCTGTATTTGTATTGACCTTAAAAATGAAAGAATTTTCGGTAATAATAAAAATATTCAATGTTTACTCAGACAATATACTATTACAATATCAAACTATCAAATATAATAGTTTTTGAGTGATGTGCAAACAAGTACAAATTGACATAGATATAAAAAATTTAAAAATATTTTTTATCCGTATCTTATATTTAACCGGTAATTTTATTAAAACTACTAATTGTACATATTTATCCCTTTTTCATACCACATTATCATGTTTCAACTACCGCTATCAAAATGATTAGGGGTCGATGCAGTATGATAATCTCTTCCACGATCTTCTATGTTATTGCAGTGAAGACTTGCTGATAATTTTTTCACGCACTCCATCTTTATATGCTTCAATCGACTATTTCTCTTATAAGGAACATCATACTGACAACTTTTATTTTTACGCTTTGCCCTCCTTCGAATTACCTGATCATTTCATGACAATCAATAAGTTATTATTTTATAACATGTAATTGATATTTCGATAACCTTTTGAATTTCATGTCTTTGACACTAAAATACTGTATTAAAAACTACAACAAAAACACAATAATAAAAAAACAAAAACTAAAAGATTTTATTCAGATACCTTTTAGAAATCCGTATAAATACCAGTCCGTCTTATACGGCAACTAATAAAAAAATCATGTAAAAAAACATCTTCATAAGGGTTTTATGTTATTTATTAAAGATACTTTTTTCTAAAATTAAATCATACAATTTATTGGCATTTTTAGCGATATTGACTGACTCTTCGCTGTAAAAAACTGAAGTGAATTTTACTGAGTTAATGGAATATAATATTTATTTAGGTAAAAACTATAACCATATATGAAAGTTAATTATAATATCTTATCTATATTTAATTAACAAATTCTTTGCTAATGCTACGGTCATGTATAACTGCAGTTCCTATTTTTGGAACATGTGCATGTGAATGAATGAATTATAATGAATTGAATGAATACAATCAATTTAAAACACCATCAGCAATTAACAAATATCATTACATAGCTCGCTTTGTCTTATATAACCTGTTTTTACGTAATAAATATTTCCTTAACAAAGACCAACCGTTATTTTTTTTAAAATAACTTTAAAATTAAAAAAAATACTGGTAAGTAGCCAAAGTTCATTAAATTATGTTAAGGAAATCCACTACTTGTACTGCTACACAATTACTGTGAATATAAAATAAGGTAATATAAAAATAAAATCGTGTTACAACATATCCTAATAAAATTTAAACTTTAGAATCAGACAAAGAGAAACTGAACGGGATAGTAATGCCTTTATGTCTAGTAAATATCTTGTCAACATATTTTTATTCCTAAATCAATATTTGTTTTGTTGAACAGACTATATGTTATTATGAGATAAATTTATATTCATAACGCAAATAACTGTATACAATATTCATAAGCACAATGACATTTTGAATATTATAACATTTATTTCATTTAAGTTTAGAAGCCAATTGTATAATATATTATAATACTAGATGTGGCCATGACTCCATCCATGTAGAATTTGTTTTTTAGAGTGCTACAGAATTGATAAAGTCTTAGTCAATTCCATAAAAATGATTTTCTTGTAAATTTTTTATTTAATTGACATCACTTTATATTTTTTGAGCTATAATATCAATTACAAGTGAAGGTTACCAAAACACATCCTTGAACTTCAAATCGGGTAAGTCGTTCACAAAGATTAGGGCGCACTTTCACACAGACAAACAGATAAACATTCTAAAAATTATAATTATGGATGCTATACGTTATTAAAGATCCCCGATAACGACCACAATATAATCATGTCTATACAATATAACCGATAAAGTATAGTACGGAAACTAATTCAATTTGTAACGGGAACAAAGCTATCCATTTATCTCCATCCTAAATTTATCCAGACAAAAATCCATTTACAGTCAAAGGCGTATAGGCATTCACGTATAGGAGTACTAACAAACTGCATTGCAAGTCAGTGTAGCGCAGTCACTGAATGTAGATCCAATCTTTCGCTAGATGTGTCTACAAATAATTCAGCCATCGCTATTCTATGAGCAAATAGATAGTCCTCACTTCCGACACATGTTTCCTCGGACACGACACAAGGCATTGGTCACGTAGAATATTGACGCCTCCAGAACCTCTATTCACAGGGGAAAATATATTTAGTCATGATAGTCATGATATATTATTATAGAAGAGCTATTTAAATGTAACTTTAAATTGATATTATGAAACCTATACAAATAAATGTGTATATTTTACAACGCTCGTGAAAACTCAAGGTAAAAGTTTACACATGTTTGTAATATTTTTATTGGAATGTATCCCTGAAGTCGAGATCAGGTGATATATTTTACTGTTCTCAGAGATATTTGTATTATAAATGTGGTGTTTACACGACGATCAAATTTAACTAGTTTGTTGTTATAACCATAATTGTTCTATTTAAAAAATGATGAGAAAACTAATAATTAAATTACTAAACAATTTAAACTAAGTTAAGAAATTTTTCACAAAAGAAACGTCCAACAAATAGGATTAAGTAATTGAAAATTGTACGGTTTTTTTATAACAATGAATCAAATAGACAAACAGTCACAAAACAACTTGTTTTATTGATCTACAGGATCCTGTGCTTATAATTTTTCATTATTGGTCTTGTTTTGTTACGGTACTATTATAATATAACATATAATATTAAAAATACTACGCATACAAATACATGTATTTATTAAATTATTGTAAGCACTATATTTGTATATCGGGATGAAACAACATCAATAAATTAACAGATTGAGCGCACGATACGAAAGCGATTGCGTTCATTACGATTTACCTTAATGTGAAGATACTCGGTTAAAATACCGGCACTTTCAGATTACGTCGATTAAAAACATTGTTCCAGCTTGTTTGTATTTCAAATTAAATGGTATTAAAAATCGTCTCCCAAGTAACAGTAATAAAGCTTATCTATTAATTAAATACCCAAAAAATATTTTTAGTTATTTTATTCATCTGGTACATAAAGTTAATTAAATTAATTATGTTTTAATATCAATACTTGAACAAAATATATTGCCTAAAAATTATTTACAAAAAAATGATGGTACAAAACATTGTAACAGTTTTATTGTTTACCAAAATATTCAAATATTTTCAAATGTTAATTTTGATAACAAAGTAAATTTATAGCCAAAAATGTATTTTGTTTCATATTAACAATTTAATAACATAAATCTTCTTTGAGAGCAATTTCATATAAATTGTGTAAATATTATTATTATGTTAATTATATTAAAATATTAAAAGAAGAATAACATCTTATTAAGTAATTTTGCATAACAATCCGCTATGGTAAGCTATACCTATTATTTGTACATGTCTAAAAGATATTTAATATTTTTGCAGCATTAGGTCTGGAGCCGGACTTCCTCTATCCGCTGGAGAACGTGACGATCGCCCAAGGAAGGGACGCCACCTTTACATGCGTGGTCAATAACCTTGGTGGTTATAGGGTGAGTGGCGACTCCGCCACCGCCAGGGTGTGTATCAAACAAACTCATTACAGCTAGCCAAATAGACGCACTTCAGTCCAGCACCTAATTTTGAGATCTCTAATTATTCAGATCAGATTTATTTGAATACAAAAATTTATTTTCCTCCCTTTGGATTGCACAGACTTTATGAATAATAATGATACACAGACGCCTCCACAACATGGCGGTGTGAGAGATTTTTATGATATAAAATAACATTTGAATTCAGTATATTCATTTTTATCAATCAAAGTATAATTGTTTTCTAAAACATAATTACTAAAGTAAATCTGAAATTTAAAATCGCTATTTAAGAATATTAAAGATTATAGATCTCAAGTTGATAGACTTTTGCACCTACTTCAACACTTCTTTAGCACACACCTTCCAATGCACTTCTTGAAATAACCTATAGCGACTGTCTCTATCTAGCATAGAGTTAAACACCATGGATCTGCACAATGTAAGTTTCACAGTAGCATAGATAGAACAAGCACAACTAGCACATAGCACACCCACATGCACATAGAAACTCAAGAATATACATAAAGTTAAGTTAAAGACATATTCTTGAGTTGTTTGAGCACAACTTCACTTGTTATGTCGATAAAATGTGTGTAATTTTAAAGCATGCATAAGTAAATGCACTGGCATCGTCCCTATTCATGATAAGCAAAAAATAATTGTTGTTTTTTTATTTATGGAAATAATTTCATAACTTATTGTGTTTAATTACATTTTTTATTTGCACAAATGATTACATTTTACTTCAAAGAATATATAACAATATCACAAATATATAAAGATCTATTAAAGATGAAATATCTTGCAACCAAATCATCGAGTAAACCAAATTGTGCTATGCATTCGTGTATCAGTTAGTTGCAAAGCCAGCTAATCCACTACGAGGCTATTTCATTTAGTCACGGAGACCTTGCAAAACAGTCACTTTACGAAATTAAAATAAAGCCAGGACAAACCCCCTTAGTCCCCGTTCAATCATTTCGAGAGGCAGTGCCCTCGACTGTCCCCACAGTTAATCTACATCTGTTGCTGTATTTTCAAATTACTCGATACGATATCTCATACGAAATTTCTATACATGTATTATTTTACATAATTCATTGTTTTATGACATAATACGAGTAGGTAATGTAACCGATATACGTTGTTGCTTATCATCAGGAAATAAAAATAATTGTCAATAAGGCATTGCTAAAAAATGATAATTAAAAATGAGTGAATAAACGTGGAAGTCGAAATTATTCCTGCATATAGGCGTGACTAGCTTATATCCACTTTGTACCTTAGTAGTATCTCAGTACTTTGTTGTCAATCGTACTTCGTCCTTTGAGATTAATCCAATGTTTTTGTATTCACTCTCCTCACATTCCTACAAAATTCAACCAATTTGATCCAATCTGTCTCACAAATGAAGCATATTAACAATTTAAATTACTCAAAAAATTAATCCAATTAATCGATATCATTATATAAACCCATTTTTTCTGATATCTTTATACTTTTGTTAGAAATCTATAGGAATTATTATTTTCATAAACGTCTTTCTCCGTTAGCGATGTTCATAATAATTCTAAAAAATAGTCCATAAAAGCAATATATCCTTCAAATTCTCTATCTATTTTCTACCAACAAGTTTTACGTCTCCCTAGAGTATTACAGGAGAAGAGATATATGTTCAAGATACAGGTCAGTCAATTTCCTAACGTTTTCATACTGGGACTTCCGATCGAATACGTTTGTATTTGCTCTTTCTTACTTATCATATAGTAATTATAAGGTTCAATCCCCTGAGTCCAAAACTGATAATGTAATATTTAACGATCATTGCTTTAATTTATTAATATCTGTATAATTTGCTTATTCTTGACTACCTTATTATATGTTATATCATTTATACTTTTATAAAGATACATTTATACACTCTTTGTTATGCAACCTTCATTTTTCGTTATACAAAACACACAACAACTTACAAACTACATTACCCTGATATGCACCGCTGGTATGGATGAGTTAAAAAACATAAAAAAAGTATTCTTAAAGAAATATTATTTTATCTTTATCTTTTTATAATCATAATGTCTGTTTTGTTTTATAAATAATGCATTTTCAGATTTTTTACTTTATTTGAATGCAAAACATGCATAACTGAAATTAAAAATAAAGAAATTGCATAATTTAATTATTTGGATAAAAAATATTTTAATATAATAAAAAGTGGTCAATATTAATTTATAAGGTTTATGTAAAGATGTATTACTGTTCACTATAGCTACTATAAGTGCACTGAAAATAGTGGTAAATGCACACGCACTTTGAGAATGGATTATGATTAGTGTAGACTATCTTCTGATAGCACCCACTTCTGTAGTATAACGCACCTTAATTTAGTGATATTAATATAATTTCATATCAAATGAATAATAAAGAAGAATTTTATATAAACATGAATATATAATATCTGCGCAAAAGAAAGAAATGAAAACTACAACAGTCACAGGCTTTAAGCAAAACTGCCGGTAACTTTAATATTTCCATAAATTAAATACGACTGCTTCATACAAAGTAACTAGTTTGAAGTGTCCTCAAAAAATATTTAACACTCATATTTCGTGATTTTTTCTTTTTATTACGCGCTATGCAGGAAATTAGCTTCTATTGCGATGTCGACGCTTTTGGTAAAGCGGGCAAAACGAGGGCATTTTCACAGTACGCCGCAGTACGCCTCATAGCGGCGAGCAGACGAAAATGTAATTAAAAATTCCGAGAGCATTTTGCGAGTCGCAACAAGATAGTGTTGCCGACGCTCGAGGATCGTTGTCATGACTGCCTCTTGGGAAGTATTTGCTTGTAATTAGACTTGTTCGTTCTAAAAGTCTTCATCTCTTACGTTTTTTACTACCACTAACGTTCTTACTTCGGAGATAATCGAAAATTTACTTTTTACGTCGCTGTTTTATCCTCCACCCTGTTTCCATTCTACGTCAACATTTACTAGAACAGAAGGTTACATTTCCCGAGACAGGTAGCATGGATCAAAGCGGATACAAAGGCGATTCTAGCGATTCACGAACATGTTATCACAAACAATGCAAGACTGAGCGTAACACACAACGACTACAACACGTGGACACTGAATATTCGAGGGGTAAAAAGAGAGGACAGAGGTCAATATATGTGCCAAGTTAATACAGACCCTATGAAAATGCAGGTGAGTGCTTTTTAGCATTTTTCGTCCAAGTTAATTTTGAATATAGTATGCAATATATTCAACCAGAAACAGTTATATCTTGATATAATATTAATTACGTTTATTTTTACATTAAGTTGTTAAAAGATTTATCGAATACGTTACAAAGGTTTTTTTTTCAGACAGCAACTTTGGAGGTCGTTATACCTCCAGACATAGTTTACGAAGAGACCTCCGGGGACATGATGGTTCCAGAAGGTGGTGCCGCCAAGCTGGTGTGTAAAGCGCGAGGATTTCCTCCTCCCAAAATTGTTTGGAGGAGAGAAGATGGCGGTGACATCATTTCTAGAGGTGGTCCTCAAGGAAAAACAAAAGGTACATTTAGAGAACACAATATAAAATTAATAATTAATTTTATGTTATTCATGCACAAACAAAGCTAATATCAGTTGCCTTCAAATTAATATAATACTTAGATACAAACTAATGGATGTTTATAAAGAGGTAATATTAATGGAACATGAAATAGAGAGCTAAACGAAAACAAAAACAAACAATCATCCATTACATGATATTTATATTTCCTAGATTATTTATTTTATTTATTTATGTAGATTTATAAAGATTAAAAACATTGGATGAGCTTCTCTTTAAAAAGAGATTTCTATTAGCTATTCATGACAGTGATAAAGTTGACTTTAAAGCAGAATAAAGGACATATATAATAATTCATAAACATATACAAATATATAGATGAATAAATAAATATTATGAGATAAATTTATTAATTATCTTCTCCGAATACCAAATCATATTCATTTATTGGTTTTAAGGGAAAAATTATAAGCGAAATTAAATAGTTCCTACTGAATATTTAAATAATATCTCGTTTCCATTTTGCACCATGCTATAAAAAATTATAAGGATTGCATTACGTTAATGATATTTCTACATAACTGTGCCGCATACAAATTGACAATACATAAAACTAATACAAATTAAATTTATCCCAATTGCATGAAAAGGACACACCGCACAGACAGACAAAATTGTAAATTCAAATTTTATTTAAACATTATCTAGGTCCTAGTCGGTCCGTAAAATTTATATGAACAAAAACGGTACTCTTTAGATAATTTTTATTTTCTATTTATATACAAGTTATTCATGTAGTATAGTAGTCTATTTAAAATAAATCATGAAATAACATACAATTTATAGGTCTAGGATATCATGCAAATTTTATGACTAAGCGTTTGCGTGTCCCGCCATTATTAATAAGGTACCTTAAGGAAATATATGTTTATATAGATTATTATCATGGGTCTGTAAATCGTATTTATTTATATTATATTTATAATTCCTTATTAGAAATATAAATTCACTTTAACTAATTAATCTCTTGTCATACTAAAATAATAGTTGAAATAAATCAATATAAATAAAGTGTTGTTTCTGAAATACAGTAAGACACTTGAAATGTGGGAGTTCTTAGTACTTAAACAGTTTTTGGGGTGCCAAAAATATTTCTGAAAGATTGTATGCTCATAACAATTTCATTGATTTCTTTTTAATTACAAAATACTTTATTTCACCTAGTAATTATGTATATGAAATATTAAAAAGTATTGTTTAAAATGCAGGCATTTAATCAAAGATTTATTTAAAATTCACTAATCTAAATACTTAAATAGTGCAGGTACAATTATTAAAAGACAGGAACAATGAGAATAAACTAAATAATCCAATATATCTATATTAACAATGACTATACATTAGAACCTACTTAAGATCCTCAATAAATGAGCAACGTATAAATCAACTCTTAAAATATTCACTATTGAAACTTAGCAGTAAATCAGACCAGCGCGGGAAGCTATTACCATTCACACCGCACTTTCTAATCCTGTGAGATTACAATCTCTAGAACCGGGAATAATTACTCGAATACTCATCTTTGTATATCAGAAAAAGATTTGAATTTCAAGTGCATTATTTGCTGTTATAAAAGATTTATGTGGTATTATACTATATATACCGTTTATATAAGGTTTATAAGATATCCATTTTTTTTATTTCGAAGTATTAGAAGCAGACACATACAATTCAGTAAACTTTGTATCAAAGATACTAATGTTGCTTAAATTAAAATATAATATTATAATTTAAAATATAAGTATAGCAATCCTTTGTATAATTTATAAGATTCACGTAATAGTCATTATTATTTCGATAAGAAGACAATTATTACTGAAATTAATTTACTACATAATTTTGAATTATAATAAACTTTTACAATAGAGGTCTTCTTACATTAATTTTGAAACTTTAATTTAACAACGTTATAAGGTTTAGAAAAGTAGAGTAAAGGAAAATGAAAAAGCAACACTGATCACTCATTGATCCGTCCTTCAAAGTTCAATTTTAATTACAGTTTAAAATATGTTGTCTTTGATAGTCAATTATAGTTAATACTTTCAAGTATTAAAAGCTTTTTCATTAAGAACACAATAGGCAACTATGACATTGTTAAATCTCTTATTTGATCTATGATTTTAGAAAGTGAGTTAGTCATTCGCAATATCTGTTTCAAACTTTAGTCTGTAGATGAAAAGCGTCAAATAGAAGGATGTTGGAGTTAATTTGCATCAGTCTCAGACTAAGTTTCAGCCATTCATTCGCTTATCTACATAATTTGTTGTAGAACATGAAACAAATAGGCACGCGACACCGTGTTGTCATCAACATATTTTATGTGAAACAATACGGGACAAATTTAGAATAATACACCATTGTTACACTACAAAACCCATTATCTTCCGTCTCATATTCGTGCGTAACCTTAAGAGTCGTAATATTAATAAGGTGAACGTATATCAAATACATATATATGTAATATAAACGTATTATAATTTGAAAGTTATAACTGATTTATGCTGCCATACTTTACTATAAGTTCTGTAAAACAAATTTCAAAGCTTCGTTCGCCGTCGTTGAAAAACTATATTTGTCGTGTCGGACCTCGAACTTTGCTCATTGGAATATTCGGTGAAGAAATTCGCCCAGTAATGGATAGCCTGTATTGTTTTCTGCTCAGATTTATGGAGGTAACTTGTAACGGCTTCTTTAATTAGACTTCTTCACTTAAATTGATGATTGTTTCTGACGTGAGTAAATTAGAAAATGGTTGCGAAACCGTAGCGTATTGATTTCCTAATTGAGCATTTGTAAGCGTCTAAATTACGATAATTTATTGACACTCTATGTAAGTATGTATTTGAAGATTGCGACACTTTTGTCATGTTTTCTTAATTAAAGGCTTAGAAATAAATTAGAGTTCTGTAATCTTAGCTGTATAGCGGTGCTCGTTTCTCTGTAGAAGTCATTACCGGTGGTACTTTGTTAGTTTAATGAATTGACTGATGGCAGAAGGCGGTCTGAACAGTGGTGGGGTTAAGTAGGACCTGCCGATTAATCACCCTGTCAGTACAGTTTCCAATTGCTACTCGTCACGAATTCCCCTCAGTAGTTGGTATAATTAGAGTTCCTTGTATCAATAATAATTAAACACTGTACCCTAATGCAAACTAAAGTTTATTCATAGTTACTTAAAAGCAATCCTATGCTTTTGATTATACAGTACAATGTATTTATTTTATATAATAATACTCAGATTAAACATATACATGTTTACTTACTACATACAACTACAACACACTACAATTTAAATGCATATACACTAAATATATAGTTAAAAATAATTTAATATATAGATTAAAATTTCATAGACCAGAAGCCTTTCTCAAGTTTTTGCCATCCTCAGTGCCACCCTAAGTCCGAGGAGTTCAAACGTCACTTGACTTATGACACATCGACAGGCCAAGTTTATTTAACGACCCGACAGAGGCAGCGCAAGAATTTCGTAGAGAGGAATTTTATAATTATTTTAATATCGCATTCGTGTCGAATTTAAACTTTATATTCTTAATCAAATTGTTATCTTCAAGAATGAGTTTTAATTAAAGTTGCATATTAGGTATAAGCTACATAATAGGGAAAATAAAATGTTGTTACTAGTAGTCTTAAAAACACGATCTGTTTAAGTTTCGATCCTGTTATATTTATATATACCATCACTATAATTCGTTCCACTCAAACAATTATTCGAAATTTTGAGTTTTACCAACATTATAAAATAATACTACTCCACAAAAGTGTTTGTTCCAAATTGTTTGCTAACGAAGCGTGGCCCGCCGGTCGACCGAGAGCTCTACACTTTAAACCATCACTCCCTTCGGTTCCTTCGAAAAATATTGCCCTTCCTTTTTATCCTCTTGTTTGAATAATGGCTGTGTACTTGGGTGCCATTTGAGCAAGGTGTCAGGAAAACAGTTTGAGTTGAAACCACTAACCGCACTTGTTTATCAAAGCTTGTCTACTTTGGCGTTTCGAAGTGTTTTCTTAGACTTCTTGGTGAAATGTAAAGTAAGCACTACATACGAATGTTTGTTTTGACTTGTTTAACTTGTAAACATTAACGTATTTACATAGCATTTAAAGTAAGTGGGAAATTATTTTTAATAATATTTTCGTTTTGTACATTTATATAATGTTTATTATTACACGAAAATAACTTCGTGATATAAATACCGGTCAGTCGTCGTTATTTAGTAGTTGATAAAATTACATTTTTCTTTTTAATAACATATTAAAAAGAAATATGTCTGACAATGGAAATAATTGTGACTTTTTATTAGAAGAAACTTATAAATACCATTTTCGAAATAATAAAACTGTGATAAACCGGGGACAGAGGTTGAAAACACTTAGATCGGCATAAAAATTATAAAAACAATTCTTATATTATTAAAAATAATGCGGAAAATATTATTTATTACATATAATAATTATCCTACATATATAAAATTGGATTCGTTATCGATTGATTTTTAATTATGAAATGCTAAATAACGATAACCGGTTAATAATTAATTACCCTATTCATCGTGACTTACTCTGTTAAAATATATATATATATATATATATATATATATATATATATATATATATATATATATAATGTCCATTAAAGATTGAAACACATACAGTATACATAACAGCATTGCAGTCAATTTCGATTATTATTATTGCTCTTTTCTTTGCAGTAATGTCACTGGAAGGCGAGATCGTGAACCTCACTAAAGTGACGCGATCTGAGATGGGAGCGTATCTGTGTATCGCAGCCAACGGAGTCCCGCCCTCTGTCAGCAAGAGGATAATGCTTCATGTTCATTGTAAGTTACAAATCTGCATATTTTATTTTAAATATATAAATTCATTCGCCATCATAATCAAATAAATGTTAACAACGACGATATAATTATTTTTATAAAACATTTATTAAATAAAAAATCTTACGAACAAAGAAATTCACAACGACACTGAAACATTAAAGTCACTCTTCATTCATTTATCAGACGGCTGACTCAAGGCGATATATAAATCGTGTTCATTACGAATTCAAGACATGAATCAATTCATCCAACGATAAAATCTCACCTGCGTATTCCGATGAGCAAAAAGCATAGTCACTTATCAGTTGATCTCGTAGCTAATTTGTTACTGAGTTATTCTAAGCTCGGTCGGAAGGGCAACAGTGCCGGGCCGACATCTCAAACACGTAAGCAATTGGGAGATTTTCCTGTTATCACGTATCATCTTCGACGCGTGACCTGCATCTGAATCGGATCAGACCCCCGTTTGTAGTCGTGTTGAGTGCTCTGTTGACTATCAGTTTGTCGTAGATATTCAATGCTTCATAGTTTGCTGATATTGAAATTCAGTTTCCGTTTAAGACTTTTAATTTTAATTTGTTTTTTAAATATATTTTTATCATATGTAAGAATTTTAGTTAGCAAGACAAGAAATATTATATTGTAATGTTCTGATTACAATACTTGTTATATATACGAAAATATTCAATAAAGATAATTCTTACTAACAAAGTATACCATTACCATTCACGTCGTTAATCATATTTGAATATTAAAATATTGACAAATGAAATAGTGCTAATTCTCACAACAAAAAAAAGTTCTCCAAACTATGTTTTCCCGTACAAACGAGAAAAATTGCCGAGTAAAAAGCGTCTATTTAAATAATAAACCTACACTATACATTTTATTTATCTGTCAAGTTTAGTTGTATTGTAACTATAACTAAAACGAATATTTCTGTGAAAATCAGATAATTTTCCAGAATAAGTGTTTAAAAAGGAAGTTAATTTTAAGAGTGATAAATCTAGGAGGTGAAAAAGATAATGTGGCATTAGAAGTGAATCTCGATAAGACTAGATATCGTCACGTATCTTTATCTATATTTCGAAATGACCGTGTAGATTGAAGTATAACTCGATTTATCTTAATCGCTACCTAACGAGATAGAACGTTTATGCAGTGTTTTGTTATAAAATGGTACAGTTCATAATGTTTTCAATCTGTCTTTGATTGTACTGTGGAAGAAAATTGCGTAAAACTGATAATTAATTAATCATATATTTCATTAACCAACATGTAGTCGAAAAGCAAATTACTGAAACTGTTTTTTTCAATATATATAGAAGTCGATATCTAGTCTTATCGAATTTTAGTCTTAATATGACATTTATTCACCACTTAAAGATACCAACCCATAAAAGTATGTAAAACATTAGTAATAATCTGTTAAAATAGGAAATTTCATCAAAATACGTCTATAATATTTTTAAGTGTTGCGCGAACAAACCAAAAAATTAATAGCTATTTTAAGTTCAATATCATAGTATACTAAACAAGCAAACATTATTCTTAATTAAAACAATAAAAAACAACGTCAATTCTGATACAGGTCTAACACCGAAAACTTCTTTAAACTATAATTGAATTCAAAATTTAAAGTTTAATAATTCGTTTCAATAAGCTGCTGGCATACTTTTCGTGTTTTAATTAACTGTTCTAAATTCATGAATTGGCTCTGTCCACTTTCGGTTGTAGTTCAATATGTGTAAAAGTTTTTCGGTGCTT
The DNA here is from genome assembly GCA_918358695.1 of Melinaea menophilus ssp. n. AW-2005. NCBI lineage: Eukaryota > Metazoa > Arthropoda > Insecta > Lepidoptera > Nymphalidae > Melinaea > Melinaea menophilus. The sequence continues at coordinate 12,681,323 of OU911055.1, forward strand.
GGACACCGGATTGAACGTGTTATCCACTAGGTATTTGCATTTAGTTATTGGCAGCGCTGTGATTGGACCGGCATGTGTACGAATATTAACCTACATTACAAGCACTGAACATATTACTTTAGACTATAAAACAATGTAAAACACAAAAGTGTAGATTATAGAATAGCTTGCAAAGTAATTACAAATTCTTTAATATATTACGTTTAAGCATCGCCCCTATATTACCCTGTATGTCAAGCTTCGTACGAGTACGTGTAACATAGCATTGCTGCGGTGAAATTTTCTAATATAGGTTTAATGCATCAATTTGTAATAATTATTCGACCAATTTATATAAATTGTTATTATTTAGTTGAATTTAACTATTACGTTTAATAATGAATACATATCAGTAATTAAATCTTTAGGATATTGTTGAAACGGTTAGTAATTTTCGTTACCTACTTAATGCACTTTTCTTTTATATCTAAAAAATGATATGAGAACAATTTTTATATATATCAAATTTGTGAAGTAAATACTGACTAAGAGTCTATATTATATAGACATAAACAACGATTTTTTTAATCTTATAGTCATAGAAGTCACTAATAATTAATTAATATTACCAAAATGAACCCTAACGATAAAGTCTCCAAATCTCTTAGGTAAACAAGGAAACGTCTCGTGGCTAGCCACTTTAGACTTACGTCTATAAAACAAATACTGAAAGCTTCTCTTAGTGACAACTAAGAGAAATTTACTTCATGGGAAACGCAATTTGAGGCGAACAAACAAACTACTGCCTGAAACCCTTCCACTCAGTTTAATTACTTCGCAAAGAATGCGTCGCTTTCGCTCGATGAGGAGACAAAATTAACGCCCCCAAATATTTAATTTAAATTTCCTCTCCGAAAACAAATGATAACAGCCTATCAAGCGGACTCGCGGCCTCTCGATGCGAACATAAAAACCACTTTTTAAGCAATTCATTTGTAACAGTAAGTGCCTCGTAACGCGGTATTTCTTTTAGTTGATTCACTGAGGCCTTCAGGGTAGGTAAATGAGTTTAGAGAAAAGAAAGGCTCCGGGGAAGTGAACAAATCGTAATCAATTTTCTCGAGTCTCTTAGTTTAATATAAATAACGTTTGCAGGTAGATAAATAGATTCTCTTTTATTTTGCTGTGTAATTTGTTTTTGATATTGAATTGTATAAAGTACATGAAATATGGAAACATTATTAATTGTATTATATTTAGATCAATATGTTATATATTTTTAAAACTAAAAGAAGTTTTTCCGAAATTTTATTTCACCACACGCTAACGTTAAATTTCTTTAAACAAAATGTTCTCCGTAGGTACTTTAGAGCAGCAAAATCCGGTGTGAGTAAAAAGCCGAAATAAAATCTGGTTACAAGCTCAAGGTAGTGCTGACTACAAAACACCAAGAAATACGAAAATGGCTTAGCGTGTACGCCGTTCGGTTAATCAAACTGTCACTTCAAGAATTCCGCGCGGAATCCTACCCGAGAAAACTCCCGTAACTTTTGATTGCTACGGAGAATTCTAATCTACTTATGCGTTTGGAAATTCTTAATCATTTCTCTAATACATTTTTCAACTGCAGTTTAGTTTAATAAAATTCATGTTTTGACTCATTTGAGAGCCACTTCATTATTCCGGTTCATTTATCAGGCAAAAGGCTGCCCTCGTTGAACCTTCGAGTTATTAATTAGGACAAAAATTCTGATCGTTCAGATTTTGTTCACTAAATTGGCCACTTGAAATCGTAAACGCCGTCCAAAGGATCTTAACGACGGTCAAAGAGAATAACCGCAAATAAGCTGCGATCTGGAGCCGATGGAGAAAATTCTTTTCGTAATTTACTCTAAACAGGCTTTAGGGGATGTCTTTACGACTGCTAACATTTATTATATAATCCGATTGTTCCCTCTCTGACTTAATACAATATACTTTGGATTCTTTGATGACATAAAATAGAATTTGTTATAACAAAAACTTACAATAATTTAATATTAAATTATTAAACTTGTATCTTCAAGCAAACTATCTCTTTGTTCAACAGTATGTTCCGATCAAGTGTATTATTAGGTTAGATAAGTTACAATGCAAAGTGCTTAGGTTTCAAAATACCTAACAATACACACAATAAACTACCACAGTATTGTAGACTGAAGTTAAAATGTAGTAATTTATTTAAATAACTTTTATCAATTTCTGTCAGTTCAATAACAAAAGAAATGATTTATAAAATGCACCAATAGAAAAAAAAAACAATGTTAACCATTTTAAGAAGCATTTTATATTTATTAGGTACCTAAAAATCTTCTACATGAGGCAAAAGTCAATATGAGCAGATCTGAACGACGGCTGCGACGTGCTGAAACTTAAATGCGTTTGAAATTATTTAAATCTTGATCCATTTTTATGATATTTTTACTTATCTGTTTAAGTGAAGAATTATAAAAAGCTGAAGAAAACTATGAAAATGAAAAAAAAGTCTTCCAACCAAGCGAAATACGTAACAATCGAGTAAGTTTTCTGTTTTGAAATGGTAAATCGATGCTCTGTATTAGAAGAAATATAATGTTACATTTATAATAGGATAATTATTAATTATTTATTGTCAAAAATTATAATATTATTATAAACACCATAATCAAAACATCTATCGAAATCACTATAATATTCAAAGTTGAATTTAAACGATGCTTAATAATATTTTTTTAAAACTGAACCCAGATGGATGTACTGACGAAAAATATTTACACGGAAAAAACGAATCCCGCAATTATTAACTATGTCTGTCTTTCTGTATGTTCATGCAACATATAAAAAATATTGAACGCATTGAAATCTGGTATTGTTGTAAAGTTTAAGACCTGGCGTAGGTTATAGTAAGCGATTATAACTAAATTAAACATATAAATAAATACTAAGATAAAGCTATTAATGTTTCAGCATCGTTCTAGATGTAGTTGTATAAATAAAATCTAAATTTATCACATATCACCACTTCAATGCACTATTTTTCAAATCTTTTATTTCTGTCTAGCTTCCCAAATCTCTGAATGTATCGACTTTCATATATTATCCACATTATTCGATATTAATATATCTGGAGTTACTTTCAAAACCATGATATAAGAAAATAGCTCCAGTTATATTTAAAATCGCTATTGCAGTCGACATGCGAAGCCTCGAGCAAATGATAGTTTTATATTCGCAATATAATTAAATTTAGCACTTAAAAATAATGTACAAAATTGCATTCTTTCTCATATTTAAATTGTTTCTTATCATTATCAAATCTTAGACTATTATATTTATATTTTACTTTTGAAAACTTCTAAATAGTATTTTAATATAGCTCATACTCGTTATTCCTTTAATCATGATTTAAATATTTATATACAAAGCACACTCGAAATCAATAGAATCAGGAAATGCCAACACATTTGGCAAATTTTTCGAAGATTTCGCTGACATTTCAATAAGGTATAATTTATTGTTTTTCTTTAAATTCATCACCAGGAGATTATATTCAGTGACTATTATTTAAGAACAAACTTTAAGTCCGATGACAACTCAAGCCAAATACAGGTAAGGTAACTAACTACCTTAGAACTCTACTATAGTGTTCAAAGTAAACACATCAGAGTCGCTGTGTAATTTTATCCGTTAAGGGAATTGAGAGTTTGAAGGAAATTTTGGGCAATGTAAGTATATAATTATATATTGTAAAAATTATAAAACTATTACTTCAAAATATGACTAATAATTAAATATAAATAACAAAAAAATATCAATATTAAAATAAGATTTTTTTAAAAAGGATTCACATTAAAACAATCTGAATAATTTTCTCGGTAATTTTATAACACAAAGCCGGTCTAGGAAGCAATTAGTACTTAATTATGAGGCCGGTAAATGTAACAGCCGCGTTTAATGTAAAGTATCGCATGCCAAACTAAATAACATTAAATGTCTGCGGCTAGCGTAGATGCGTACAACTGTGCGAAATGCAAAAGGCTTTACGGCATCTAGCTTGAAACGCAAACACGGCACTGCAAATAAATGCAAATAGGATGTTGTGTAAACAAAAATGCGGCTTAAACGAGCTGTATCTAGCATATTTACAGAGTGGGGTTTGAATCCGTCACCGTCCAATGAATAAACCCTATTATGTACTGTTTAAATATGACAACGTTTGACTTTATATAACAGCGTTATTGGAAAGTGGTCAGTGTATACGGTCAACTTTTTTAGTCAGTCGCAATTGAACTTTTTTTGTAAAAAGCTTATTTATAATTATGAATAAAATGAAAATTGTATGTTTTTGTTGTAAACATATCCGTTATGAAAGAAAAAAATATGCAGTATAATAAAATACATGCATAATGAAATAAAGTAAAACTGTGGTATTCTCTTGAAGTAAAATTATGTAACTATGTTGTATGAACAAAGCTTGGATGTTAACAAATTCGAGTAGAACCAGCAAATTGCAAGCAAATTGCACTTCACCGTGTAATCCCATAACACGGTTGCAGTAATACTTTAAATTGCCGTGTGACAAGAACTTTCAAAAACATCTACCATTGTCTCTTTCATTCTTTCTTTCATATAAAATGCATTATGTAAAGAAAATGTTATAAATTAACTTCACTTTTGACACTCGTATCACACTTTTTTTCATAAACTTTATAAAATAATTGTCAAACTTTGTAAAATGTCAGTTTTGTCACTTTTGTGTCACCTTTTGTATACAATGATATATAAGTGTTTAGTGTCGAAGTGTAAAGTACTTAAATCTCTTATTTCATTTAAATAAAAGGATTTTTCTTTTAGTTCACCCGCTGGTGCAAGTGCCGAATCAACTGGTAGGGGCGCCGACGGGCACTGACGTCACTCTGCAGTGTCACGTTGAGGCTTCCCCCAAAGCCATCAACTATTGGACTAGAGAGAATGGTAAGATTTTTATTTTATTTTCAGATTTTTTATGTTACAGTACTATCTTTATAATAATTAACATACTACTTTTATTAGCTTTAGGATACTCGAGTGCAAAATAAAATGGTAATTCATTAAAATGTTCTCCATTATTTTATCTATTCTATTTTAAATATAATTGAACTTCCGAATATCAAATGAAATCCATATTTGTAACAAAATAAAAAAAAACGCAAAGCATAAAGACCAGTCGGATGTTTTACGAGCTCGTAATTCATAAACCTTATTAAGTCTCAGGCACGAAACTCAAGAACGGAATAAGCAACTAATTTCATTATTCATAAAGCACATTGAAAGCGTTAAAGTAGTCATTAAAGAGATCGTTATTCATATTTCTACTATCTCCCCCGACAGGCCAGAGGCTAGTGCTTGCTTACAAGTTACAATATTTTATGTTTGTATTTAAAAATGGATAAAATATGCTCTAATTTCGTGAGCGTTTTTCATTCTGTGACGATTTATTTTGACTTTGATTACATAGCGTCAATGTTACGGCTTATTAACGGTCCGTAATTATACGAAGGGATGACAGCGTAAAATATTGCTGAAGCGAGAAAAATTAATAACCACCAACGGTTTTCTAATAAAATTTTAAACTGGGTTTAGTGAGTGATATATTTTTAATATAATATGTATATTACCCATGAAATGAACGGAGTTATGTTTACGAAATACACCATATATTAACGATAAGTTTGTATTTTATAAACACAATTTCTTTTTCTTTTTCTTTAAAAATAAACAGCTCCAAAAACTGGAGACTTTATATAATGCCGTGTTTTTGTAATCAGTCTTGAATTAAACACGTGGAAGGAAGGAAACTGGACAAAAACACGTGCTAACTAATACAAATAGGGCTCTCAACCTAAGAAAACGTTGGTGGAAGGCCGGCAACTTCATTACTCCTCATTATAATGACACCCGGAGGATGAAAGTTGTTTATTTAGTGTCCAGGTGACAGACGAACGAAAATACTCTTACCGAAAAGTAAAATAAAACGTAGTTAATGTTTTTAATTTAAACAGATAGACTAACGAATAATAAAAAAATATTGTCTATTGTAACAGTTCTGCTAATATTATTAACGCATTACTACAATATCAATTATTTGTTTATAATTTACGTAATCTGAATATTTCTTAAAGATTGAAACTTGTATGTATACAATATACCCAGTGGCATGTAAAATATATTAACAATAAATTTATTCAACGAAGTATGGGTGGAGCGTTGAATATCAAAAAGAAATAAACCAGAAATTTAAAGCTATGTGTACAATTCGGAAGAATGCAAACGCTCCGAATTTTAAAGTGCAATTTTCGAATGCAGCTAATGCAAACAGGGAAACGTTCTAGAGGCGCCAATATTCGGATAGTGCGTTTTCCACGCGACAACGCCTGGCCACTAAAGTCGAGTTAGGAATGGATTTACAGTATTCGCTGCACCCACGACATGTGTGAGGGAAAAGCAGCTGCCCCGAACCGACAAAACGTATAAAACTTTTTTCGCAATGCGGTCGTTAAATTGTTTTTAAACCTATTTCGTTTTGCATAAATAAGATTCGTTTTATTTCTAAAGATATTCTTTAATATACTTTTTTTATTCTGTTGCTTACAACATCTATACAATATTTATAAAAGTGCTTTAATAAATTATTTCTACATAGGATATATGAAAGAAATTTTATAAAATATTAATACAATTGGTACATTCGAATTATTACAAGATATAAATAAAATCTAATGATAACTGAACCGTAAGCATTGATTTTTTTTTATTGATTCGATAAATATGAATATATATAAGGTATAACTATTTATAAAATCCCATACGATGATAAATATGTGAGGTTATTTTACTATATAGATCTACTTAATTAAAACTTAATATTATATTAAATATAAAACTAAAACCATTTAATCTGTAAATATAATACATATATTGCAAATTAATTCAAACATTAATCAGTAATTACCTTCGCTGTCAACAAGGAGAAGGTGTAAATTACAAGTTCCATGTAGTTTTCAAACAATAATAACACACAAATGTATCATAAACGTATATCATAACCAGGATACATAGTCGCCAGGCGGGCAGATTTAGATGCACTTACAAAGGGCACCGAGCCCGCCATTACGCGGTCAGAGCGACCGACCGCGCAAAAAGCGAACCAAATTCTATTACCGCCCGATATGCAACAAAGACCGCCGGCCGCCCGGTTCAAATTGCTTTAGGCTACAGTCGCGATATTTACTCGCATACACCACAATATTCTCGCAAATAAAATTCAATTTTATACTCACTTTTCAATATCCCAACTTTTTCTGGGTTAGCCACAATTTTACAACAATTTATTGTTACGGTGTGGCGAGGAACAAATATCCCGTACAATATTTCTACAGTACTAATTACCATAAATTAAAAATCTACAAACTTTTTAAACAGATACATATATATAATGTTAATGTAATTAAACCTTTGAAGTATTTCACATCTAAATACATTCTATTTAGATGTGTATTAGACATCTAAATAGGATGTAAACATGCAAGTTTTATGATCGAGTCAAAACAAAGTTAAGAGGAACTAGTGTATGGTAATAAACTCATTTGTTTGTACAGCAAACAGTCACAAATATAGGTGACAGACGGGTAGACATTGCCGGCCATAAATTTTGTGGAGTACAAATTAAATTAGGTAATACACACCCGTGACGAGCGTCAAGCGGCTGGGCGGCCGCAGCTGACACGGAATGGGAGTGTCCAGTCCCACAAACTTCTCCAACTTTTTACAACCATAAAACCTGACAAATCTTATTAATTTTATAGTCAAATAACATCTTAATATATATAACTATGACATTTCTTGATTTTAACCTGAAGATATTTTGATTGACTACAAAAAACATTTGCTACATTCCTTTTTAATATATTTAAAATATGTTAATAAGTTCATATCACTAAAACAATTATTAGTAAATAACAACAATTACATTATACATAATTACAAATACAAATTAACTATACTCTCAGTTGTATGAAATAAAATATTAGTAGTATTAATTTATACATTTTAGTGATATAGTGAATAGTAGATCCAATAAATAGTTTAGCAATTGGAATTGGCGTCGGTAATTAATTAATAAACTTGTGGGGTAATAAACAAAAGAGGGCGTGTCCGTCGCAGACTGGCATCAAGGTGTCAGTTGCACCACGACCCGCAGATTTGTGGTCAGCTCACAAGGACTCAAGCCCGACGCCTGCCTGTCCGACCCTTATTAATGACCTTTCAATTGTAAATTATTTATCTCCTTTAATAATGTGGCATCTTTACTTAAGAATTAAATTTAATATTTATCCAGTTTGTATAGTAAATTACAAATAACATTTTACACGGATTTCGAAGTCTCTTTTAACTTTTTTAATTAAACTTAAATTATTTAACTTTTTATCTCGTTCCGATTATACATACTTTGGAATCTTACAAATAATAAAATCATGTTGCTACAGAATGTCTATCCAAAAACAAAAATTCAATTAAATCTTTCTACAAAAATAAACTAAAGCATTAAGATTGAAAATAAAATTCCCACAAATATAAACCAAACAAGAGGAATTCAAGCAATTTTTAATGTAGACCGAGCAAGCGACGTGATCCTCGAACGTAATAATGTAGCTAACAACGAAAATTCTGTAAATCGGTGAAGCGACTTAGTCTTAAAAGATAATACAATATAAAAATAATTCTTACAGATCTACGTAGAATATCAAAATGAAAACTAAAGATTAGCAGATAATTTAATATACTTTACATAAAAGATATGAAATCGATACCTCTAATATCTAAATGTGAATATTATTTTGTGAATCTACCCATATATAAAAATCTCACACAATATTGGACAGTGATGTACTTCAAAACTACGTGTAGAATTATGCATATTTTCTATAGTATACATTTTATACGTCTTATTTTTTTAATTCAATATATGATAATAATATATAAGATCTTCAATCCGGTCTTAATCTATATTTAATACCAAATATCATAATAATAGTAGTAAAACAGAGTACTGGTATCGAATGCAATGCAGCGATATGTATCACTATAGTGCAATATTGTTCATAGAACATATCAAAACAACATATTTCACAACGTTATCGCAAACAATGGTCGGAAGTACCCGAATATAAATGATCGGAAAACCATGTTACCTATCGAATAAAGGGAAAGGTTGTTTGGAATATGAATATACATGTACCCTTATAATAAATTATATTTATTATTATAAATGAACGAATGATTATAAAGTTGTTGTTCGCAGGGGAAATGATAATAACAAACGATAAGTATGAGATGAGTGAAATAAACAGTTCAGCGTACAGTGTTCAAATGCGGCTTGTTATACGTAACATACAGCGCAACGACCTTGGCGGGTACAAATGTATTTCAAAGAACTCTATAGGGGACGCCGAGGGAAATATTAGATTGTATGGTAAGCCTATTCTAGCATAACGTTGGAATAAATTAAAATAAATAAATTGTACACTTTTAAAAAAATAAATTCACTACAGATTGTATAATATGTAAAATTAAATGTAATTTTAACATTGCATTAACAATTATGTGCCGGAAAATATATTTATTTTAAGGCGAAAAAATATAATATGAACCTGTATTCCACATTGTTGTGAAGTGTGCTTCAAAGAACTCCTTAATTGCTACGAGAACTTTACATGAATATCTCACTGTTTCCTTGTTCATAATACATTTTGTGTTTCTTTTTTAAAGATATTGTTTTTTTTTATTTTCAGTACTTACATATATGTTTTCTTTCGATCACATTTTAATAAAAAAATATATAAATGCAATTCAATATGTTTCCAATAGAAATGGAGTTACCATACCGCAAAACGCGAGTGGACGATGATCGAGATTCGGATTTAGAAGAAACGAATGACGTCAGGTCCAGTCTTCAAGGCTCGCTTCGTGAGAGTGGACACCGTGAAGATGCGAGCTTCCTCGGGGAGGGTGGCCCGTCTAAGGCCTCAGCGGACAAAACCACCCCAGTTATCTTTTTAATATCAGTCTTATACGCCCTGTGCTAAACTTTATCTCACAGCGTACAATTGAGTACGGTATAACAAGTATTATTCTTCCAAGTTTTAACATTTTCTCGTTGCCAAGCCTTAATGGGAAAACACGTTTTAATAGAGGCGTGATTAATTTGTATTAATTATTTTTCATGAACACGTTGTAAATAACTCTTTTGGTCCTGTTGGTTAACGCAGTGTAAACCATTATTGTAGAAATATTTAAAGGTACATATATGTCAGTGTTGCTATGATAATTATAAAAATCGTGACCAATGTAATTGTGGGTGTGTGTCTGTCACAGTGATTGTATACAATCCCAGCTAGCTCATTACCTATGCTTGTAAGTGTATTATCCACAATAATCTGAATAACATATATACTTATTATTATTATTGTTTTGTAATCGAGCTAGCTATAGGGTATTTTTATAAACATATTTAATTTATGATCATTGTATAAGCTTGTCACATTTTAAAACCTAGTTTCCTTTAAGAACGAGTCCTAAATATTTGTATATAGTTAACTAATAAGGGTGTAAACAACATTTTATTCAATTATCGCATACCTATAGGTATCGTGTATTGAAAAGCTAAACTAGTCATTATGTTATTGTTAAATTAAATATTGTTGAATTTATAAACTATAACATAAGCCACAAGTAATATAAGTATGTTAAGACAGTAGTTATGTTTATAGAAATGTATAAACAGAAATCACCGTTAATAAATGAATCAGCAGTTTAGTTATCAGTAACCTGTACTTGTGCTGCATATCTGCATATGGTGTAATAAATGTATATTGCCTGCAATCCAGTATAAACATTACCGTATATCGTAAAGATTTGTTTTATTTTATTATCCTTATAAACTGTGGTTGAATTTAACCAACTGTTATTATAATTGTTTATTATTATTTCCCATCTACCTTCTTTTTTGTGGCTATATTTGCATAAATTAAATTAAATTAATCAATAAATTGGAATACCATTAGAATTTTTTTGTAAAAATAAACAGATATTCAATTTCATTTATTTCCTGTTACAGTCTTATGATATTGATCTATAAGGAAAGGAAAGACCCTCTGGATGATTTTATGATATTATAGAACCTTTATTAAGTTACCACCGCACATCACCTAGCACGTCCCTTATAACTGAATTGATGCCCCCACATTTAAATCATATAAATCGGGGCGCCATCTATATTCAACGAATCCTTGATTGTAGTTTAAAATAAAAATATTCCAGTATAGAGTTCGAATGCATAATTAATCATTCATTAATAACTGAATGGCATTTGACAAAAGTAGACAGATAGATATAGATATAATCAGCTTAAAACAATTCTACTCTTTACTTAAATACAAATACTCGCCGTAAATAGATGAGAGTTAAAACTATAATTTGAAAAACAATCAAGTTAATAATGTAGAATTTTAATTTACTACTACGAAACAAAATATTTTTTTAATTCCAAAGCGCAAATTGATATTTTAGAAAGAGATATCGATTACAGGCGACATTAATTTGCAGAGTTCTAATTTTAGAAATATAAGTTAGTTTAAGGAAATTAATGGAAATATTTACAAAAAAATAACATGATAATTGAAATGGAGATCCAAAGTTAAACGAAAACCGCTTCACTAAACTACGCTACGTCCGTCCTTTCCAAATAATCAATTAAAGGCGACAATTATACAAAACAAAAAGTAATTCCAATGCATTTAAATATTAATTACAATGTCAGTAGTTTCTTCCTACAAATAGAAAGTATAAATAACCACTTATAGTAGTGCTTTGTAGTGATATCTCTAAGCGACCCTTCTAATTGGTACCTTCGGATACAGAAATGTGTGATCTAGATAGGGTTACCGCTTGCATTAGCGAAATTACCTGTGGTTTTATTATTTAGCAACAACCCTGAAAGTTTTGGTTGCATTAATATATTACCCCTTTATCTATTAAATTAAATATCCCAAAATTTATATTATTAACTCAGCGTTTATAGGATTTTATATAGTTTTTATAAAAGATATACATACGAATAAATTTAAAATGTAATAATTTTCTAACAAGTGAGAATAAAATATATCAATATAAAGTATAATTATTGACAAAGTCATTCCGAGTAACTGCACTTTAAAAAACATATGAAATATACAAAAAATACCTGACACATTTGTCTTTCTTAAAATATATAAGTATATGTATTATAGCAAAATATAAGCTTTAAGGTTCTACAAGGCTCACACAATAAACTGTGGAACAACTAACGTAATAACATATGAGGCATCTGTCAAAGATGTCTCGTGGTAAGATTATTGAGTCATCATTGCTAGGAATAGCTACTGTAATCTAATATAGGCTGGTACACTTCCGATCGTCCCTAGAGACTTGAAGCATGGCTTCCACAGTTTGTATATTGTGCTCAACCTACTACACAAATACTCAAAGGAAATTGTTCGACTGAGAATTAGGAGGAAAGTAATCTTCTGGTAAGTATACACTATTGATAGTCAGTTTCCTTTTATAATTGAAATACTCGTATATCACTTTCGACAGTTCTCTTCATTATTCAATTAATTCAATTAACATTTATTACTTAAAATTTTTAGCTTAGCTAGCTGTGTCCACGACTTTGATTGCGTGGATTTTTTTTTTTTAATAAAAGTAGCCTAAGTTACTTCTTATAACATTATCTATCCTCCAGTGAAAGTCTTGTTAAAATCGGTCCCATCTTTTCAGATATTATAAACCGGAGAAAAGATTTTTTTTAATTGATATTTTTATGTATGTACGATATATTTTTTTCGTATGCCTTTAGTGAAAAGCTTTTAATTTGGAATTGCAAACAGACGCTTCAATTTCATTTATATGTAAAAATAAAGGTTTCAATGCAAGGAATTATTAGTGGAGATTAGAAGATTAAATGTAAAATAAATTTCAAGATATGATATATTACATGAAATGGTTACTCTCAAGACGTAAATAAACACATACACATTGTTATGCACATCGGATCTTGATTCTGAACTCTGATCCACAGAAGACTTCACAGAGCAAGTTTGCGTAATAATATTCAAAGCGCATACATTGCTATTGACGTATATTTGTTTACAGCGCGTTATCCGGGGAATAACCTTAGCGCCGTCCGGTTACAATCTGCATAACAATGCAGCAATAGTTTGCCTACAGATGAATGGTAATGTCCTATTCATAATTTGCGTCTAAATTAAGACGTCTAACGTAAGACGCTTAGTCTATTTATAAAACAATATAATATACTCAAGATTTAATCTTAGAAATTGTTATTTAAAATAAGCTTTATTGCAAAACTTTACAAACCACTTCCTCATCATCCTCGAGATAGGTTCATGTACATATCGCTATTAAAGCGACTCTATAAGCAAATAGATAAACTTAGCAACTAGTTCCCTGGAATATTTATATAATATTTATTTCTAAGTTTTATTTCTGTTTCTTAACGTCTACTTTGGTTTTATCAAAAATATTTGTGAAAGTACAACATTTTTAATTTTAAAATCCTATTATGTTACACCATTATTTTATTGGTTACTAAACTAAAGTAGATTTAGTATAAAATGGGTACTATTCTAAACAATTTTATTTTTAGTTAATTTTAACTCGTAACCAGGAAATGGTAAAGCGATCATAAAGATCATAAAGCATCGATTGTGACGTGCTACTTTTCACAATTGTCTCGCATTCATTATTTAAAATCATGAGGCTTCAAGCAACTCATATAAAAAAATTATTTTCATTTGTTATTACGGTTATATATCAATGAATTAAAAATGTTACAGTAATTAATAACTCATTCAAAACAACGTTAAACTTACATATTATGCAATAACATTTCAAATCGTAATATAAAACAATAAAATAATCAGTGAAAAGCTAATAGTATTCACAATAGGCTTTTCATCCATTATTTTTGTGCCTTAAAATCACTTGCTACCGAAAAAAGTGGTTTATTGTGTTCTTAAACAAAGTTATTCAGTTCACTTCCCCGGTACATTGTGTTCTGGCCATTGTGAGTGCGGGACCAGGTGCTGCCCTTATCCATTCACGAAAAATAAACCCATGAATGTCAAAAATACTTGCCTTATTTACCTCTTATTTTGTTATCATATTGTTACTAAAAAGATATTCCATATTCGGAATTGAGGAAAACATTTTTATATAGCGTACGTGTAATAAATTAATACTATTATTGTATGAAACGTGTCTTTTATATCAAATATTGGTTATTTTTGTTATGATAAATCACCTAAATTGCATTAGCAATATTACATACGGTAATTTGTTTTGTATGTATAGTATATATACAGCAACGTGCATGTACGTGTGTGAAAGCCGCTCATTTTAATGACTGATCAATTAGGTATATGATCCAACTTTAAAAGCATAATTACCGACGTCACAGCCGATTGACCGCAGCGTACTGGATGTAATTAACTAGATATCGTGTAAACAAGTTTATTGCCTATGTTGTTTTATGTGTTTAATATATTATTACTATTAATCACTTCGTTATTATACCATATCATTAATTGCTGCATTGAGAGGGCACAAAATAAAATTGTTGATGTCAGGTGTTAATTTTATATGAGCTATGAGATTAAACTTATCTGTAATTAAAAATATATATTTATTTTTACATGTTTCTTAATGTACCCTCATACTCTCATAAGTATACAGTTAAATGATTAAAAGAATAAAAACAGCATTCAAAGTACCTATATTATTAGTGTAACTATTTTAGATGTTAAGAGCTCATTCTATCTACTTTTTTAAACAAAGCCTCCAACTACACAGAAAGGAGTCTTTATTATTAAAAAAATCTACCATTACATCAATATCAACCGTGAAGTGTATTAAAAAACTAGTTGTGTATTTTTATTATTATTATTATTATTATTATTATAATTATTATTACACGAAAGTGTGTTTCAAAATATTTTCATCTAGTCATTTTAAATGTTACGCAATAGCGGCGGGATCGCGGTCGACCTCCACATGTCGAACAACATTGTTACTCTTACACAACAACCACCAGAACCATTTACTATATTAAAGTGTATATAAACGCTGTACAAAAATGATATGTTGTTAATAAAATATACTACTGGTATATTTTATCTATTCGTAATTTTAAGATTTAATGCATAATACTGATTAAATATACAAAATATAATCTATTGTATTTGATATATTTTGTACGTATCATATATGTAAATCAAAGAATAGATGCTAGACAGTTAAAAGCGAATGTAGCTCTTTTGTTAAACGTCCCGCGCCTGCAGGCCGCGACGTGCGCCGCGCACTCACAGCATCACTTGAAAAAAATCCATGCACTTAGCGCTGAAATAAGCGCGGCTTTCGACCGCATTCACTTTTAGCGTTGTAGTTTTTCTCCTTTTACACCCTCCATTCCATTCTCCCAGCTACCATTCCCCATCTCTCTCCCACAACGCATCACCTCAGCTCTACTTTGTTCGCTTCGGCGTTCGTGACACAAAGCAATATGTGAGTTAACTTCACTGTAACGGTTCTTGTTTGAGTTGCGATTTAATGCCTCCTTAAACTGAGATGGTTTACGGGTTAACCCGGCTGAAAAGGTTGGAAGTATCACCAGTTATTTACTTTTTGGATAGGTTCAATATAAACTTTAAATCCTTTGAAGGCACTCGCGCCATTAAACATCGAAATGAATAAACTTTTTCTAGAGATAGAGAATATTAAACGATCTTTCGATTTAAAGATTTATTTGAGATAAAAAATCTATTTTATGATAAGATCTAAGATATCATAACTAAATATCTGAAGTAAATTATATTATTTCTTTTTTTTATATTTCTATCCAATAAATATCATACACATTGAATTTCCTCCTCAAACCTTTTAATTCCCAAATGATCGAAACTTTTATGATACATTTAAAAACAATTTAGTGAGAAAAGTGGTGAGCTAATCTATATTAACCAATGAAACAAGCATCAGTAAAGCCACAACTTGTTCAATTTACATGACGAAGGTGGCGATATCGCAAAAGAAAGTTTCCAACAACTTTTATCAGATATCCACCCACTGCGGCTGATGAGTTGTACCGAACTTTACTTTCCTACTCCAAACGATGATCCAATTCCATGGAGACAGAACCAATAATACTCCAAGAAAACTTATAATTATATTCAAAATCCAGCTAAATACGTATTAATAAACAATTTGCATTAAAACAACTCGAGAAAATGTTTTATTTATTTTCCTTATTCTTAATTTGTGAATAATAACTCTTTTAAATCAAATTTTAATCTATTTCCGAGTTAAAAAATGTTTGAACTTTTATCGGCTTTTTAACAAATCGTCTATTACTAGTTTAAAAAATAATTATAAAATCCCATTCCAGTACGCTTACTTACAAACTGGCTCGCGATGAACTAGGATTGGGCAATTCCTTCAGTCGACGTATTACACGAAGAGATTTAAACTGAATTAACCATTCGATCGGAAAATTGGAATCCCACACAGATAATTACCTGACACTCACAGAAAAGGAAGTCGCTTAGGAAGGAGATTCAAATAAGCGTGGTCGAAAGCAACTGTCGGGCGAGCGGCCTGCACAGGCCTTTATCAAGAAAAGATTGATAGCGCGATAAAATATTAGATTAATTTGAAACAGTATAATTTTTCCTCTTTTTGCACACTGTATTTAAATATGATCTAACAATAGAATGTAACTTTTATTATTGTCATAAATCTTCTTCCTTTTACAGTTGTAAATTCGTTATAAAAAATATCAATATCGGTAAATCAACTAATAAGTACAACACAATAGTTCGAAAGCAATTTCAATTTATTACTTGTTTCAATTATTTTCCATTTAACCATGTTATCGCTTCTTTTGTTTCTTTTATATCAAATATGTCAACAAAACTATTCGAGCGGTAAGTCACTTAAAAAATGTATTAAATGTGTATTATTGTAAAACATATTTAATATAACAAATATTAAATTCTTCAGAATAAAAGTAAAAAATATAAAACATTTAAAGAATTAAAAATATTAGGAGGGAGAACATAAATTCAAAACAGTAAATTCCATAACTTTTATAATTCAAGATAAATCCGTTTTAAAAAAAGGGATTTTTAAAATTATAAATGATTCATACTAAACTATTATTCTATATGTTTATTAGCCCAGAAATTCCGCATGGATTACATGTGGGCACACTCTTATAAGACATTCTATAGGCTTCACGATTTGGCTACTGATTGGGAACAAGCAAGACAAATGTGCGAATCAGAAGGTACAACACTGCTTATCCCAGACACATTGGATGAAATTGAAAATTTAAAGTTACTAATGAGCAACATGAAGGCACATTACACAGCAATATTTATTGGAATACATGACAAGTTTTCTGTTGGAAATTATCTTACAGTTAAGGGTGAGCGGGATAAACAATACAATATTTTAAGATAAAAACAATATTGTCGGTTTATGTAAAATTTCTTTATAGGTCAACCCATAGTAGGTACAATATTAGAACTATTGTGGGCAGAGGGTATGCCAGACAGCGTCAATGGTACAGAACACTGCGTAGTTATGACGAGAGAGGGTCTCTTTGATGACCGTCCATGTTCAGATATTTACCCATTTGTATGCAAAATACTAGGAAACAATACAGTCTATAATGAGGCCTGTGACAATTACGATGTTGGTGAGTATTGCTAGAAATAAATACGGTTTTTGCCTTTTATAATGGTTGACACATTTATTAGATACAGTGATTGTATGAGACTTTTACAAAAGTTGCAGACATTATACAAAATAATATAAAAATACTTCATTATATTTATTTAAATAACATTTACAAGTTTTATGATGTAAAACAATCATATTTTCCTAGGCTACAAGCCACATAAAACAATAACTGGAAAATGCTATAAATTTCATGCTGAACCTTTGTCTTGGCATGACGCCTTTTTGGCTTGTAACCTGGAAGAGGGACGTTTAGCTATTATAAACTCAGCAAAAGAAGCGAGTGTCGTTATAGGATTTCTTGGAGAACACTTAAATAGCAATGTGCCGGATCCAAATATATTACACATTGGATTTAGCGATTTGATGTTTCCGAATCAATACAGAACTATTACTGGTAAGTCTAAACACAATAAATATGCACTATTTATTTCACATCTAGATTGTAGTAAACTAATTTCTTTCTACAATAAATTGCTCCTATGTTTATTTCTCTTTTAAATATTCATAAATATTATTTATTTTCCTATTCAATGTATAATATATTTCAGGTGAGACCTTAGAAGACGCTGGTTACGCTTCGTGGAGTCCTTTGAAGGAAGATTTAATAGAGACATATGTGAAGCGTTGCGGTGCTATTTCTCGCACTGGATTCCTTAAAACATCTTATTGTGATAGTCCTGCTATGTTTCTTTGCGAAAGAGTACTTAAAAAATAAAAGTAAAAAAATGATAGAAACAACTAATAATCAAAATAATATTTTTGTTTCTATTGTAGAAACTTTATATTCATATATCTTCAAAATTCATTTTTAGAAATTAATTTTCAGAACCAATATAACAATATCAGAACAACCCCGTTATTAATCAGCTCGACTACTAAATTAATTCACCCCAGGCGACACGACAGCCCGTATTAGTAGGTAATGACATATGACCTTTCATTGAATCTAGTGTTGTGTAAGTGACATGTGACGGGATATACGAACGACAAGTATATACATTTAAAACTACTACAGTATTAACATGCAGTTATATTGAGATCATCTCTAAAGTAAGCGTGGCTATGATTAGGAGAACTTTGGAGCTTGTTATGTTTAGAAGAAGACTGAGATATATGTCGTCATTTTATTTGCAAACAATAAAATAGTAGATACTATATTTTTTCAATAACAAACTATTATATCACAAAACTAAAGATCCCATATCCCGCAATATAAGGATATATATTATTTTCTAAAATAGAGTCGCATAAGTCGCTACAAAATATTTCCCTCTAATTAATATATCAAAGCTCAACAATTGCTTCACTCGGGCGATCATTCAAAACTTAAATATTAGGAACCGAAAAGTTAACATATGAACTTGAACAATTAAGTTAGTTTGGAGGTAGTCCATGATTAGAGGGATGTCCGTTACCCTCGCTCGCGGCAACTGTCGAAAATTGTTTCCCACAAATGAGGAAGGTGTCTACATTATTATATACTCAAGTAATATTCCATTTAGATACTATGTATACACCTACACTTGAAAATATAACTTTATATGATATAGTTATAAATCACTGTTGTTAGTCCAACGCCAGAATAAATAATAAACTATTTTAAGTTTGTTTCTGTTTTAATATTTACCACATAACTATTTTTCTTAGTTTCTTGCAATGTTTACTCAAAGGGATATTTTTTTTCTACTTTAAAGTCTCGAAGAAAAATTAATAAGAGAAAAATAAGTTTTTTAAAAAGCAAGTAGGAAATAACTTTTTTACTTTTTTATTTGAGTTCTTCTTGAAATTACTAACTAGGAGCCGTTTACTTTCTCACTTGTTCTAAAATGTTTAAGTGGTTTTATTTGTAGAATATCATTTACACTGAAGCTGTTTTCCCTTTGTTGTCCGTCGTAGGAATGGTTTTTATCACCTCAGGTAACGATATTATTCCAATCCATATTTCCAATCTTCTTTTTAATATAATCATATTATATGCTACTATGTTACTCTCGATTTTATCTGCATAGTTAAAGACCACAGTTTTGTCTGAATTGTAGGACATACAAATTTCATATGTGTTTTTGTTTCTTTATGATTGTTCGATTAATATCTTTATTATTAGGTATATAGGATAAAAGATTAATGTGTGATTAGAACATAATTACATGGCCACTTACCGAGTTAACGAACACCATTTTAAAATCGATTCAGTGTTTTAAGAGAAGCTCAGTGACAACTATAAATCCCAGAAGTATGATATACAGATTTTATAAACAGTACTAAAATGTACTTAAAGTTTGTTAAGTATATTTATAGGAATTCAACTCTGCAGCATTCGTAATAGAAATTATGGTAAATATTTTATTGTTTTATATCCATCTTGACTCTGACATCTGACTTGACCACCACTTCTCGGAGCAATAATAGAAAATGTATATTATATTAGAAATCTCTTTCGTACACGTGGTAGATGATTAGGTCGTATAGATTTATAGAATTATTGATTAACAAAGACATTTACCGCTCAGAAACAAGCTTCAATTTAGTTTTTAAATGCTTAGGAATACCAAAACATAATACTACTTTTGATATTCTTTAATTGTTTTGTCTGTTTTTTGAAATACATGTAGATTGGTTTCAAATATGAAGTGCTATATACAGCCTTCGCTTACAGTTTTCATGGCCTTTTTACTTACTCTGCTTACTACTGCCATATATTTAACTAAGGTAGGTGAATGATTTTGTAGAAATGGATAGCCGAATATTGTTACTCTCACTAACTACATTTATAAGATACCGAACTAATTTCCCAACCATAGCTCCAACATGATCTCATCTTCGTAGAAGCTTGTATACGAGTATATTATGCATGTATTGATTATTGAGTTATAACCGGAGACGGTATTCTAGAGTTTCTATAAGTTGTAGAAAGCTAGTGTTGAGCATTTAACATTGCTACCATATTCATTATTTATATTTGAATGGTAATTACCTAAAAAAAATTCAAATAAGCTGTTAAATATCGCTCAAAGCAGAACATTTTAAAGTTATTTGTTATTAAAATTTATATTAAACTTATAAAGCAACTAGCTGTGCCCGTGGCTTCGTTTCGCGCAATGTTTTTTTTTATATAAAAGTGGTCTCTTTGCTCCTCATAACAATAGCAGCAAAAATCCTGTTAAAATCGGTGTAGCCGTTTTAGAGTTTAGCCAGAACAAACAGACAGACAGACAGGCCTATAAATATTATAATAATGGTTTTTGTTATTTAAGTACCGTGTATACTTTTAGATGAACATTTATTTATATTATTTATTACAAACGAACACTTCATTTTTATTTATATGTATAAATGTTTGACATCTGATATATTTCACAGCAGCAAAGTTAAACTCTCGATAGATACATTGATATTGATATTAAAAGTGGATGGAACCACCTGCATTAAACAGCTTATACGAACGCGCGACGGTCGCTTTTGAGTTAAATTTTATTTGATTGCGAGCCTCACGTCAGGCCGACAACAGGCTGATTGATGTATTGCCGTCGCACTGGCCGTAGTCAAAGATGAAAGCAATTAATGTATGAAGTAGCGATACGTTTGTTTTAAAATTAATCGAAGTCGTATACTTAATTTATTTGAATGTTTATTATTTTATTTCAGATTTGATCGTAAGAATATCGTATCGTAGATCGTATAATCTGAATAAATGTATATAAATATTACTTGTCAAATTATCAATTTATTAATTATATCATTTATAAGTACATAGAGAAAAAAAAGACCTATTTTAACTTAATAAAATGAACACGACATTATTTTTATACCGTCCACCATTTGTTAATTAAAATGACTAAAATAAAGAACTTTACTATTGAAAGCCAGTTGTTATTTAAATATACATTTGACAAAAAGTCCAAAAACGGTGCAATAATTCATAAGGATACATGAAAAGTTGCGATGACGATAAGGCCCCTTTCATACGACATTAACTACATTAGTAACACCACATTTCGTAACAATCTGCAAGGTGACTCAGTGGCGTGTGAATCCGAAGATACAGCAGCTCATTTCCTCAATCCAGAACAGTTTCATATTTAGTTAAACTAATGTTCTGTTATTATAATTGCATTTCTAATGCTATTAAACTAGTAGAAATTGTTAATTAAGATGAAGAGAAGAAATGAAGTGTACATGGTAGAAGATTTTTTTGCGATTCTACTTAAAGTGATTATTTCAATTTGTAAATCAATAAATAGTATAATATACAATTAGAAAAATATTTATTAGTACTCACAATAACTGAAGGCACCGACGTCCATTTCTAATCTATCTATTCTAATGAAATCAATCAAACTAGCAATTTCACATTCCCCTCGGAGCTCTAAATACGCTAAACAAAGTTCTGTCATCTTCTAATAGTTGAAATAAATAGTAAATAAATTTATAAACACTCTTAATGAAATTATTAGACTAATACTGAACTTGATTTTTTTTAAAGCTAAATGAAAATAACAAAATATATTTTTGCAATACAAATATTAATCAAACTTGTTAAATATATTTTATCTTTGCATGTAGATTTTATGTATAAGTATGTAGACATAACTTGTTAAAAAGATCTATAAATTGTTGGTCAACCACTCATTGGTATTAGTTAAAACTTTCACCCGAATTCAACGATAGAAATTAATTGTGGTAACGCAGCACCATTATTGGTTAATTTGAACTTTTTTATAAATACATTTTAATCAGATTGTTCATTATATAAAAACAAAACTGTACTTTGCGGATACGCGAAGGAAGTCTTCAAAATTTAATGAAAGCAATGAAATTTCATAGCTTTACTGAGGCGAAGTGACAATAAAATTGCTTCTCGATTCTGATCACACTCGTTTCAATATTTAAATGCGGCCCAACACCTGAGACGTGGAGCTTCGCTTGAAAAATGCTTATTATATTGCCTTCTCGTAAATGAAAAGCAATTTTATTGTGAATATAATGGCTGTTATCAATTTATGTTCAAACAGAACAAGGGCATGTAGTTAATAGTTAAGGTTTAGTTACACTTCGAAACATCTAATGATCCTAAGTTGGTATCGCTCAGACAGGTTAGTGTCCTTGTTGTAAAAGGTGTATTAAACTCTATTTAATTAATAAGTACTTTCATTAAAATTATTATTAATTTATTACTTTAGAATAATTTTGTAATAATAAAAAGGAAAATAACATAAGGCCAAAAATAGAAAAATGTGAAATTAAGGACAAAATCTTTTTGAACAAATATGGAGACGCGCAAATTTTTTATTTTTATTTTTAAAATGTAGAACCATATTTTTATTACTAATAATATGTAGACATGTGACTTGAAAAACGCGTTCTAAAATTACTTTTAACAACGCTAAAACTTATTTTGCAAACGTTTGCTGTTTGGAGATAAAAAATTCATGTGATCCAATGTCCGGGCGACTTTCCTATACCATGAGACGTGGAACTTGATATTAATGTTATTCTTGAACGCGCACCAGTCAATTTCAATTTATCTTAGGCATCGTTGAAACTAAAACTTCTCTCGGAATTTAATCCAGGACACGCTCGTAGCTAAATTGTTCCAGTAGTCATTTGCAGAAGTACCTTTATGTTCTCTAAACACAGCTATTTTAAATTTCATACAACTAGCACAAGTTTAACACGTTATGTATATTTTCAAAACGTATGTATTTTTAAAATTTAAGAATTACTGTGAAGAGATTTTTTTTTTCTTTAATTTTTTTTTGGGAAATAAAATAATAAACAATAAGAATGAGTGATACTATCGCTGTACGGTTATCAATCTCAAACTGTCAGCTGAAGGGGAGATGGTATCGACATTTTTTGTAGTTTTTAATCTACTTCTTATTATGCATTCAGAACACGCCTACTCCTTGTAGGGCTCGGGGTTGCGTTCCTCTCCACTCGCGGCCGTAAGCTGAAAGCAAAGCAAAACTTTCCACGCAAAACTAAGTTTTAGATTTTTATTGCTTTTAGAGAACGTGAGACGCAATAATATTAAAATTTTACTCAGTATGAGCACGAATATTACTGCAAAGATAGAAATAAACAAGCTCAACTTGAAGAGAATTAAAACTTACATTTATATTTTATTTTTATGCCAACTCTTTCTTATTTGTGGTTTCCTTTTAGAAATTTAAAGCCAAAAAATGTCATACAAATCGTATAGATTTATTTCGTTATGACAAATTATTAATACAGTATATCCTTCTGATTAATACGTATATATACAATATTTTGTATATAAATATTTAGACTATACATTTGACATACAAGTACACTACAGACAAAAACGATTTAAGCTCATAAATAATCGCGGGATCATTCATCTCCCACACAATCTGTCTGCTGGAGACGTGTCTCCGTACTTTCGCTAAAAATGCAAATTCGACGAACTGACGCCGCCCTCAGAAGTCGCGCCAACGATGGGATAAGACAATAGTAATTTTTCACCAAAACAAAACGAAATAAACCTCGGATCTCGAAATATAGATAAATATCTGATACTGTATATTCAGAGAGTTCATATTTCATTTATTTTTTTAATATATATTTCTTTCTATCTCTCAAAGTAAATAACTTAATAATAATATTTTTATATTTTAATTAAACGTATAAGTTACAAAATAATTCACTCTATAAATCATCGTTTAATGTAATTAAAGTATCAGGGGGTTAATTTTCAAAGCTATTAACATATTAGGAGTCTACAACGAACGGTATCGTAAATCAGAAGTGCAAACAGTGTATTAATTACAAATGCAAACAGCGAGTGTGGTCCGCCGCAGCCGTCTCTATCCAGCTAATGATTTGCAGTGCAGCTATACAAACTGACGGAATATCCTAAACTAAACCATTCTATACATGTATCTTCACGTTCATTAATGCATAAAGTGGTTGATTTTGTTGAATATTTAATATTTTCATTTGCAATAAAATTTTATTTTATTTTGCTACGTAAAAATTTTTTACAATATACATAGAAATATTTTATTTGCATTTCAAAAAATAATGCATACACAAATTGTAAAGTAGTGTTGGTATATGACAAATATATAGTTACATGTGTTATTACTAAAATTAAATTATGAAGAAGCGTTTCTATATCATTAAGAGGTGCATGAAAAGAACGATTCTTAACTCTAAAGCCCCTAATAATTTCTTAAGAACATTTATTTAAAATAGTAATCTACAGTTAAGTGCAGGGTCTAAAGTGAGTCAGCGCGATGACGAAAACAATACACATGACTAAAAGCCCGTTTTAATTTCATTTCCATTACTCGAGCGTGTAAAGATATGGTTTTGTATGGAAACTCGAATAAAAAGGAGGTAGGTACACCGTCGAAACAATAATATGCGATTGTTGGTGCTCCCACAATGGGACTCGGCGCCGGGACATGCGGGCGGGGGGCGAGGGACGCTAAGTAAAATCGGTCCTTTCAAAACAGTTTACCGAGTGCTTTAAAAATAAAAGGATTACTCACATTACCATTCTCAGATCGTAAAATAAAACTTTGCATTAAATAACTATACAGAAACCACTCACACATAATATGATATTAAAACAATAACAAATAAGAATAATTGACAATTGTGTTATCATGTTTGCAACAATCAATGAAATTGTATAAGTTACAAATTTATGTCACATAATATTATTTTCTAAGGTAAATACTTACAAAAAATTATCTGAAAATATGGTAGTGTAAAATGTATAAAAATTTTCACATGTATTTCTTATTTAACATCTTTTAAAATCAACTTGATACCGGATAGTCAGACTCTTACGAAACTGGCTTACACTTCGAGCGAATATATATGTTTTCGATTCAATCGACCCCACCTTTACTTTAAGTGTGAGAAAACTATTTTTGGTACAGCACGCTGGGGACAAACTGGTTGGACGAAATTGAAACTAGGTATTTAACTTACATGTATCCAAAGATATCAGTGTGTTTGAAATATATACAAAAATTTTGAAAATACTTTACAATATAATCATATCAAACTTTAAATATAAATATACAAATATATGTATATATTTATATAAACAATTGTTATATAATAAATTTATTGATTTCTAAGCGCTGTTCTTACCCAAAAAAAGGTAATGATAATGAAACCATTACAAAACATATAGATATTTTTCTTTCTTATTTAGAAAATGTCTGTCTGAAACGCGCTTTAGCCAGCATCTAAATTGGCCGCTGAAGTGGCTTTTCCACTAGCGAGTTGCATGAGGTCTATTTTTACCCTGCACATGCCATTATCTCTTTATCCCGCAAAAAGATCGTATAAGCAGCCTCCGTGAAAGAGAGTACGTAATATTTCATTAATGTGTTTTGGACAAAGGCTCTCAAATTGTATTTTTATCCCCACATTGCAGGTATACTTTAAGAATATTTTATATTTAAGTTAGTAATCAAATATGAAATAAATAATTTCAAAACTTGAGGATCATAATTTAGTTGACTTCATAAAAAAGTCTTATTGATGCCCAACATAGCATGAATGTTACAACATAATTAAAGTTATATATTGTATAATAAACAAATATCATTTTTAAACGTATATTTAGGCAATTAAACAGATTGATTGCATTTCAGCGTTATAGCATAGAAAATATTGCGAACATGTAATTGGACGCGCCATGCGTCTCTCGCACTCGCCGCCAGCGCCTGCCGATGACGGCTTGTGACAAATAATATGACGGATGACGTGTACTTACCTAGCCGTGAATGCAATTTAATTTTAACTATGTAATATTAATATATTATTACAATTCATAATGTATTTGGTAATAACAAATTCTGTTTATATCCATGGAATATATGAATATATATAATGAACACTAGATTGCTATTAAATTCACTCTAAAAGTAAATGTAATGACTTTCAGGTCATTAGCGCGTTTTGAGGTTGTCTCGGACTCTCACTTTTGTTGCAGACACATTCCAGTTTTAATACTCTGTACGAATACCTATTTCTTGACTCAAAATAAATAATGTTGAATATCAAAACAAATCAAAAGAATGTTCCTTGAGATACATATATTCATGTGAATACAAAATCAATAACAGTTATTATCTACAATTAATAATAATATTTTAAAAGATTGAAATTGAATAAATATACAATTTGTATAGCTACTACTACTCACTGCTCTAAACGTAACTATGATCTTGCAAAACAATTAAACAAAGGATAATAATAAAACCGCTGTCCTGTGTTTTCCTTGTGTACTTGTATATGTAGTTAAGACATTTATCACCATACCATCCTCTTAAGTCGGAACAACTTTGGTCCTTATGAATCGCACCATTTCAAGTAAGCACCTATTTTCTCTGCCTTGGACATAACTGCTCCCCAACTAGCGATAAAAAGTATGAACCCTAACCTAAGACACGACATTCATTGCCCAAAATGGAATCATTTCCACTCGGACTTTGGTATAAAAACAAAGATATGTATCTTTATACCGAATTAAACATCATAATTACAATTAAATATACTGTGACAATATAGCTATATCAGAAGTAAAGAAACAAGTAACATTTTTTTGTAACAGAACTAACTATACAACATTTTTGAGATAGTATTTAATTATAAAACCCTCTTTTTAAATAAATTTAAAAAACAATTTATAAAACTAATTCAAAATAAAAAGAAAATATCGTATTTGGAAATGAAATGTTGATTAAATATTTGGCAAGGTTAAGAATATAACATTAAACCAGATACTTTTTGTAAAAGTTTTTCCATAAGTAGTCTCACAGCTTGAAAATATGTTTATTTATTTCTTAACTTGTTGCCAACGAAAACATTATTATTTTCTTGGACACTGTCCATAGTCGGCAATAAGAAAATAATTTTCGCACTAGGTACAATATTTATTGTATCGTTATAATAAACAAAAAATACACTTACCTTTGTTATTACCTATTTAAGTAGGAAACTTACAAACAATTCATCGAATTCATCGCTTTATAATAAAATGTAGCCTTCACTTCGCTTAAATAATTAATAATTGTTTAATATGTCCTAATATAATCGATAATATTTCTAGGATTAAAAAATATGTATAGTTGATATCAACAATCAATAGATGTATTCGTATTGTTTCTGTCTCGTCGAGTTGCACGCAACTAATGAAATCGTAAATCAACAGAGCTGTACATATATCGACAGATTTTCAACCGGAAAATATTTTGCTTTCCAACATTTCTATCGACTTTATACTTGTTTATTTATTAATGTTATTGTAACTTATCGCTTTTTGTTTTATACTATTGTATAGTATTATTTTCTGGACCTATTATACGAAAATTAATTATAATCGCTAAAGGACAAAAACATCCAAAAGGAATCTTCAGAAGGATGGAAAGATATATATTTTATGTATATTATTTTAGTATTTTTTTATATATACAGATAGTCGCGAGTGTATACTACGTAAAATAATACAAATTTAACAAAATAAATAAAATAAGAAGATCCTTATAAAATAAAGCTCATCTATACTTAAGCTTCCAATTAGCTATTCATAGAGAAACACTTTTAGAAAGAATTTAGAAAAATTATCAGATTGCTTAGTAAATATAGATTAGATTATAACACTTTTAAATTTCTTCTAAACATTTTTTCCAAAACCTATAAGCATTACTGAATTTGTTACAAGTGTATATATTTTTTTACCTATCTCTCAATGTTTATAATAATTAAATAAAATTAAAGAATCCATGCAATCCATATTTTTGATTATAGTGGACACTCGTATAAAGTTCAATTATTTTAATTTGAAATCCGACTAATTGAAATGTGCTCTTCAATTTAAATCTTGTCACGTGTATTATGTACCAATCAATTATTTTTCAATGTTTGTACATAGTGAAATTCAGTGAAAAATATGTTTATATTATATACCTCAATCCATTCAGCAGCTCTTAACGTCAGCATTGAGCACTACATCAAAAACGATGCACTCCAACTAATTGCGTTTAGTATTGACAGCCATACCATTGAAGTTCACATCCGATGCCTACATTAGTAGATTATTTATTAGCGTAATAAGAGTTTTAGGGAAATCACTGCTATCTATTTGGGTGTGTGTTTTCAATCTAAATTAAATAGATCAATTATCATGAAGTCGTCATTTGTATTTGTACCAGTTTATATTTGAGATAAAATTCTGTTTAATTTGTGACAAACACAATTTGAATTTATATAGATTGTATAAAGAAAATGAACTTGTGTATCTGTGTACTTTTAAAAATTATTTTTTGAGTTTTAAGCCCAAACAATGTATCAATTTATAAAAAAAGTGAGAACAGATATTCATATCGGCTAAAGCTAAGAACAGACGGAATCGCTAGCAACAACTAGTGTGTTCTATTTGATAAAAACATTTAACATTTTGGATTTACTGCTATATTTCACAGCACCACCACACTATAGAAACTGTAAATATGGACATAATTGTTTTCAATCTACAAAACGACTACCACATTAAGCAAAACCATTTGTTTTACAGCATACATAAATGAGAAATATAATACAAATATACCAAAACTGCAATACAATTTACGACCCTCTTAAAACGGATACAAACTATAAGAAATTGTATGTACAAAGAATAACTTAGTCAATACTTTGTTATTCAACGACCTATAAAAACAAAGAGACACGGAGAGGGTCAGATATGCTATTAAATATTAATGTAATGATACCAACGCTATTCGGCTGCTAGTTTTGGCAAAGATGCAATATCATTTGAATATTGTGCAAGTCGACTGTTATCCGGCGTTATCGTCCCAACTGAAGCACTTTAAATACAAAGTGCTCATAAAAGTAGTATCTTTAACGGCATTAGCATTTGAATAGCGTTAATTGATATTGAAAACAACTATGTTGTAATAATATTGAAAAAGATATAAGTTTTACATTTTTAAATGATAGAGAATGAAAAATTTATCAACAAATTTTTGGGAGTCGAACTTGCGACCTTTAGAATACCATTTCGTAATTGGAACAAATGAGCCACTATGTCGCTACCCATCTTAATAATCTCTATATCTAGTATTCTTAATATAATTATCTTTATAAAGCGAGAGGTTAAGCCAGACTATAGACAATTTTAAGCATAATTCTAAACATATAACTATAACATAACTACAACATTACATGACGATGTTTAGTTATTTGAAATATATATAACATATATAACATTCTTATTAAGTTCTAAATAAGACAGTATTTATATTATTTCTGAATATAATTTGTTGGTACATATCTTATAATCTATAATGTTAAAGAAGTGTAGACTTAACATATATTTTATAAATGTAACCGGTTACAAAATTTTTTGCTTTTAAAATATTTTAAATTACCAATATTTAAAATAAAGATATAATCAAAACTAGTAAAGTAATATATGTCTTGTCGTATATTCAAAGAGACAATTAAAAGGAAATTTATCAAGGGGGCACACAGATATCTCTCATTCGGAGTAAGCGCTCTCGTCACCGTTCCTTCACGATTTATATTAGAGTATTACACGTCATTCGACACCTTACCGTGTCTTGTTCAAGGATGTACAAAAAGAGAAGTATTATTTCATGTAAACCTTTATATTTTGATAGAAGCCTTTATTTAATAAAATGTGTGAAATGAGATTTGTGAATAAAGAGTCCAATAAAGTCACAGTGTAAAAGATTTCATTGAAAAACCACTTATTAATTATTAAAATATAATGAGTCAATCATAACAGCATCACTAATAATATTGACTATAACACAATAATTGTATACACAATATATATAGATATGTATATATTTTAGTTTCTTACAGGAAGTTACATAATTGAAATTAAAAAAAAGACTTTTTTATCTGATTTTATTATAATTTGATACAAATGCACACAAAATTTCGGTTTCTTATATAATTTTTTTGACTCGATGAGTTTTGGGTCATACAATAACATCTTCAAGCAATACTTATAGACTATATAAAATAAAATATCAAAATTTAAAACATAAAATTACTTTGTTAATAACGTATATCCTCTATATGAAATATTTTAACATATTTTATATATTTAAATGTCCTTCACATAAAGGAAGTGAAGCTGAGATTAATTTTCTAGTACCACATCCACCCCTAAAGTTTATTCATTCAAATGAAACTCTATGACTGTACCCGTGTCTAATTGTTTCTTGCAACGCGGGTATATTAAACAGTAAGACACCCCAACTTTATGACTTTTTGAATGAGTCGTTAACTCGTCGCATCGATTTGTTTTAAGCTTCAGAATTATTCAAATAGAATCAAATCAAATAGGGGAAGCAAATAAATTAGTTTTATATTAGGAAAAATATATTACTTGTGACAAAATATATTATTTCTGTTATGTATAAATTTAAAATCAAAATATCTTTATTTAAGTAGGTATTTACACGCACATTTGAATTGGCAATACAATTTATTATTTTGAATAGGTCAGTGTAGTAAGTCCGTTAGTGAGCTACCACCGGTTCGGAATGCTGCTCTGCTGAGAAGAGCCGCCCAGAATCTCAAGAGTTCTCTATTTAAATGTAATTTAACATTCTTTGATGTATATACTATAACATCAACCCTGCAAATGAGGCACCCTAAGTTCCACACATTTCAATCAACTAAGAACTCTTAAATGCTATAATAAGATTTATTTAATTTAATACTTTTAATTTTAGATTTAAAACTACGAAAAGGAAGATCTAAGATTTATTGAGTATAACCTTTCATAACTATTAATTTCAGATGATTCTCGAAAAATTTATTTTTTGTAAAATTTAATATTAAAATTGCTAATAACCATTACTGAGTGCTTTAACGAAAATCAACGCAAAATTTTAGTAATTAAAAAAAATGTAAACACTCCCTTTATTTGGTCGGAAGTGAAATTAATAAAAACAGAACGAGAAAGTTCATAAAGAATAATGTCACTGCAATGTAAAGTAATGTTTCTTTTTCTAAGAACTACGGTACGACAAAAATTTTACAGGCTAATTTAATACCGAAAGTAATATGAAATGAGGTTTTACACTTATATTATTTTAATTGAAAATGCACATTATTATATCATATATATATATTAAATATTATGTTATTAATTTTAAACATTGTCTAACCGTAAATTTTTTTGCCTATATATTAATTTTACCATCTGACTTTACCATTTACCACTTAAATTTTACAGCAACAATCTCACAAAAAACTAAAAGAACTATACGTTTTCGTAAATAACTTAAACTCCTTCCAAATTCCACATATAGAACAAAATGTCCGGAATTTAATGTTAGTTTTCAGTTAATATATTATGAATGTATAATAACAAGTTCGAGGAAGCAGTTTCGAGCTAAATTAAAATCTCTCACAAGCGAATTAAAGCCAGGAAGTTTAAAAGCGTACTTTAGGCGCAGCCGCTTAATGATATTAAACTGTTGATTTATACACACAAAGGTTCCGTAGAGTAAAATTCGTGTTATTACTCCATGCAATTTATTTAAGTGAGAACCAAAATATATTGCGAAATGGTACGATAGCATATTGGATTTCTTAATACAGTCCAGCGATCGAAATATAGTTTTATTAATTACTTTAGGTCGCACGTTTTGCATATTTGTTTAAATAAACCCTCGTCATATTTGCAAGGATTTTCGTAATCCCATAATAAACGCTTTGTGAACTAAATAAGTTATTTCTCAATGTAATACCTTACTTAATAACACTATCAGATATGAGTTACATAACCCAATACAAAGTTATAGGTAATCAGCACAGTTGAGATTAGATCTGGCAAAAACTAAGCTATCTAAAAGTATATATATTTTATATATAACTTAAAACACAAATATTAATAATATTGTATAATTCAATCCGAATGATATAATAAAAAAACTAAACCATACACAAAGATAACATTCATATCTGAAATACAATTTGAAATAAACATAATCACCACGTGCAATAAAAGAATAATAACTAAAATCCCACTTCTTTTACTTCATAAAAGTATGTTTATTTTTAAATATAATTTAATGTATTTCTGTAGTTTCGCTAGTTTATAAGAGCATAGGGTGGCGCACCGTGCTCTATCTATCATCTCTGTGTGACGGCAAACACGGCGTTACCTCAGCTCGTTTTATTAGGGACCCGGCACCCAAACCAACGAGATATGCTAATAAACTGAATCGCCCTTCTTTCCTTAGTGTAGAGTATTTAATGAGAACTACAGAGTTTTGTCGGGTTTTAGTTTATCAACACTTTCAGAGCGGATGATTAACAACTTCAGTGAAATATCATCCAAGTATTTCAGATTATATTACGTGGCTGTGAGGATTTAATTATGAGAAAAATATTTTTAACTTTATTTTACTTAACTACAATAACATCGTTAATTTAATGTTACATTGAATATTACTGCTATAAAATTATTAATAGAATGTACTAACATGAAATCTTATATTCATGTGCAATTAAATATTATGAAATATTTATGCTTTAAGAATAATTTTAACCACATTGGAGCATAATAAATTGTACGTATTCCGATTTTAACTGCATGAATATTATAAAATCTAAATTACGTTTATAATAAAATAAATTAATGATGTAAAAGAACAGTCAATATAATTCCGAGATAGCCGTTAAAATGGCGCATCGATCGCGAGGTGTATCGCCAGATCAGCAATTATCTAGGTTCAACCCTACAGCGATTACGATCAAGAACGACTCCGTGGAAATGAGAACGGGTGGCCGGGGACGGGATGATAAAAACTTTTATTTTTTTCCGCCAATTCGCAACGACAAAATTTGCCACAGCAATAAACCCGATTGCGGAGAATTGCATTACCGGGCTTGATTGTGAATAATATCTTAATTAAGATGATTTTTTTTTATAATAATAAAATTTATTAAATTCTTTTTGTTTATTATATTTTAAAATATTATTAATAAATCTTTCTAATGATAGTTGTTTATCAAATCTGTATATTTAATGCTATGTATTATGTAAAGATTAATAATGTTCAAAATTATGAATTCAATATATTGAATTAACGTTACAAAAGAGGCGATCCGAGTTAATAAAAAATCTCACAAAACACATGTCAATACATATTCATATCATTTCTTAAAGCTTATATACATGTAAAATAATATTTCATTCAAACCATTGCGATTTAAAGTTATAATAATACGCTAGAATTGGTATGATAAGCGAAAATACTGAACCGCGGTGGCAGTTTTATTTACGACCCGCGCAATATCTGAAGAAGGCAGCGTCGAGTATACTAATATCGGTCGTGTGGGCACAGCCGATAGCCGATAGAATAATATGACGGGCCTGGGCCCTGGCTGCTGGCACGTAGGCAATAAGCCGCCGGCAGCGAGCCAGGGAAGCCGGAAAAATAAGATTGCACTTGGTCGCTTTGACCCGCGCGTGCTCTCACATATGACCGCTCCAGATTTAAAACTACCAAAACTTTAACACCTCATTACCCTTTTAAATTATGATTAATACATCTGCAAATTTATTAGATTTTTAATCTGATAACCATAGTAACATACAAGGAAATCATTATTTACTATAAAATGTAATTACACACACACATTTTTAACACTAAAATAAATAAAACAGTAATATTATATAACCTCACGTTGTGTAATATTACTCTAATTTAGAAACATTTTTATTAATATTTTATAGAACCAAAAAGAACCTCACAACCGAAAGCAAAATTATATATGCAGTCAAATATTGCTTTTACGTGTACGTGGTTAACGTGCCCTGTGTAACATATTCAAGAAAACGTCCCGCAGAGGCACGCCTTGTTTCATTTTACGATCTTATCGAAATAATCCGATCTCGCTTGTTATTTACTGCCACCTTCCCTCAGTCGGAACTCTCACTGGCGAGCACTTAACCGCCACATTTAATTTTGAACCTTATCTTCTATATATTTTGACACTAAATTCTTCAACCTAATCCACATTTATAACTCCTTACATCCTCTAAGCAAAACTCAAACGGGTAGCTCAAGAAATTGAAGGAGAACTACACAATATGAAACGTAAAACAACTTCGATATAATTCAATTTCGGTAACCGAGGAGGGGCATTTCTGACGTTCAAATTGAAAGAATTTTTAGACATACTTCGGGAGATCAAGACGAAAAATCTAGGCGTGTTATTTAACACGATATTGAAAGTTCTGATGTGAACCCTGACAATAAACACTTTGGAACAACATGTCGTATATTATTCATGTCAAATAAAATATTTTGCAATGTCGCCCTCAATTCTAGCAGTCGTTTATGTTTACGTTCATAAAATCGTAACTGTGGTTTATTAAATAATAAGAAACTAATATAACATATTCTTTTTATAGGAAAAGCTAATGAAAAGCATGAATCAGTTTTTATTGCTCTGATTAATTGGTACAAATAAGGCTTTATGATACTAAACCGTAATCGTAAACGAGTAAAAAGTTAGATGCCTCAGTCGTATTTTTATTTTATAAAAGTAATTTACACATTTAATATAGAACATATATTTTATACAAATAATGTAGTAAAGTTTATAATTCGAATATCAAATAATTTCAGTAACAATAAGATGCATTGTTCTGGTTCAGATAAATATAATTAAAAGTTTTCTGTTTTCAATGTTTGCGGCATGATTACCAACGGAGAAAAGGCGTCGGGTCCGATTGGTATGTAAGTTACGGGACGTAAAGGCGAACTTAGCTCATTACCAACGCTACGTTACCAGAATGACAATGGAAGAAATTTTTACTTCATTCGCGTCTACACTTATTAGGTGGTGTCGGACGTGTAGAAAGTCTAGAAAGCGGTTTGTTATTTTCGTATTGAATTTTCCGACTCGTCTCGTTCCCGGCTCTTTGTTCTTTTATTCTTTCAATATTTATAAATAGGAAAATATGTGCATTTCCTTTATATAAACTTTCGATAAGATGTTCTGTTTTGTGGTGATATATATTTTTATAAGTTAATATTGTTCTGTTTTATCACTAGTGTTTCATATTATTGATTAACTTTCAAATAAAAATATATGTATAAAAATAAGATATTTTATTTCTAGATCATTATTTTTATTTTCTTTATTGTAATTTACAGTGACCATTTATTGTTTCGTGCTACTTATTTCAAGCTAAGATTTACCCTAAGTTGATCATAATCTAACGAGAGATATATTTATTTATGTTTAGTGTAATAAGCTATAATCCTTACGTAATAACTAACAGCAGCAGTCACCGGTTTCTTTTGGTTGGTAAATGGAATTTGCAAGTAATTTTGCCGCCTCCTCTCCCCGCTACCCTCTTGTCTTCGTATCGCTTCCATTACAAATTGTGTTGGAATAAAAATATGCTCCGAACTTCATGGAGTTGGTAATTTAAATACTTTAACCATAGTTTTCTAGCTGTTTCATTTTTATAACTTTTGAACAAAGGATACAAAGCTTAGAAAAGATTGGCTTCATATATTTAGTTATTGATTAACTCTTAGGTTTGTAGGATAATTATAATACTTCTGGGTTGTTATTGTTATATAACAATGTTTTCTCTTTTGTGTGCATAAAAACTATTAAGTCATTGTAGTATACATTTTTAGCTCTTCATAATCCCAAAATACATATTTTCTATCATTTTATAATTTATCAGTGTGTCAGAAGTGGCAAATATTACTTTTAGTATTCATAAAACTACTAATAGTATAAACTAAGCTATGGTCATTAGTAAAGTCATAATCTTTTCGTTTAATATACTTAATATTATAAAAAACAATAATAAAATAAAGATATATAATTTAATAAGCGGTAATAACTGCTCTATATGTATGAGAGAACTCACGGAAAGAAGTGGGCGTGTAATAGGAAATGTTCCGCATATTGACTCCAGCGACGTTTCCCAGATCTCTAAACAATGACACACAGACACGGTCTCCATGCACTAAATTTAGATTTTTCTACATTGCATCGTGACACGTGACATGTGACTGTTAGATTTTGTGGGTAGTTGAAAACAAAATGTACACTGTATTTGTTAAGACTGTATATTTATTGTTTCAAAATGATAAAAATTTTCTTTATATTTATATGATTTAATATTTATTCAATTTTCATTATTATTAATGAAATATACGTAGCAAAAGAGAAATTTTGATGGACATCCTTATATTAAACTAAAATATTTTCCTTTGAAATGCCCCCAAACTTGATGAGTACGCCAAAGCAAAAAGATTGTTCTTAAATCGCTACCTACCTAGAAAAGTTAAAATTGGAAAACGTCGTGACGTACTGAGATACCTTGAGGCCATCTCGAAGTTTGGGGGTCTTTGAAAGTGAAAAGCTGATCTTATACGGTAGAAGTTATTGGCGTTGTTTACCCTTATCATATTTTACCGAAATTACCTGAACCCGACAGGCGTAGGTTTGCCCACACTTCTACGTTAATGAAGGTCATTTTAACCTGGTTATCGTAACGGTTTATGTTAATCGATTAAACCTAAACTGATAAACATAGACTTTGATTAGTAAGATAAAATATAAATTTGACTTCAAAACTAAACTACACTATCAAATATCCTGTCACTGACCTACCCTTTTTATTACAGACTGGAAAGTAACACGAAATCAATTAAATATTGCAAAAAAAAAATATCTCAGACAACTGTTCTGTATTAAGGATTAGTATTTTATTTGAAATTTAATTAGGATGAAAATTTACATTTAATTAATCATAAACAATTGAATTAACTTTCTTCGAGATATAATACCAATATATATATATATATATATATATATATATATATATATATATATATATATATATATATTTAATAAGTGTGATAAATTTGTTTACGTTCATATATAACATTTCTTTCAAAAAGATTTTCTTGAATAAGAGTTTTAATAAGTATAGGGTGAAGTTGTGATCCTTTTTACGATTGTTCAAGGGCTCAAACGTGAATGTTTATTCAAAGGTTTTATAGATTTTGTTCAATGTTATTAGGGTAGTTTTCTTAGTTAGGTAAAATAAAAGAACTCATATTACTTTGCATATATTTTTAACATTATTTATAAAATCTATAATCAACTTTTTGAAATGGAAAAACTACGTAATTTTCTGTATATTAATTACACTTGCTAGAGTAATAAAACAAATTCTTGTTCCAGTTCAAGTTCAAGTTCCGCGAATATTACAAAATTATTAAAGTCTAGTAAAACCATTTTGAAATACTTGTGCATATTTGATTTACATATCTTACGACTTATAAAATTGAATTTGATATCACGATCCATTCCATAGAATTAATTTAAAAATTCTTCGAGATCTGGGCAGTTATGGAACTTGAGGCTCTGAAAACTTTTTGTAGGTACTTATAGTAATAATCAGGTTTGTATCAAGAAGTTATATGTATAAAGTTCTTATTCTTGAACACAATTTAAAGCACAAGTAAATTTAAAATAAAATAATAGTTTTATTCGTTAAAAAATTAAAATTTTTCAAAAACGAAAATTCGAATGTGAAGTTGTGGTTTTATAGTACAGTAATAGGAAACAATATCATAAACGTTGAGAATCAAAACCATAAAGGTGGATCGACGGCGAATCGCTAGGTGTGTAGTGTAGCGAGTCTGCAAAGACGCTTAAAGGACAAGCGACGTGCGACAAAGTTTTTATTTCTCAAGGGACACACCGATCGTAGTGCTCCCCAGGTGCTCCCGCGATGGAAACCTATTTTATTTTTTTGAGCAGAATTTTCTGGTCTTGCGTGAGATAAGTAGATAATATTTGTATTTCCAACGCCATCTTGTCTTTAATGTTTTGTTCAGTATCGTTGTTCAGTTTGTATTTCAAAACGAAAAATATTTTGTTAAATATTATTTTACAATTTTTATTATTATCATTTTACGCTAGAGGAGGACAAACGAGAGTGCGGGTCACCAACGACAAGTGTTCATGTGGGGAATCGCAACAGCGTTGTCGGTCTTGGAGGTGGGAAATATGTTCTTTGGGTAAATGTTTCAATATTGTGTGTCTAGTCAATGTTAAACTCTCAGTATAGAACTGTATGGTAAAATGAGAGACGCGGCGATAATATGTCAATGAAGATTCATTGTTGTTTGGTTTAGTGTAACCCGCTAGTGAGTCTGATAAATGTCCTTTCGGAGTGCGCCGTCAGTCAAATCGCGGTTGCCTGCCCGCAAGATATATAAATGAAACCAGGGTCGTCCTTGCGGAACCGAGCCTTAATTACTTTAACATTAACTGTAATAGCCGCTTAAAAATGCAAAAAATTAAAGTAACATGCTGTCTTAGTTAATTAGTTCTAATGACCTATCGATTCAAAGTAATTATAACTAATGATTGTGGTTTTTATATATGTTGCTCATTAACAGAAAAAAATATTAATAACTAATAACTGCATAAATTGTATGATATATAATTTTATTTAAAAGACAAAAATGTAAAGCATAGAGACATCCGGATATTCTAATTACTAACACATTCAGATAACACTCACTAACAACACTAACTCTGTCAAGTCGTCAAGTAGACAAATCGCGTAAAAAGTGTTATATTTTTAAACTAAACATTAAAATTACACTTTCGTTCTAGACATTAATTTAAAATAAAATCCAGTAGCTATGAATCCCTGTTCTATAAAAATAAATTTACAATAAAAATATTAAGTTTTGAAACTAAAATAAAATGCAGCATGACTATGCGTTGATAACACAGGCACACAAAAAAAAAAACATCATGAACCAGAGAGGAGACCCCATTATTCTTAGGTTTTTGGGATCGCTGAAACCGAATATGGCAATAAAAACTAATTTTAAATGCCCGTTTTCCCGCTAGCACCCCCTTACTACCTCTTAAGGGGTGAAAATTGATATTTTTGTATAAAATCAAGATAGATGTGTATTTCTACGTTTTTTAGGATGCTGAAACCGAAAATGATAAGTAAAAATTAATTCAAGACCTCCAGAACCCATTAACACTTTCTTACTACCCCTTATGGGGAGTGAAGTTTTCCATTTTTGTATAAAATAAAGATGAATATGTATTTCTATGTTTTTTGGTATGATGAAACCGAAAAAGACAACCAAAAGATGAATTTGATATCTCTTTTACTCAATACCACCCCTTAACCAGGTTAGGGGGTGCAAATGCTTTATTAATCAGAAGTATCTGATATATATTCATGATTTAATTCTACTCTAATCCTGATGGAACCTTTCACCTTGCTCCTCACTGTAGTCTCCTAAATTGTCAGGAAAATAGTCCCTTCTATTTCGGAGGCATAGAATTAGGTTCAGCATCTTTTAATCTCCTAAATTGTCAGGAAAATAGTAACAATTCTATTTCGGAGGCATAGAATTAGGTTCAGCATCTTTTAAGCATTTTACAACACTGCCGGATGGATAACAGTATAAGCAGGATTAAATAGAAAACAAAAAAAAAACAAAAAATGAAAAAACTTGTTAAGAATAGAACAAAAATCATGATTCAGACTTAGCATCATAATAACAAATATATGCATACAATAAGGTTACCATATACTTTATAATCATTTTTTGTCTCAGCATCCTGAAAAACATAGAAATTTACATCCATCTTGATTTTATATAAAAATTGAAATTATCACCCCCCGTAAGAGTTGGTGAGGGGTGTTAATGGGTGATAGAGGTCTTAAATTTATTTTTAGTAAACATTTTCGGTTCCAGCATCCTAAAAAACGTAGAAATACACATCTATCTTGATTTTATAGAAAAATTGAAATTTTCACCCCCTGTAAAGGGTGGTAAGGGGTGATAATGGTCATGAATTTATTTTTAGTTATCATTTTCGGTTTCAGCACCCCAAAAAACGTAGAATTACACATCTATTTTGATTTTATACAAAAATTTCAATTTTCACCTCCTGTAAAGGGTGGTAGGGGGTGATAGTGGTCATGAATTTATTTTTAGTTATCATTTTCGGTTTCAGCATCCCAAAAAACCTAGAAATACACATCTATCTTGATTTTATACAAAAATTTCAATTTTCACCCCCTTAAGAGGTAGTAAGGGGGTGCTGGCGGGAAAACGGGCATTTAAAATTAGTTTTTATTGTCATATTCGGTTTCAGCGATCCCAAAAACCTAAGAATAATGGGGTCTCCCCTCTGGTTCATGATGTGTTTTTTTTTTGTGTGCCTGTGTAATCATCTATCAACGCATAATTTTACTGTCAATCAAGTAATAGACTGTCTGACATCATTCAGAATAAGTCTTTCTGAATATTGTACGTATATATATAAATATTTCACATAAAATGTCTACAATATTTAGTGACATAAGTCGCAATCTTCACTAATTACATATTATAACATTACTACTCGCTATACCCTTGTATATGAAAAACTTAAAACAATTTCGGACAAATAGTACATAGTAAAACAATAACAGTATTTCAACAATACATTATTATACCTTAAATATTATAACAATGATAATTTAATGCACGAAAACCATAAAATACAATTTCATTCCACATAGCTGGCATAGCCTCTTCAATACGGCTTTCATTATTTCGTTTCATTATAAAACTATTTGCTTAGTTTGACGTGGGTTACATTTAATAGAACTAACAGTTTTGAAAGCGTTTTCGACTTAGAATGACCGCAGAAAGCGTCAGCAGGAACAAGAACAAACAAAGTAATTAAACACATCAAACGAGCCAAAATTGAAGCCGCGCCTCAAAGCGGGCCATTGCCT
Organism: Melinaea menophilus ssp. n. AW-2005; assembly: GCA_918358695.1. Classification (NCBI taxonomy): domain Eukaryota; kingdom Metazoa; phylum Arthropoda; class Insecta; order Lepidoptera; family Nymphalidae; genus Melinaea; species Melinaea menophilus. The sequence continues at coordinate 12,723,072 of OU911055.1, forward strand.
GCTTCGAATGTAGACCTCCAGAACACGATTTGACTTACTTTAAGGCAAATTTTAAAGTATTAATACGATTTAAATATAAATATAATGTAATGTAAATACTGTATTTTTAATATCAGTTTTTTATAGGATATTATTCATTACTAAAAAAGTTTATCAAGCTTACATTTTGGCCTTGAACTTAGAACTTGAACAGAGCACATTGTCTATCTAATCAGCACAGCCGAGAAAGGAATTAGTGGCGTGCATATTGTTGTTGCCCTGTGCTGTGCAATTAAAGTGTTAATTTCGTACAAATTTATATAAATAATGTCTTGCTTCTTCGTTTGGAAATAATACTGCTTTTGAGCGAAACACGCTTATAAGTTGCGGTAACTTTTATGGAGAAGGTCGGCCAGATATTGTATCTCTTGTTAGGTCGTTACTGTACCCCTGGTTGTTTTATTTCTCACTATCTTACCCGGTGGTAATCAAAACCATGAGAGTAACTACTGTATTTTAGAGAATATTCTGACATTCTTTACCCCGATGAGTCACAGAGAACTATGCCATACATATTTCATAAATAACAAAACTGAAATCTCATTTGTTGATTGTATATCTTATAGTAAAATAAGAATGTATATAAATAAAGAATGGTTCATTTCATAAAAACAATGTTAAAAGGCGCCTAAAATAATCTCTAAAATGGATCCCTAAAAGTGGAAAGTAATTACATATAATGAGTTCCCCCAATATATATTATCGGATTAAATGAACGTTATCACCACAAACAGAGTACGCCGGTCGTCGATACTTAGAGTTAATAGGCGTTTTTCCGGTTTACAAGGTGCCTAATATCCGGAAGGAGGTTACGGTTACCTTTAACGTGGTAAGTAAAGCTAGTCGTGGCTTGGTCAGCGTCCTCGACCGAGAGAGACATGCTGGTCAGTTATATTGTATCCGAACTTGTAGTGTCGGAAGTAGGTGTCAATGTAGCGTATGTTGCTCAAACCCGATGTGTTGTCAAAATTGAGATCAGGTCTGTTGCTTAGCCTATCGAGAAGATATCCTCTAGTGTATCCGTCGCTAGAGTTCCAGCGGGGATGTCTTCAATTTAGGTTGCCGACCAGAATGGTTGGTTTGCCTAACTGGAGTGGAGACTTAAGGTCCCCCTATAATAGATCTTTATTAGAATAGAGGTAGGACGGATGCCAGTGTCATCAGCTGATAACCAGTCATCTGACATAGTTAACACTGTTTTGAAATTTTAGGTAAATCAAATGAAATAAAACAAAACTCCCCAATAAAAATGAATTCTAAATGTTCATTATTTTTTATTAAAGAATTTGATAAAAAAAAGTTATTATAGTAGATTACAGTAACATCGATAATATGGCCTGGGAATAAATTGTATTTCAGCAATTAACTAGTAACCTACGCAATCTTTTCAGACGCTGTTTGTTACTCTTGTTAGATATACTGGCTGCATCACACCGATCCCTTAGATGTAATAAGTTATTATTTGTGGTAGCGATGGGGGCCTTTTTGCCCCCTTACCTCAAATATGAAGAAAACGGTGATGCGTTATGCTCGAGAAAGGGTGGTGCTTGCGGTGACTGTTCGTATTGCTAGCCCTGGATTTCCTTTTTTTTATTATTATCTAATCATTATGCATGCTTATCGAATTCATTACGATAATTCTAGTTGTTTGTACATTGTTCGCTAAATATATTGACGTTTGTGAAACAGTAATCACAATAAGCCGCAGGGCGCCGCCGCCATACAAAAAATCAAACGTTGCCCTATATACGGTACAAAATCGTGCTAAAGCCTTCGTCAATTACCCTGAGTCTAACCAATGACCATGCAGCCCTATTTATTGTCATTAACAAGCAAATCGAACGGTAGAAAGAGATGGAATTGACGACGCGCTTGACAGTGGCGTGATCGATGTCCTGATAGACAACTCGTACGCCGTCAAGTACATCTTGTCGTGGTGAAAATGCCAACTGTCCATTCTTGAGTTTGGATGAGTTTCTGTACAAATTTAGGTAAACTTTCATTGATATACCAAGAGCCCGTGACGGTGCAATGATTATCCAAAATAACTCGTAGAAATAAACCGCGTCTAGTAAAAAATACAGCTATAAAAGATAGCTGGATAGATCTTCACTGATCTCGATTTACAGACTTGAGTTTGCGTTTCCTCATTTTTAAACAACCATATTTTGTTATTATTTTTTGACGTTACATCCAAATAGAAAGGTTTCATCGCCCATAACGATGACGCGAAGTTGTGTATGTATGATGAAGTTGTGTAGTGGTTGTGAATTTGTATCTAATAATTGTATCTAAGAAATACTTGTATACAAAAATATCTAGAAATACATGTATGTATGTGACTACATTATTTGTTTGAGTTGAACTTTTTGGTCTCCCGTAAAATAATTAAATTACGTTTGTACTTCCAACGCCCTAGTTGATGTGTCGTTCCTAAAATTTAATTGTCGTATTCAATTACAATTGAATACGACAATTAAATTTATTGTATTCTACTTTTTTTAAACATTATTTTACAGTTATATTCCTTGTGTACTTTCTTACTATTCTCTGTATATATAGTCAATGTTAAAATCTATTAACTCTACTGATCTGACCCTCTGCTGTATGAATTATATTTGAGACTCAAACATAAAACAATTCTCGAAAATTTTTGAGTAACATTTTCTATTTCTACGAATGGGACATATTTGAATAATAGTGTATTACACCCGCATCCATTTTAAATTTCACGATTATTGTTAAATAACACAAACATCGGAATAAAATAGCATATATCAGAGAGTTAGTTACAATAATAGTTTTGTTGAATTAAAGTAAGTAAGTAAGTAAAGTAATATTATCAAACTACAAGCAAACTTCATCGATAATGACTCATTTTATCGTCACAAATAATTTATTTTTTTAAATATAATTCTAATAATTACTTTAACAAAAATTAAACATATTTGAAGAAAATTACATTTCCTAAAAAGTAAACCGAAGATGCCAAAAAACTCCGAAGTTCTTGGTCAAGAGGTTCATCAATTAGTCGTTTAAGACAATTGTCAAGTAATTTAGTAATTCTATAATTTTCCATATCTTAACATTCCTGTGTGTAAGATAGATATACTAACTACAATTGTTAACGCATTCGTTACTGATTCAAATCGAATTTATATACATGAGAATGTTGGAGAAAATTATCCTTGAAGGTTCCTGAATTTAATTTTTGCCTTGCAAAGTAGTACCACGTTCTTCATAAAATTATACTCTATTCCAATGCTAGCACAGAAATTAAAGAGTTTAAATAAATTGTCACCGCGCGACTCACATGACCGAGTTCTTGAATTAACTTGTAATCACAATGAATCTTTTACACAAAACATGTACATTACAATACATTATGCATCATGTAATCATAATAAATACAATGTCAAAATTAATATTTTATCACCACACACACACATCACATCACATGATGTTTTCAGTGTGCATATATATATAATATAATTACACTACAAACAAAGCACACTGAAAATATCATTTGAAAACATATATATGTACATTATAATTACGCTCATTGGGTATTAGAGATTAAAATTAAAAATTCTATTAAGATTCTGTTGACTATATCTAACAACAAATTAAGAATTACATTTAGGAATTTATTCTAAGTTGTACTTTGTGTTGAAATTCACTCGGTGTGCAATCAAATTCAATCCTTTCTATCTGCGAATACAATTTTATTTACGGTGGTATTCATTCTACTGATTAATGTCGTAATCATTCAACTGTACGTAAAGTTAAAAGATGGTCAAATGAGAAATGCAGGGATAATTTGTCAATGAGCATCCATTGTTATTTGGTTTAGTGTAACCCGCTAGTGAGTCTGATAAATGACCTTTCCGAGTGCGGTTGCCAAATCGCGGTTGCCTGCAAGATAAGTATATAGTGGAACCAGAATTTTTATGAAACAATTCCTGAATTATTTAAAAAATAACTGTAATAATCGCTCCAATTGTTATAAAATTTGTAAGTAATAAAAACACAGCTTTTTACCAAACAAATAAAAAATAATATTTGTATGGCGGCTAATCGTTTTGTACAGGAGTAGGTTTCCTTATTTTTTCTATTTTATACCAATTTCACTGTGAATCAATACTAGTCTATTTTGATACCATACTTATATAGTACAACAGTAATTTTATTCAACAACAGAGAGTCTTACCGTAAATATTAAAAAATACACAAATTTAACTGCTCTTCAATACGGCTTTAATTATTTTGTTCCATTATCAAAATATTGACAGTCTAACACAGTTGTAGGTTACATTTAATAGGACTAAAAGTATTGGAAGCGTTTTCGAATTAGAATGACTGCAACAAGCGTCAGTCGGAACAAGAACAAAGTATTCAAGCACAGCGAACCGGCCAAAACTGAAGTCGCGTTTTGAAGTTTTGCTTTTTCGTTTAGACATAGTAGTGCCCATGCATGAAAAAGGCTTATGAGCAACTTTTATAGAGTGATTTAGTAAGACATTGTATTTCAAGAAATTAGTAACTTATTTATTACTTACTTACTTACTTTACATGAACTTTTATTTTATTACCCACTGTCATACCCGCAATAAAACTCTAAAAAATTGTTTCTTAATAACTTAAGGTTAATTAAAATAATTTACATCACTTTTGATGAATGCAACAAAATTTCATTCTCATGAATTATTTTATTAATTTTTTACAAACTTTGAGCTAATATTCAGGCATCATCTTGATCAGTGAGTGCTTTTGTCGTAATAGAAACCTACAAATGTAATTTCAAGTTTCTATACCCAGTTTTTTAGACTACGTGTTGATTGCTATGACGTCACGCGAAAGAGCGAACAGTGACCCCGCGGTGATCTCAAACCATGAGGGTAACTATTGTATTTTAGTGTATATTCTGTAATTTTTTATCCTGACAAGTCACAGATAACTATCCCCCTTACACTTGAAGATAAAATAAAATAAAAATGTAATATAAATGTATGTAAATACAGGATATTAATTTTCATAAAAAAAATAACACTGTATCCCTGTAAGTGGGAAGTAATTACATGTAATGATCTTCTTCGGTAGGTGCGTATATTATAGGATTAAATGAACGTTATCAACACAGGCCGAGTACACGAGTCGTCGATACTTAATTAACCGCCAACATAAAGCTAACAAAATAGTTTTATCGCAACAATTCATAATCGGAGGCATTACATCTCGTACATTATTTTTTATCCACAAAACGCCTATATTATTATCAAATTTATCGCTTAAAAGTAAGTTATTTTGTTTTGTGTGTCGCATTTTCAAAAGGTTCATATAAACGTTCCCTAGAATTAATTTCCTTATTTAATGATTTCATCAAATGGTATATTAAAAAAATATATATTGTTAGCCGAATAATAGACCTGAAGAACAAGTGGTGGGGCAATGTCCTTATAAACGACCGCGCGCTCATTTCAAGCATCTATTCGTGTCGGATTCTCTTGCGAGCGGGAGCTCTGCCCGTTTGATCAGTCAAATACTTTAATTGTGATAGTTCATTAAAAGCTCAATTTACATTTTGTATCTATGATTGTTTAAAATCAGTTTTGTTTTGTAATTTTATTATTAAATAAAATATTTAGTAGTAGTGTATAAGTGATTATTATTATTTTATTCTTTTTCCACCTCTGGTCCCTAAGATCAGAAGTGGGATAATAAGATTCGCGTGTCCTAGTTCGTACCTCCTGACTTGATATTGTTTTTGACTGTTCAAACAATCGGCGATATATGTCTTTTTTATACTTACCCTCATTGAAAAAAAAAAGAGAACAAATTAGTGATTTATCTGTACGTAAGTAAAAGTGAAGTGATAAGATAACAACAGGTTTGGTGAGTATGTTCCAATTTATTTTCAAACAGTGTATGTGATATATTGTGTAATACCTTTGCTTTTCGTTTAAAATAGTTCTATTTTGTTATTTTGTTGTAATTACCCTCTTATTTAATTATTTTGTCTACCCTATTGTAATTTTAATTTGAGTTACGCCTAATTTTATTTTTCTTTGAAAAATATGCTTAACAAAAGCAGAAAAAGTAGAAATCGCTCGCGTAATCGCAGTTCGCATTTTAGTCAACGTGATTCACGTCACAGACGACGCAGCCCCTCTAGCAATGTTTTAACCGAAACAATGCAACAAATTTTGAATATCATGCAATCACTAGAGAGAGAGAGAGAGAGATGCATCACTAGAGGAACAACAGCATCCGGGTTCATCACAATAAAGGGACCGGAGTGACTTTGCTTCCGCGGCGACGGTAGCAGGGTCAGCTACCATTGTTGTCGCCGAACCTGTGACGGAGACCCGATCCGAAAATTCAGCGCCGCCTCCGTCACGATCAAGCGCTCCCAAGCCTGTAAGCGAGCTTCAAGAGCGTGCAGAGCAAACGGCTTCAGTGACCCTGTCCCCACCTGAGTTTCCCGCTAGTACCGCTGTGGATCCCGCCATCGCAGCCGATCGCATTATCGATGCGATACGTTCCATTAATATGCCGGTGAGATCTAACCAATCTTATTACATTTCAAATTTTGATCCAAAAGTCAATGATATAGAGGTTTGGTGCGAAGAAGTAGACCGTGCTAGGTGTGCTAATCATTGGGGCGATCATGAATGTCTATCTCGTATTGGAAATTGTTTACAAGGAGAGGCCAAAACGTGGCTTAATGAATGGGTAACGAACGACCGTAATTGGAGTAACTTTAAAAAAGAATTTACAGCATTGTGTCCTCGAAAACTCGATATAGCGATTATTTTATACGAAGTTATGAGTATCAATTCTGATAAGTTTCCCATATACGCAGATTACGCTCAGCGGTCCTTTTAAAGTTACACATCGTTAGAGGATTAAGTGATGAACTGATATCGGCAATAGTTATACGGGGTATTACTGATCCTCAAATTCGCGCGTCGGCCACTAATGCGAAACTAATGCCAAATGAATTAGTAGAGTTTCTTTCTATTTATATTAAACCCAGAACTTCAAATTTTAACACAAACTCTAGTGGGTTACGTCATAATCGTTCGTTTAACAACAGCTATGGGGTAGGTGATCGCAAACGGCGATTCGAGTACGGTAAATGTTTTATATGTGGTAAACACGGGCACAAGCAGTCGAATTGCTTTAAGAAACCTAAGACAGCTCCCAGTAATGAAATTAACACCAGTAACGACCGGAAAAATATTACTTTTCAAAATTCAATGAAACCTGATCCGTGTAGTTTTTGTAAAAAACCTGGCCATAAGATCGACACATGTTTTGCAAAATTAAGGTCTGAATCTCGGAATACAAATAATGTTAACTTTTGTCGCGAACACTCCAACAGTAAATGTAATGATATTGTTGTAGCAGTTATACAAGGAATCCCGGTCGATATTCTTATTGATTCTGGTTCTAGTATATCACTAGTTTCTTCTTCTTTGTTAAAACATTTTAAATATGGGAGCAAGCCTGCTTTTAGAGTTTTGTCAGGCATCGGTGGTCAAGAAATAGAGTCGACCTATTTTGTAACCTTACCAATAGAATTTAGTGAAATTACTTTAGAAGTAGATTTACACGTCGTTCGTTCTGAGTTTATGAATACTCCAATTATAATCGGCACCGATGTCTTGAATCGAAAAGGTGTTACGTATATTCGAACTCGCGATCAGCAATATATTTCATGTGAGTCTAATATCAAACATGATGTTTTAGTTACTACGCAATCCTCAATTAGAACCGACTTAATGGGTGCAAAGTTACAAAAAATACTTGATGTAGTTCATGAATTTTCAAGTTTCTTAATTGATGGTACAGCTACTTCGACCGTTAATACCGGCAGTATGTCTATTAAGCTAAATAGTAAAACGCCCGTCCATTATAGGCCGTACCGCTTATCCTATACTGAAATTTTAAAAGTTCGTGAGATTATTCGAGATCTTATGGTAAAGAATATTATACGGGAGTCAGAGTCGGAATATGCCAGTCCGATTCTTTTGGTAAAGAAAAAGGACGGCTCAGACCGTATGTGTGTGGACTATCGTAAATTGAACGAGATCACGATAAAAGATCGTTTCCCACTGCCACTAATAGATAATTGTATTGACCGATTGGGCAGACATAAGTTCTTCACCAGCCTCGATATGGCTACCGGATTTCACCAGATAAGAGTAAATGAGGATTCTATACACCTCACAGGATTTGTCACACCGGAAGGGCATTTTGAATATTTAAAGATGCCTTACGGTTTAGCAAACGCTCCTGTTGTTTACCAACGAATTATCTCAAAAACGCTTCGTCAACCCCTTGAATCTGGTGAAATCCTGGTCTATGTAGATGATGTCTTGATATTAAGTAGTACAATTGAGGAAGGATTGACGAGATTACGAAACGTACTTCAAACTTTAACAAATGCCGGATTTTCTATTAATTTAATGAAATGTTCTTTTTTGTCCATTAAAATAGAATATTTAGGACGCACTATAAGCCAAGGTCAGGTATGACCGAGCGAACAGAAAATAAAAGCTTTAATTGAAGCACCTATTCCGAAGAACGTCAAACAAACTCGTAAATTTTTGGGCTTGGCAAGCTACTTTCGACGATACATGGTTACAAGTATATTTTAATTGTTATAGATGCCTTTTCAAAGTATTGTTTATTGTATCCTATGTTCAATCAAGATTCTACCGAATTAAAACAAAAAATGTATAATGTAATCTCATTATTCGGAACTCCTAAGCTAATTGTAGCAGATCGTGGTAGAATGTTTCAAAGCTCTGAATTTACTAAACTTGTAACGGAGTTGGGCATTGATATGCATCTCATAACACCAGCGATGCATCATTCAAACGAGCAAGTTGAACGTTACTGTCGAACTCTACTAAATATGGTTCGCATCGAGTGTAACCATCGACAGCACAAATAGTCGGATGTCATGTGGCGCTTACAATTAGTCTTGAACATGACTAAGCAAAAAAAACAACCAGCTTATGGTCTCTGAATTTACTTGTGGGAATTGAAGTTCTTACACTCGTGATACGTAATCTTATACGTGACATCGCCTTGGAAAATGCAAATCCAAATCGCGAAGCATTAAGAGAAATGCGTCGCCAACGAGCTTCCGAACGTCTGAAAGCCAATCAAAGTCGACAAAACGAGACTGTGAATGTTAACCGCAAACCCCCTCGATTATATGAAATTAATTCATTTGTTTTTGTTATAAAACAGGCACAGGCAACTGGCAAGCTTGATGCAGGCATGCGCGGACCATACCGTGTAGTAAAGGTGCTTCTCCATGGTCGATATGAGCTGCAGCTGTTAGCTGGTTTATACGGAAAATATATTCAAGCTGCGGCAGAGTTTATGGTGCCATGGTGTGGAGAATGGACTCCGGATACTTGTTCTGCATTTTTTGACAGTGACTTCTATTCGTATGACACGCTAACGTCGTGCCTATGTCATACGGTAGTTATGTATGTCTACATGTGTATAATAAGCTAACGTAGTGCCTATGTTATACACATGTATATTGACACATGATAAGCTAACGTCGTGCCTATGTCATGTAGTCGTTTGCCTTTTACTTGTACTATGTGAACTATGCTAACGAAGTGCTTATGGTTCATGTCTAATGGCGCACTGTGAGTAACTATGCTAACGTCGTGCCTATGGTATACTACACAGTTGTGTCCGTAAGAAAATAGTCTTTTTTTTCTTTTTTTCAGGTAAAGGAAACTCTATAAATAACTGTCTAGTGAAGAATCTTGTTACTTTTAATTTCAGATGCAGACTGTAATGATGATGTTTCGGAGTCCACGCATGAGCAAACCACTATGGGTTATGACACTCATTCGATACCACGACCTGAGCCTAGCAATTCTAGTACAACTGTTAGCCATCAGTCTGAAGAACGGGAGGCCGAGAACGTCCTCCAGTCAGGAGAGGCCGTGTTAGCCGAATAATAGACCTGAAGAACAAGTGGTGGGGCAATGTCCTTATAAACGACCGCGCGCTCATTTCAAGCATCTATTCGTGTCGGATTCTCTTGCGAGCGGGAGCTCTGCCCGTTTGATCAGTCAAATACTTTAATTGTGATAGTTCATTAAAATCTCAATTTACATTTTGTATCTATGATTGTTTAAAATCAGTTTTGTTTTGTAATTTTATTATTAAATAAAATATTTAGTAGTAGTGTATAAGTGATTATTATTATTTTATTCTTATTCCACCTCTGGTCCCTAAGAATATAATAATTGATATCATTTTTTAAAACATACCACTTTTGTTATTTCTCATAAGACCTTGTTTGTCCGTTTCATTAAAACGTTATTCTTTACTTCACTTACTACATTTATTAATTATGTGCTGAAGTCTTTAATCTGTCATATATTTAGATATATTGTCTAAGACAGACGAGGAAATTTCAGGCTTTTTTATGAGCAGCGGTCACATGGGGTGTTCCGGAACGGGTTAAAAGTCAAAGCCTCTTTGGAACATAAATTTTAAAAGCAACAAATACATACATACGTGTTTGTGGCTTTTGCAATGTTTTGCGAAAGTGGTGGTGTCAAGAAGAAGGGATGAAAGTTTGTTCAGTCCTAACTGAAGCAGAGTCTGGTCCAGTCTAGTCTAAATTTGAAATAAATTCTTCTTAGATATAGTAAATAGATTTAAAAAATCAATATAATTTTAAGATTGTATTTAACATAAACAATTAAAATAGTAAAATATTTTGCTTAAAAATAACCCATAATCACCCTCAATCTGTAACCCGCCACTATACCAAAATGTTGTCATCATAATCACATTATCGATATTTTAGGTACAAATTTAAATATCCTAAGCGGTCGACGCTGACACAGCTCGCTCCTGAGTAATGTCCTGCATTAATATCCCACGTAATTAATTGTTTGCATGTCCGAGAAAGATCCGTCCGAAATATACCATTTTAAAATAAATTAACGAACAAAACATTATGTTCGACCAAAAAATGTTTGCTTTTGAGGTATGTTTACATCATTAAGTTTATAATTATGTATGGGATACCAGTTACAGGTATTCCATAAATAAATAAATAATTTGTATTTATTCTGAACTTAAAATTACGTCATCCTCTCTACTTGAACGATAACGTAACTTATTTGTATAGAAAGTTATTAAAATAATATAATAACTTACTTTTCTTTCTAGTTCATCATTATCCTACCCTTTATCCGCTTGCGTTCTTGTATTGTACATCATCTCATCAACTTACTTCTTTGCTATATCATTTTGCATAGTCTTTTCACGTCTTTTCGTTCGCTTTACTTTCTTAAAATAATCCACATTACTAGTTAATATTTATCTCGTTATGTGCCCTACGATATGACACCATCTTTTTTTTTTCGTTAGAAGTATGAAGTATTATAAAGTTTTGACGTATACGAAAAGACAACAGTTTGTAAAACACGAAGAAGGTAATTTAGTCCACTCGATATGGATATTTGCCCTCTGGAAGTGTCCTCGAGCGGGATGGATCGTAAAAAATACGTAGACACTTCAATATAGATGGGTGAAAGCACCCCGTTTATGCCCACTTAGAAAAAATGTTGACTTAATTCAGCACGTCGTTACCCTTATATCCTCATAAATACAAGTGAGCAATTCATGTGAAAAATACCTACTCAGAGTAAAAAGGTCATGTAATTAGCTATTATATGCTATACTTCAACTAAACTCCATCTTTTGTATCATGTAGCCCATTTCATATTTTTATGATTTAATCAAACATTAATCATCCGTCGATTTTTTCAAAAATATATCTAAAAATAAATAAATATACTAAATGAAAACATCTTTTTAATTTTCTTCAATATTAATTGTTAATGGACATTATAATTACATAATATTATAGGAAAAATGCCGAAATCTTAAAGTTGCAACTATTTAAAATTTTAAATCTAATATTTTTTTCAGTTAACAAATTAACAAGTTAAAGATATTTTTAGTAAATAGTTACTATAATAATATCTCTAAAAATATGTATTTTTTATACTCTTATTATGGAGTGGAGTTTATTTATTGTATAAAATGTTTTGCATATACATAAAACTGTTCCTTATCAATAGATAAAAGAAAATTAATTATAAATTATATAAAGTTCTCGTCCAACATGGATTACTATAATTATATACACTTAACTCCAACTCTGAAAATCATTCTGTATAATTACTAGATGTATGTATGTATATCCAATTTAATATTTAAGACTCAATTTATTAATATTTAAATTGAAATGAATACAATAGATAATATGCCAGCTAGACTCGGCGGTGGGTCGCTTGAGGTAAATAACTCAAAAACTGGTATTGAATAAGATCCTTAATATATAAGATATTATGATGTCTTAAATTAAATTCCTAGGCGCCACTGACAATGGACAAGTGAAGATATACACAGCCCCTTTGTTTTTCAATACAAGAAAACTACAATTATACACTTATTCTTCAAATATTAATTTATAGTGTAACTTCTTCATATTTAACGAGTATCAAACAAGGATTGAGGATTTAAAGACAAACCTCACATACAGCTACAGTTACAGCAAATAGATCAGGAAGCAGGACATTCAGGTCGATGTGCCGAAGTTACACGTATGCACGTGATAAAGATTTATTATAAAAATAAAAAAAACCTCCTATAATGAACAAAATACAGGTTAAACTACAAAATAGCACTAATCACGCCGTAATCTATCTATTCAAATAATAACAAATTATAACACTTTATGGATGAAAAAGACCCCATAAGCAATAAATACTATATAGCCTATGTCGACTCCAATTGTCGAAACAGGCCCAATACTGAAACTATGCAATGTAAATCTTAAAGTACACAATAAATTTATGAAAACTAAAGAACACTTCGTAATTTATAATAAAAATTCAAAAACTGAAGTTTTAAACTGGCCGGAAAATTTCGGCAATACGAATTATGGTTAATCCATAACATTTAATCAACCCGAAGGCTTAAAAAAAGAGAAAAATTCGAAGTACTTCAGATAGAAAAGAACTAAACGGTCATGATGTTGAATTACATACAACCAATAAGCGAATAGTGTGACTGCACCACGCAGAACGCCAAATTAAATGTGGGTAAATTCTTAATTATTAGAAACGAAAATAATTAGTTTAGTAATTTTAAACTAAAGAACTAATTGACATTGGAAACAAATAAGCATTAATTATTGACAACATTTTTATAATAGACATTATATTAATATGTATTTAAATATATCAATAAGACAACGTTGACAGCACCTGCAATGAATAACAGCTAATTTTAAATTATATACAGCAGTATGCTTTTGTTATAATAATAATACTGAATCTTAATAATAAAGTAGTATTATTTTTGGAAAGCCTCACAACACATCTAATTTCTAAAATAGTATAACTTGTCACAGTCTTTTAAATTACCTGTCCATAGATAATTTATCAATAAATAAGATAAATAATCCTGTAATTTTGTTTGTCTGTACAAACATCGTAAAAATTAGAATGTGTGATTAGATATTTGAATTACTACAGAAATAAAATTTCTACATAACATTGTTTTGAATAATACTTTTGCTTTCCCTTCAATTGATAATATAACATAAACATTGCTTTAAACACGGAACTCTCAGTGCTGATTCGGACACTTAAGTAATTTTTAAAACATGTTCATTTTTAAAGTCAGAGTTTTTGTAACAAATAATTATTAACTTCAAACGAAACATTTTTCTTTGATATTATAATTAAAATGTAAATTGACTAATCTAGATGATTCTTACTCAAGTACTTGTATTTTACCGTTGTTGGCTCGAGGCAGAGACACAACGGATTTAAAGGTAAATTATCTCAGAAATTATTATATTTTATTTCTTATATATGAGGTTATTTAAGGAACAGTATTTGCTTATTTCATAAGTATATTTAGTTTTCGATATTTACAGATAACAAAGGATAATTAAAGAAAGAATGTAGAAGAAGACACTATAATGCAATGGACGTGTGTTACGGTGTGGAGCAGTCACAGACACCGTAGCTTCTAGCTCTGCCTGTATCGGTGTATTTTTCAATCCATATTATTTTTTTCTAATACATGTTTATTATTGGCTTGTTTTACATAAAAATATTTCAATTTTGGTACGTGTAACGAAAAAGTACGTGGAAGTTAGTGAAAATGGAATAATATAAACTAGGCTCTAAAAAAAAGAGGACATAACCCAGTTTCTTTCAGGTGTTCTGATACAATATTGAGAACATGTACCACACGTTTTCATCTATACTAGGTTATATATGTACAAATTCTAATAAGAGCCAGGGAAAAATAATTTATTTTTAAAACTGACTGTCCCTAGTTTCCAGGTTATTATCTGCATGGACGATTGCATATTGTAAAATTAAATTTTGTTAATTACATCAACATTGCTTCAACGTAAAATACATCTGATTATATTTTAACAAACAAATTGTCTGCATTTATTATATTAATTGTGTTTTAAAGCAATTTAATTAATATTTATAATTATTATACTACTACCTAATTACCAGCGTTCTGATCCTCAAGTTATAGGAAAATGAATACCTCACAAGATATTATAATCTTTAGGTGCGCTCCGATTATACTCACAGGAAACATTAAAGTTTGTCTTTAATTCTATTATGATTATTAATATAAAAGTTTATATATTTAGATGATGACATAGCTATTTGGAATAAAACATTTTCGTTTAATAAATCATAAATAATTGAATTCTTTGTAATTTGATGACGTAGTCTCTTTTTTTCAAATAAGAATAATATGTTTATTCACTTTTATAAATATAATTTCTTTGACAAAGGATTTTCTTGTATAAAAGTTTAAACAAGTTTAGGCTGTAATTAATTTTAATGCTTATTACGATTGTTCAAGGGCTAAAGAAGTTAACGTTAATTCAAAGGCTTTTTAGGTTTTGTTCGATGCCAGTCGAGTAGTTTTTTGGTTAGGTAAAGTAAAAAAAACAAGTGTCGCTTTGCGTTTATTTTATTTTAATTTGTAATTGGAAATCTAAGTTATATTCTGTAAATAGTAGAACATATTTTTGAAGTTACGCGAATATTATAAAATTATGTAAATATAGTAGTAAACCATTTTAAAATGGCTATAAATATTTGATTTACATATTTCACAAGTTATAAAACTTAATTTGATATCGCGATTCATTCGCAGAAATAATTAAAAAAAAACTTCCAGAAACGGGCTGTTATGGAACTGAAAAAAATAAGTTGAAACTGAACTCAGACTCTGAAAAGTTTTTGTAGGTATTTATTATAATAATCAGGCTTATAAAAAGAAATTATATATTTAAAATTCATATTCATTTTAAAATATTTTTTTTGTATTCGTTTAAAAAAAATTAAAAATATTTTTTATTTCAAAATAACCGAATATGATTCTATTTAGCTTATCAAATCAAGAATTCTCCAGTTTATGAAATGTTGTTATTTTATAATACAATAATAAGAAACATATCATAAACGTTGAGAATCAATGCCATAAAGGTGAATCGATGGCGAATAGGTAGATTTGTAGTGTAGAAGGTCTGCAAAGAGGCTTAAAGGACAAAAGACGAACGACAAAGTTTTTATTTCTCAAGGGACACACCGATCGTAGTGCCGCCCAGGTGCTACCCGCGATGGAAACCTATGTTATTTGTTTGAGCAAAGTTTCTGGTCTCGCGTGAGATAAGTAAGTTATGTTTATATTTTACAACTTCCTCTTCTATTTAATGTTTCTGGCCGTTGATCAATATGTCGTTGAAAACAACGTTTGAAATGTATACATTTTGTTATTTTACAAATATATTCTTTATGTCACATACACATATTTTTACAATTGTGTCTCTAATCTTAAATCTAGTCAAAGATTGTGTTAGTGTATATATCTCTCTAGTCTAATAATAGTGCTGATCTGACAGTCAGCTATTGGATTTGTACCTAATATCCTGACTTTTAGTCAGAATATTAGGTACAATTTCTTTTTTATTCCAAGAATCGAACATATTTGAATAAATGTATTGTTAATGGATTAAAATCGCATCCTTTTCACATTTCACAATTACTGTAAAATAATAAAAAAAAATTAAAGAACATTTTATAAAAAAATATCTTTTTAATGTTTTACGTCAAGAGTTTAATAGAATAAAAAGCTATATAATATTATGGAATTATAATAAAATATTATCACTCACCTCATTTTTACTAATAACATCTTTCGATAAATACTGTTTTAATAATTACTTTACAAACTTAATTTTCTTAAAGATATATTGAGAAAATTTATCTCATAAAAAGTAAACCGAACACTGCAATATTGCTCCGACCATCGTGTTCGTGAAGTTTATGGTTATATCTCTTAGTCTTTTCAGACAATTATCAAATAATTCAGTCATTATATAAACTTCAACATCTTTACATTATTTATTTTTATTGACGATTTATTTTTAAATTGTTGTATTGCCCTTAAAATGAAAGTATAATTGAATAAAGCTATATGCAAAGTAAGAAAAGTTGCCAGAATTGTTCACGTATTCATTTCTTGATTCAAATCGAATTGATATCCTTGAGAATGTTGAAGAAAATGTTCCTTGGAGGTTGCAAATTAAATTTTGCCTTACAAAGAATTCGTCATGAAATAAGCTAGCACAGGAGTTAAGAAGTTGAAATAAACTGTCACTGCGTAACCCCTACGATTGAACCTCGAGTCAGCTTGTGATCGCAGTGTTGTTTAATTTAAATAAATTCAATGGACCAATAAATATCTCCACGCCAATTATTGAAATTATCTTCAACTTACTTTGTTTGAATTTTGAAAAATTTATATGATATGAAGTCCATTAACAGATCAAGAATTTGGAGATAATTAGTGCTAAATTCAGTTAACTATGATAAGTACAAGGAGATGACTACTTTTAGAGTTTATTAATTAAACACATGGACACATGCAGAAAGTCTATTCGTACAAATTATCACATGAGTAACTAGGCTTGTTATAGACATCATGAAAGCTTACAAAAATATATTTTTGTATAGAAAGATAAAAGATGTACGTTTAGTATTAAATATAAATGCTATAACCAGTATCTCTGTATGTAGTTATAAAATAAGGGATATATTTCGATAATCAACTGTTGTTATCCCACTACCAATTGTTTTAGTCGCATATCATTTTATAAAGGGTAGAAAACAATAAAATATAGGTGTACATAAAGTTAAGAGATAGTCAAATGAGGTATGTGGTGATAACTTGTCAATGATGATTCATTGTTGTTTGGTTTAGTGTAACCCGCTAGTGAGTCTGATAAATGTCCTTTCGGAGTCAAATCGCGGTTGCCTGCCCGCAAGATATATAGTGGACCCAGGGTCCTTGCGAAACCAAACCTGAATTACTTTAAAATTAACCACAATGCCCGCTTCATTTATTATAAAAATATGAATATAACAATCAGTTTAAGTTATATAATTAAAATGGCGTCATAATAATTAAAACGTACGATTTTTGTCAACAAAATAAAAAAATAAATGCATTTAACTACCGCAAATAGAACAACTCGCTTACATTTACCTTTATTCTACAGTTTAGGGAGTATGACAGCTTAATTACACAGTTATAAACATAAATTTCAAAAAATACAAAGATAAATAGGATAACATTATGGATTCAATAATATATAGTTTATTCAAATGTTTTACATTCCTTTTTATATGTTATTAGGATTATTCTCGTAAACTGAAAAAAATCGTTGCATTGGAAAGAATTTTTGCAAAGAATACTTAAAAAATAATATATTACACTCCTTCTAAAGTGTGCTACAATACCTAAATTTATTTAAAATACAAATATGCAAAACATAATAACATTCGGATATTCTGCTTATATTCAACATTAACTAATACTTTGTAACGACTTTGGGTTGACTAATCGTCTACAGAGTTCTAGATTTTTATATGAAACTTTTCCTACTTTTATACAATATAATTTTGTTATATATAGAGTAGAGTAGTAATAAATTCCTGCTTCATAAAACTAATTAAAGTTTAAAAAGCAGGAATTTAGAATATGCGTTGACCTATCTATTATATATTAAATCAATTTTATAATTATTTTTATTTATAATTATTATATATCCATATCGATAACTACACTACGATTACACTACTTAATTACCGGTATTTCGATCCATCATCAAGTTGTAGGAAAATAAATATTATAATCACAAGATATTATAATCTTTAAGCTCATTCAGATTACATTTCTGTTATGATTATTATTGTACATTTATAAAAAAGTTTAAATAATTTAGGTGCTGACATAAGCTACTTCAAATTAAATATTACGGTCACGAAATCATAAACAACTAATTAACTTCCTTTGAGAATCGTATACAGATGTTTATATTTTATTTTTCAACTACGGGTAATATGTTTATTTAAATTATGTTTCTTTTAAAAAAGGGATTTCTTGGCTCAAGAGCTAAAGAAGTGAATGTTTATTCATAGATTTTATAGACTTATTTATTCATATACTTTATATAAAAAATCTATTCGAATAAAAAAACAACTAAAAGAAAACCCGTACTGTTTTGCATTTATTTTTAATATATATTTTTTATATCTGTGATCCACTCAAATGAAAAAAATTACGTTACCCTTGCCAGATTAACAAATTCTTAAAGTTCCGCGAAAATTTCATTTTAAAACCTAGTAAACCATTTGAAGATACTTATGAATATATATATATGATTTACATATCTTACGAGTTATAAAATTCAATTTGATATCACGATCCACTCCGTAGAATTCATTAAAAGAATTCTTGAAATCGCGTTAGTTATGAAACTTGAGACTGAAAACTTTTTGAAGGTAATAATAATAATAATAATCAGGTTGGTATAACGAAAATATATATATTTAAATTATTATTCTTTAGTTATAGAACACAATTTACAGCACATGATAATCAACGTTATAAACGTTGTGTGTTGTTATAAACGTTGAGAACCAAAGCCATGATTGGTAGTGGTGGATGTTTGTAGAGTGGCGAAACTGCAAGACGCTTAAAGGACAAGCGAC
Source organism: Melinaea menophilus ssp. n. AW-2005 (assembly GCA_918358695.1). Classification (NCBI taxonomy): domain Eukaryota; kingdom Metazoa; phylum Arthropoda; class Insecta; order Lepidoptera; family Nymphalidae; genus Melinaea; species Melinaea menophilus. The sequence goes on from OU911055.1 coordinate 12,742,283, forward strand.
GTGCGACAAAGTTTTTATTTCCCAAGGGACACCACTGATCATAGTATCAGCCAGGTGCTCCCGCGATGGAAACTTATATTATTTGTTTGAGCAGATCTTTTTGGTCTCGCGTAAGTAAATTATATTTATATTTCCAAAGCTACCTTATAATTATTATTTTGTTTCGTTGTACAATTTTTTGTTGAAAATGTACATTTACATATATTGTTTAATATTATTTGAAAAATATATTCTTTGTGTTATGTACCTAAGCGTTTTCTATTCATACGAATGGAGTATATTTGAATACAAAGTGTTGTGTCTGGATTAAACCCGCATTTTACATTCTACTTATTTTGTTTTAAATTAATCCAACAGTCGTATCGGAACAAAATAAAATTCATTCAAGTAAAATTTTGCTTCAAATCTTAATTAATTTTGTCATAATTGTATTTAATAAGAAGTTATAACTATATATAATTTGAAAATATTATCATATATATATATATCATATATCTAAAATGTCATTATAAATGATTCAGTTTTTTTGTTAATACCATTTTTAAAATAAACTTTTACCAATTACTTCTAGAAACTTTTCTGAAATATATTTAAAAAACCAATATTCTTAAAATTTAAAAGCAGATTGCAGTTACTTCGACAATCTTTGTTATGTTCATATTTCTCTATTAGTCTTTTCAGTCAATTATAAAATTATTTCATAGATTGTATAATTTTAAACATTTGTACATTCTTCATTAATCTTGTTGGTTTCTTTGAAATTGTTATATAATTCCTTTTATATCAAGTCTTAAAATGCCAGACCAATTCATGAGTATCATTTAATAAAACGATATGCAAAGTGAGAGTAGTTACCACAATTGTTCACGAATATGTTACTGAGTCGAATGAAATTTGTATACTTTGAAATTTTTAAAAAAATTATCCTTGGACGATAATTGGTAGATGAATCTTATTTTCAAAGTAGTCCAAGTTCCTCATAATATTAACCCCATAATGGTAGAAGTTAAGAAATTGAAATAAACTGTCACCGTGTTACTCGTTTGATCGTGTTCTCGACTTAACTTGTTATCACAACGAGTATTTTACATAAAATAAATACTATACTGTACTGTACTGTACTGTACTGTACTGTACTGCACTGCACTGCACTGCACTGCATTGTACTGCACTATATACTAGAAGCTTGCAAAATAAATTCATTGCAAGAATACTTCAGCATCTCCCTTTGATATTGTATTCAAGTTTTTATTTTTATTTTGTTGATATTGTAATATGCGGTTCTCTTATAATATTTAAGGATGATTAGTGCGACAAATGATTTCCATAAATAAGCAATAATATATATTGAAATTCTAGTTTTGTGAACTAATTAAGCCTGATCCTAATTACCAAAATTATTCGAACAAATTGTCAAATCACCAATCAGGCTACTTACAAAACACAAAAGTTTGAAATTAAAATTAAAACATATGATACCTCCTAACATTAAATATGTAATCAAATGGGGAGCAGAATAAATAAATGAGATATATATAAATATTGAAATTAAAATCACCATTGCAAGACATCGCATTCAGAGAATTAACTGTGGTGTTAACGTTAACGATAACGAGTTCATTTATTATGTGGAGTCTTGACGAATTAAAATTGTATTCAAATACATTTTTACTTACGGTGGTATTCAATAGAATGCAAATGTACATAAAGTAAAAAGATAGTCAAATGAGGTATGCGGGGATAATTTATCAATGAGCATCCATTGTTGTTTGGTTAAGGGTAACCCGTTAGTGAATCTGATAAATGTCCTTTCGGAGTGCACCGTCAGTCAAATCGCGGTTGCCTGCACACAATATATATAGTGGACCCAGGGTCCTTGCGAAACCAAATGAATGTCCTGAATGACTTTAAAATTAACTACAATAGTCGCTCCAAATGTTATAAATTTTTTAAAACATAAATCAGTTTTATTTAATAAATTATAATTCCACATCATCCCAAAATAATATACACACAACTTTTTATCTAATAATTTTCGTATGACGACTATCTGCTTCCCAGAGGAGTACGGCGGCGTAACCACTCAATGATAAGTGAAGAGAAATATTTTTTTCAATAAAAACAGAAAAGATATGATAGATAAGGTTAGAATAATCTACATTTTATTTAAATAGTTTAAAATCATTTTGTGTTCCTGAGATTGCTCTAATTAACAGAAGCAAAGGGCTTTAACAAAGAACATTTAATAATTAATATCTATATAAATTAAAGTTCTCTTTCGTTGTTTTACGATAACTCAATTTAATTAAAAGATTATGCTCTAAAACATTGGGATAATTAGACTATATTCAACATAAACTAACACTATGATACGACCACGGGTAGGCAAATCATCTAAAGAGTTCTGATTTCTGTTCTCCTAGGTGGTAGAGCCTAGCTGTAGTTATCTGACTGCAGCTCGTATTGGGCTGGCTCGACCGGGGAAGGACCACCCTCTCACAGAAGACCGACGTGTAGTAACCAAATTCATTTGGTTATGTTCCGTCGGTGAGTGAGAGAATCCGGAAGCCCAACCCCCCCCCCCCCCCCCCCGCCAAACATGAACGCGATGCATAAAAGAAAAATACCCCAGGAGGGTACCGGCTTTGATGAAGCCGGGGACCCCCTCCCCGAGCAAAATCGGGGGAATGATCGTCGGATTTTGCTCGGGCTGCCCGTCGTATCTGGGGCGGGCAAAGTATCGCACTTTGTGTTTTCAGAGGGCAAACGACGGCAAACAGCGGCACCCCGCTCCACTCTAGATGTGGACTTTTGTAACATCCGGGAGTTTCATTCGAACCTAAACGCCGTCCACTACCACCTTGAGACGGCGCAGCCGGCCTTGTTGTTTTTGACGGAGACGCAGATATCTCAACCTAGCGACACAGCGTACCTATCATACCCCGGGTATAAACTAGAACATCATTTTATACCACACGCCGGGGTATCTGTGTTCGTAAGGGAGGATATCTGCTACCGTCGCCTTCAGATTTTTGAAGGTCGGGACCTGTCCGTGCTCTGGCTGCGCGTGGACATGGACGATCACGTCAGATTCTACGCGTGCCTCTACAGGTCCCATAGTGGTAATGCACAAACAGATCAACTGTTGGGCCACGTTCAAGCGAAGATTGACGACCTGCTTTCTCAGACTCCCTCCGCCGAAGTCGTAGTCCTCGGGGACTTCAACGCGCACAGTACCGAATGGTTAGGGTCACGTGCAACCGACTACGCGGGGAGATCTGTGTTTAACTTTGCTCTGGCAAATGGTCTGTCCCAGCTGGTAAAGACGCACACTCGTCTACCGGATGTGGACAGCCACACGCCCTCTTTGTTGGATCTTCTGCTGACTACACATCCCGGAAAGTACCAAGTCACTGTCGAGGCTCCCTTAGGGTCCTCTGATCATTGCTTGGTACGGAGTGTAGTGCCCATTGAACGCCCAGCTCGCACAAGACCTGCGACTCGACGCGTTTGGCACTACAAGTCAGCGGATTGGGATGGAATGCGGTCTTTTTTTGTATCCTACCCATGGGGGCCGATTTGTTTCCCTTCCAACGATCCTAGTGACTGCGCTGCGGCTGTAGCTGATGTGATACTTCAGGGCATGGAACTTTTTGTACCAAGCTCTGTGGTACCACTTGGTGGCAGATCGCGGCCTTGGTTTGATGCGTCTGTCAGGGCTGCAGCAGCTGGCAAACGGCAGGCTTATCAAGCTTGGGCCAATGCGTTAGTCACTAAAGATCCGAACTCTAGAGTTCTGAAGAGGAAATACAACCGTGCCTCCAGATTCTTCAAACGGCAAATCGCTAGAGCAAAGTTCAAGCATATCGTCAAAATTGGGGATCAGCTGGCAAAGTACCCGCCTGGAACGCGCAAATTCTGGGCGCTTTCAAAGGCCAGTCTAGGCAACTTTAGCCAGCCGTCCCTACCGCCGTTGCACATGGGGAATGACTCTCTGGCCCACACGGCAAAAGAGAAAGCCGATCTCTTGGGCACTCTTTTCGCCTCCAACTCGACTTTGGACGACCAAGGGAAGACACCGCCTATCATCCCGCGGTGTCAGAGCTCAATGCCGGAAATAGTTTTTCGGCAAAAAACTATCAGGCAGACTCTATTTTCCTTGGACGTTCATAAGTCGAGTGGGCCGGATGGCATTTCTCCACTGGTGCTACGAACGTGTGCCCCTGAGTTGACTCCAGTGCTAACGCGTCTATTTCGGTACTCCTACCTTAAAGGCGTAGTCCCGGTATCATGGAAGTGTGCCCTTGTCCATCCGATCCCTAAAAAAGGTGATAGCTCGGACCCAGCTAACTACAGACCTATCGCCATTACCTCCCTTCTCTCCAAAATAATGGAGATTATCATAAACCGACAGGTCCTAACGTACCTCGAGGATCACCAGTTGGTCAATGACCGGCAGTATGGCTTTCGCCATGGTCGATCAGCTGGTGATCTTCTGTTATACCTCACTCACCGTTGGGCAACGGTTATTGAAAGCAAGGGAGAGGGTCTGGCAGTTAGTCTGGATATGGCGAAAGCCTTCGATCGTGTATGGCACAAGGGGCTTTCTTTCGAAGCTACCTTCCTATGGGCTTCCCGAGAGTTTATGCAAGTGGATCACTAGCTTCCTCACTGGGCGGAGCATACAGGTCGTTCTCGACGGTTTTTGCTCGGACCCCAAGCCCGTGAACGCTGGTGTACCCCAAGGCTGCGTGCTATCCCCAACTCTGTTCCTCCTGCACATCAATGATATGTTGGATATCTCCAACATACATTGTTATGCGGATGACAGCACTGGGGATGCGGTATATTCCGGCCGTGCAGGTCTCTCTCGGGAAAACGTCGACGAGTGCCGAAAGAAACTTGTGTCTTCTATAGAGACTTCCTTGGGGATGGTCTCTGAGTGGGGTGAACTGAACCACGTTCAGTTCAATCCCCTAAAGACACAAGTTTGCGCGTTTACCACAAAGAAAACCCCATTTGTTGTATCACCGCTCTTCGAGAGCACCCCCCTCATTGCCTCGCCAAGTATCAGAATACTGGGTCTCGACATTTCGAGCGATTGTCAGTTTCGTGGTCATCTGGAGAGCAAGGCCAAGTTGGCCTCGAAGAAATTGGGAGTGATTAATAGAGCGAGGCAGTATTTCAAACCTGGCCAAAGACTTGCGCTCTATAAGGCGCAGGTCCGGCCACACATGGAGTACTGTTCTCATCTCTGGTCCGGATCACCCCAATATCAGCTTCTACCATTTGACCGCGTACAACGGAGAGCCGCTCGGATTGTCGGGGACCCGGTGCTCTGCGAACGGCTGGACTCTTTGGCATTGCGTAGAGACGTGGCTTCTTTGTGCGTCTTCTACCGCATTTACAACGGGGAGTGTTCCGAAGAGCTATACGATCTGATGCCTACCGCCGAATTTCATCACCGCACAGCGCGCCATCGACTTCTTTACCATCCCTACCACCTGGATGCGTGGCGATCCTCCACTGTGCGGTTCTCAAGGACCTTTTTTCCACGTTCCACTCGCTTGTGGAACGAACTCCCTTCGGCGGTATTTCCAGATCGGTACGACATGGGTACCTTCAAAAAAGGCGTCTACTTCTACCTACAAGGCCGGCAACACTCTTGTAAATCCTCGAATGTTGCAAGAGTTCATGGGCGGCGGTGATCACAAGTCATCTGTGACCCGCCAGCTCGTTTGCCCTCCTCTTCCATAAAAAAAAAATAAAAAAAAAAAAAAAAAAAAACTTTATATTTTGTCTTTGTTTGTTTATTTATTAGATTGACAAACAAAATATGTAGGATAATACATAATATGTAGGACACATATTATTTTTTACAATTATATTAAAATCCAGTAGTAATGAGTTCCTCCTACAGAAAAAAATATAATGATAACTTTATTTGCTGTGTCAATTCTTTAAGATTACAAATCACATTAATATATATATATATATAGGTTTGTTAATAATAATTAAAACCAATAAAGAATTATGACTGTGAGAGCCTGGCGTCAGTATGTGGCGTCAGCGTCAAAGAAACAAATCACCAGACCCTTCTCCCAAGTTGACAAGGTTTAATGATAATTCTTAGCAACGCTGATCAACTGCTAAGAAAAATAAATAGCAGTAATAATACAGCGTTGTGTTTACTATGTGCGCGTGTGTGTATATAATAATAATAATGTGTTATGTATAGGTGTGTATCTATGAGTATGTATATAGTAATTATATATTTGTATATAAATATATACTTATTTTATTATTTTGTCAAGCACTATTTGGGATTTAAGACAATGGTAACAGTAAGGCTTCTGTTGTTTTATAATCTAGGCCTATTAACCATTCAGAGATTGTAACTATGCACGAATTTTTAGTTAAAGTATAATTAATCTTTGACTTACTTATTCTGTTGTAAAGTATGGGACAGAGGTAGCAAAAGAATTTATGAAAGAAGATGGAGTTGAACTATTTACAAGTTAAACATTCAGTATTGTGAAGAAGGAATAATTTGTAGCCAACAGTCATTATAAGATATTAGATTTGGTTGGTCTTTTGGGTTTTGGGACACAAGCAACCTATATTATTAGGACAAGCATAAGCTACCAACTCATAGTGCTCTGAATTTCGCTGATGTTGTGATCTAGAAGTAAATGTAATGTATTTAGTTTTTTCAGTATTTAAGGTTAGTTTATTAGTATTTAACCATTGAGTTACCATATTTAAGTGAGTACTTAATTGAGTGTAATTTAAGTCTTCTGGCCACGAATCAGTACTCAACATAAGATCCGTATCACCTGCAAAGGTTGTGATAATTCCATTTTCAAATTTTAAATTGCAGAGATCATTTTCATAACTAAAAAAAATGTTGCTCCTAAGATACTGTCCTGAGGAACACCAAAAGCAATAGCAGCCTCATCACTAAAGTATTCACCAATTTTGACACAATGTGTTCTATGTATGAGATAATTTTCGAATACTTTTAATTGTTCAGCACGAATACCTAAAGCGACAAGTTTTTTTAATAAAATCAGAATGGACACTGTGTCAAACGCCTTTGCTAGGTCCAGAAATATTGCTACCGTTTTATTTTTTGCAATCCAAATTTGAAACTATATAGTTCGTCAGTTTGCGAACAACTTGGTTCGTACATCTACTAGCCCTAGAGCCATATTGATTTATTGATAACAGTTTATTGCATTCTAGAAAATTAATCAGTTTAAAGTATTTCAGATATTGCTGAAAAAATTAAGATTGGCTTATAATTGTTTATGTGAAATCGATAACCAGATTTAAAAATTGGAATTATGACAGACTTTTAAAATATGATGGATAATCTACCCATAGAAAGCGCTAAGCTACAAATGTGAGTTTTAGCCGATAGTAAACATTTTTTGTAAATCTTTAGAAAACCTTGACATATGTTATTCACCTACAGCACAATTTTTTTCAGGTTTCATAATTTGCGTATTTACTTCTGATTACCGGTAGCTGGTAATAAAACCAAAGAAGATAAATTATTGTTTAAACTAAAATTTAGTAGTAGTTTGATTTAAACGTTGACTCAGCAAATTTTTTACCTATTTCAGAAAAATATACGACTAAAGTTATCCTTACGATTATCCACATACAATATTTATTTAAGGATGCTATTATTACTGTTTTAAGTATTTGTTATCTTCTTTATTGTTCCCATAGTTTTTATGTTGCTATATTTGTATCTGTTTTTTATAATTCTTAGTGTCCCAGTCTTTTTTAAGAAAGTTGTTACAGTGATTCCTATAATATTTAAAAACAATTTAAAAATTCTGGTTATCATATATATATTATAGATTAATTTTTTCATTTAGTATGTAGTTTGTCTCTATGTTTAATACATTTTAGGAGACCAGAAATGATCTAAGGCTTAATTATTCTTTTTCTTTTGTTACTTTTTCAACTTTTATGTGTTGTTGTAGCGTCTCTTGTAAATTTGGATTCAAATTGTTTGTTGTTTCATTAACATTAACATAGGATAGAAGGTTAGTTTTTGATAGGGTCCCGTTTATTATATTTTTTTTTAACATAATTTTCATGAATATTGATTGATATCTAGAATAAGTGACTACTAAGCCACAACAACACTTTCACACTTTTCACACTGTTTGTTGTAAACTCTTTTGTCAATGACTACTAATTCATTGACATGAAAGCAAAAGGCAGTTTTATTTGTTTTAAGCATAAAACGATTAAGATAGCTCTGATTGCGGGTAGGAATGGTGTGTGCTGGAAGTGATCTGCGAGAAGCCAATAATTCATTAGAAGTATTGATACGACTAACCTTGGACGAGTCAGAGACATCAAGATTTATGTGTTTATGTATAACAGTTTGAAAGGATTAACAGCTTTCATGGCACTGGTATAGTGATGATATAAAGTATTCAATATTGTATTTTGGAGATGGGCGATAAATTCATGTTAACGATAATTCATTATTTACAACCGAAAATAAGTAATTAGCATAAATAAAATATGGCTCTTCACAGATTTTTCTCCTACGCCGCCCATATCTATAAGTGCGAATTGAAGTCTCCTAGGACTACGACTTCGGCGGAGGGTGGCTATGAAAGTAGATCGTCAATCTTCGCCTGGATATGGCGCAATACTTGATCCGTTTCTGCATTACCCCTATAGGATTTGTAGAGGCAAGCATAGACTCTGTCATGGTCGTCCATTTCCACGCGCAACCAGAGTACAGACAGGTCCCGACCTTCACAAACCTGAAGGAGACGGTGGCAGATATTCTCCCTTAGGAACAGAGATACCCTGGCATGTGGTATAAAATGATATTCGAGTTTATATCCAGGGTATGATAGATATACTATGTCTGCGTCTCCGTGAAAAACAACAATTCCGATTGCACCGTCTCTAGATGATAGTGGACCGCGTTTAATTTGGAATGAAGTGCCCAGATGCTGCAAAACACTACATTAAGAGTGGGACGGGGTGCCACTACGTTCACTCGTCATTTGCCCTCAGTAAAGACAGAATGCGATACTTCACCTACTTCAGTGAAACGGGCAGCTCGAGTAAAATCCGAGATATGTTCCTCCGATTTTGCTCTGGGAGGGATTCTCCGGCTTCCTTAAAGCCGGTACCCTCTTGAGGTATATTTTTAGAGGCATCGCTTTCATGTTTGGCTGAGTTGGTTTCCGAATTCCGGAACATAAGCAAATGAATTTGGTTACTACACGTCGATCTTCCGTGAGAGAGTGATCCTTCCCAGGTTGAGCTAGCCCAATACGAGCTGCAGTCAAATGAATACAACTAGGCTCTACCACCTAAAACATACTACTAATTTTCATTAATTATAAATAATAACATTACTAATTATTATACCCTTTCTTTTTGTAATTTTAATATAGCAATATAGTACAATAATAACCATGTTAAGCAACAGACAGTCTTACCGTAAATAAATAAAATAATGTAAATTTAATACTCGAAAACAGTTTCATCCCACATATCTGGCATTTTAGCTAGCCTCTTCAATACAAGTTTAATTATTTCGTTCCATTGTAAAACTATTTGCTTAGTTTGACGTGGGTTACATTTTATAGAACTAACAGTTTTGGAAGCGTTTTCGAATTAGAATGACTGCAACAAGCGTCAGTCGGAACAAAAACAAACAAAGTAATTTATACATCAAACGAGTCAAAATTGAATCCGCGGTGAACACGGTTTGACAGCATCGAGGCACTTGGATAAAAATCTTAAGGCATTGAAATATAAATAATTTCAATTAATTACGTATGGAATAACAAAAAATTCTGCTTTGACTTTTTATGTACTTTATTGGATGTAAATTGCTTATGAGTTTTTTTTACTGTATGTGAACATGCTCGTAATAACATTCAATTTCTATTTTCACTTAGTTAAGTTTAACTCAAATTTTTACACCGCTTTTGATGGATAGATCGTAAACAATATCATTTTTATACAAATTTCACTCTTCTTTCTCTACTAAACCTTTAGGGATAGAATTTTGCAATTAAAAATAATCTGCATTGTCATTTTATATTTCTATACTCCGTGGTTTTGACTGTGTTTATTTTTATGATGTCACGGTGCGATCCTGTAGAGTTCTGTAGCGATCCTTTAGCGTCCGATTCAGGCTATCTTACTAAGATTAAGTCTATAATATAATAAAAACATTTTTATTTATTCCATTTAAACAAGACATTCGTATTCGTATTCGTAAGACAGTCTCCGTTTAATTAAAAACTTTATTTTTTACTACACTTGTTACATTTAACGATTATCTACTGAATTCGCGACATCATGATATGACATTAAATATAATATTAAGTAAATAAAATGTCATTAAACCATAAATAAAAACATAGGTTGGTATAAATATTTTATATTTATGAACTGTAAATCTCAACGAAAAGGTGTAACAAACATGAAAAGCAAATTTAATACAATTCTACAAGGTTACTCTAAAATCTACTAGGTCTTTATTTCACCACATATTTAAAATATACAATTCATTTTCTAGCTTCTTTAGGAGTAGTGCTCACATGGGATATTCCCGAACCGATCAAAAGGTAAACTATTGTCTGTTTAGAACATTTAGGTGTTTGTTGCTTTTATAAATAACTCTTGAACGACAAATAATTATTTATTGGTAGTTTTATTTATTAGCATTATATTATCTATAAATATTTTTTTGTTTCAAATAGAGTTTTCATCCTTTTAAACACTACGTTTTCTTCTGTCACCGTCTTCTCCTACAACATTTATAATTAAGATTTATCTCGTTACATGCTTTACGTCCAACGTGTTGTTTCTGGTTATAAGTCTGAAGTAGTAAACAGTTTTGACCTAACACAAAAAGCCACTATTTTCTAAAACGCCTCAAGCGGGATGAATCGTTAAATATACGAAAGGCACTTCTATATAGACGGATGTAAGTACCCCGTTTATACCAACTTTAAAAAAATTAGGTATAATTCAGCACGTCGTTACCCTTATATCCTCATAAATACGAGTGAGCATTTCATGTGGAAAATACTCAAAGAAAAGAGAGGCCATTTAATTAACTATTAAATGCTTTACTTCAACTGATTTCCTTTTTATCATGTAGGCCATTCCGTATTTTTAAGATTAAGTATTTGATTCACTTGACGATAAACAAATGTTATTCATCCGTCCATTTGTTATAAATTTATCTTATTTTTTTATATATTTAATTTATATATAAACAAACCTTTTTAATTTTATTCCAGTCAATAGACACATTTGAACTACATAATATCTGAAGGGGGTCAAAATCTAACGTTATAACGGTCAAAAATGTTAATTCTATTACTAAAGGAGCGTTATAAGTACATACTAAGAAGCTTTTTAAAATATTTCGTGAAATTATTAATTTAAGGGTTTTTTTGTCAATAAATGTATTTATCCTAATACTGTCAATAAAACATTTGTGACATCTTTTGGATAGTGTAAAATGTTTTTCATATACATGTATCTGTTTCTCAAGAATAAATAAAACAAAATGAATCATTCATTATATCAACTTCTTGCCCATCATGAAATGGTATAATATAATATACATTTTTCTTGTTTTTGACTTGATTATGAAATAGTATTACTATATAATATGGGTACTCTTATAAATATATTTATTTATGCTCTATTTACATATAACAATGAAAGAATTAAGACAGAAATAAGGTAATACACGAGGCATAATATTAAAGTTAAAGATGACATCCTAGAGACCGTAAGAACGGGTCCTTCCAGTGTTGATGGATTTTTCATGCTTCACATGTATAATTATTATTTATAATTATTGTATATCCATATCCATATCCATAAACTACTTAATTATGCGCTTTCTAAACAATCATAAATTTGCAAAAGAAGAAAATTCCTCAAATATATTATAATCTTGAAGCTCACTGAGATTATGTTAACAGAAATCAGAAATGTTCATCTTTAGTCCCTCTATTATTATTAATGTAAAAGTTTATACATATAGATGTATACATAGACTACCTTAAATTATTGTTTTCCGTTCAATAAATTGTACATAATTGAATAAGCTTTCTTTGAGATCTGATGACGTAGTTTATTAATATATATATATATGTATATATAATATTAAAATAAGTGTAGTATGTTTATTCAAATTTATATATTACACTTCTTTCAAAATGGTTTTTCTTGGATAAGAGTTTAAACAAGTTTAGGGTAAAGTTGTGATCCTTTTTACGATTCTTCAAGGGCCGAAGAAGTGAATGTTTATTCAAAGGGTTTATAGGTTTTGTCTATTCGAGAAGTTTTTTTTAGCTGACTTAAGGAAAAAAACACGTATCACTTTGCATATGTTTTAAATATTTTTTTATAATATCAATCATTAACTTTTTCAAATGGAAGAACTTCGTTATTTGCTGTATATTAATTACTCTTGCTAGAGTAATAAAACAAATACTTGAAATTCCACGAATATTAAAAAACTATTCAAGTCTAGTATTACCTACTATTTTAAAACACTTGTTAATATTTGATTAACATATCTTAAGCGTTATAAAATTCAATTTGATATCACGACCCATCTCATAACTAAAAAATTCGTAATCACATCGGTTATGGAACTTGAAGCTCTGAAAGCATTTTAGAAGTACTTATAGTAATAATCAAGTTGGTAACAAGAAATAATACATTTAGATTATTTATTTATTATTAGATTGTTATTTTTATTCTCAAACTAAAATTAAGGCACATGATACTCTAAGGAAAAATAGTATTTCTATAAAAAAATAATATACATATATTTTTTAATAAAGTCTGTATGTCTAACCAACACTTTTCCAATTATAGAATTGTCGTTTTACAGTACAACAATAAAAAATAAATATCATAAACATTGAAATTCAAAACCAAAAAGGTGGATTATGGCGAATCAGTAGATGTGTAGTGTAGCGGGTCTGCAAAGACGCTTAAAGGACAAGCGACGTGCGACAAAGTTTTTATTTCCCAAGGGACACACCGACCGTAGTACCGCCCAGGTGATCCCGTAAAGGAAACCTATATTATTTGTTTGGGCGGAACTTTCTGGTCTTGCGTGAGATAAGTAAATTATATTTGTATTTCCAACGCCATCTTGTATTCAATGTTGTGTTTCGTTGCTCAATTTGTAGTTGAAAATGACAATTAAATTTTATTTAGTCTACATTTACATATATTGTTTAATATTATTTTTACAAACCTACTCTTTGTGAATGTGTCTTATTATTGTGTTAAGATATATAATCAATATTCAACCCTAATTATTGAGCTGATCTGATCGTCTGCAATCAGAATTATACTAAACTATAAAACATGAAACTTTTTAAAAACGTTTTCTATTTCTACGACACACGTCTTAATACAAAGTATTGTTACTGCATAAACCCGCATCCTTATTATATTCCAATTATTTTATTTTAATATAATCTAAAAGTCGTATCGGGAACAAATAAAATATAAGAGCTTCAAAGTCTTTATAATTTTTTGTCGTTATAATTGTGTTCAATAAGAAGTTAGAATATGTAAATATAATATTACTAAATCACATATCTAAAATATCATTACGAATAAATGATTTAATTAAATTCAATTTTTTTTTCTTTTAATATTTTAGATTTTGTAATAGAATCTGTATTATAAACGAATATGAATGCTAAGTTGTTGTTTTATAGTACTGTAATAGGAAACAATATCATAAATGTTGTTCTCAACGTTTATGATATTGTTTCCTTTAATGCTTCAAAGTCATAAAGGTGGATCGATGGCGAATCGGTATATACTCGTAGCAAAGAGGCTTTATGGACAAGAGACGTGCGACAAAGTTTTTATTTCCCAAGGGACATACCGATCTAAATACCGCCCGGATGGTTAACGCGAAAGATATCTATATTATCTGTTTAAGCGTTTATACATAGTCAATATTAATCACTAATTATAGTGCTACTTCAGACTAGAAAAAGATCAGCCTTTTGCTATTCAAATTATACTGTTAAGATACAAATCATGATACATTTATAATAAAGTTTTCTATTTATACGAATGGAAACTACTTAAATAAATGTATTGTTAATGGGTGAAATCCCCAACCCATTTCACTTTTCATGATTATTGTAAAATAATCTAAACGTTACATGCGCTCAAAATAAAGTATAAGATAATTACACTTAATTATAATTTTTTAATGCTTCAAAGATTTTTAAATATATCGACGTCCAAGTTGTATTTAAAAAAGAGTGTAAAAAATATGAAGTAGAATGATTTAAATTTAAAATCATAGTTAGAAATGACTTATTATATTTTTAAAAGTAATTTCTTTTGCAAGATACAATTTTATATAATGCCTTATAAATTTAGCTTTCTTCAAAATGTATTAAGAAAATTTAATCATATAAAAATACATCGAAGATTGCAAAATTACTCCGACCATCTCGGTCGAGAGGTTCATGGTTATGTCTCTTAGTAGTCTCAGTCAATTATCAAGTAATTCAGTAATTTGATAAATTACAACTTCTTTACATTTTTTTCTTATTCTGGATAATTCCTTTACAAATCGTATATTGCCCTTAAAATAAAAGACCAATTCATGAGTATCATTTAATAAAACGATATGCAAAGTAAGAAAAGTTACCACAGTTGTTCAGTTATGGGTAGCTTACATACATTAAAAGCAAGAATAAATATCTCATCGCTATCTTTTATATTGTTTTGATTGGTCTTTGTTTGAATTTTGTAGAATTACAATATTATGATGTCCTTTAATAGATCGAGTATCTGCACATAATCAATGGTAAGTACCTACTAACAAAAATTTCTTTTAGGAATTTTTAATTTAGGCACATGCAAAAAATCTATCCGAACAAATTTTCAAATAAGGAACAAGGTTAATTATCAACGTTATTTAAGCTCACAAATATATATAAAAATTATATTAAAGTTTTAAAATATAGTTAAAATTAAAATGTAAGCTTAGCCCAAAGCAATGGGTAACCGCCTGTTTTACTTCTCGGGGAAACAAGTTTTTGGTTTATCCATGTTTTACCCTCATTTCATAAATGGATAGAACAACAGTTCAGATCCTCCTTTTACCTTCATGCATTACAAGTTTTTTCTTGCCTTATTTTAGACTACCAAGCATATCAGCTAAGATTTATATTCACAATATATATTAAGCTGTTTTGTTCTCAAATTTAGTCGCTGTTAGTCCATTACGAAACACGCATATCATTTGATATATGATCGAAATCAATACAACGTCATCAATCAATACAAGTGTACATAAAAATGGTCAAATACGAAATGCTGGGGTAATGAGGATTTACTGTAATTTGTTTTAGTATAACCCGCTAGTGAGTTTGATAAATGTTCTTTCGGAGTGCGCCGTCAGTCAAATCGCAGTTGCCTGCCCTCAAGATATATTACAGTGGACCCAGAATCTTCCTTATAAAAATTAATCTTAGCCTCAATAACTTTATAAGTAACTGCAATATCCGCTTCAATTATTATAATAAGTTAATTTAAATCTTACATATTTAGTTACCGTGATCTGATCTAGAAATAATTTTTGCATATGGTATTCAAGCAACCAAAAAAAAATTTGCATATGGCTACGTCAAAAGTAGTGACTACAGTCTACAGAAGTATACCTTAGTTACTAATGTTAAAGGAAAAGCGATATTCTTTCAATAAAATAAAAGATACAATAGAATAAGATTATGGAATTCAATGCTATATATATTATGTAAATTATTTAGAGTCCTTATAATATATGTATAACTATATACATATATTTTAGTACTTTTTCATTGTTCTGTCATATTTTAATTTATTTAAAGTCAAAAATAACAACATTCGAATATTCTGCTTATATTCAACATTCACTAGCACTTTGTTACGACTTTTATTTAGTAAACAAATGATGTATAAAATTCAATATTTTTATATTAAACATAAACTTCTATAAAAATATTTGTCCTAAATATACATTTAAAATAAAATCCTCTAATTATGAATGACGAACGGTTTCATAAAACTGTTTGTCAATCAACTAATAGGTTGACAGATATCATTAAGAATAAGTCTTTAAAGATATTGATTTTTTAATTCTTATAATAGATACATATATAAAACTATAGAACACATTTTTATTTCACATTCCTCATTTGATCTAACCTCTTCTTTACGCATTTAATTATTTCGTTCCATTATAAAACTATTTGCTTAGTTTGACGGGGGTAACATGTAATTGAACTAACAGTTTAGGAAGCGTTTTCAACTTAGAATGACCGCAACAAGCGTCAGTCGGCACAATAACAAACAAAGTAACACATCAAATAAGCCAAAATTGAAGCTGCGTCTCAAAGAACACGAGTTGACTGCGTCGAGTGACTTGGTTGAAAATCTTAAAGCATTAATAAGATTTAAATATAAATATATATATATATATATATATAGTGACTTAAATATTAAAAGTTCACAGATATATATATATATATATATATATTTAGTTACATATATATATATATATATATATATATATATATATATATATATATATATATATATATATATATATATATCTGTGAACTTTTAATATTTAAGTCACTTCTAAGATTCTAACCTCATTGTGGAACTGTATTTATTTACAAGAATATTATTGTTAATTAGGTAATTTTCATTACGTACAACTTACTTACAAAAAATACTGCTTTGCCTTTTCGTGTCATGTATATTCGAAGAGTTGTGGTACAATATGTACACTGGCTTAACTTCTATTTCTAATTACTTATGGTTAAATAAAACCTTTACACCTCTTTTGATGGATAGAATCTAAAAAATATCATATTTATACTAACTTCACTCCTTTTTCTCTATTACACCTCTAGGGATAGAATTTCGCAATTAAAGTAAACTACACACGACATTTTAGGTTTTTGTACTCAATGGTTAAGGCAGTGTGATAGTTGTTATTTTATCACGGTGAGTGCGAACAGTGTTCCTGTACCATCCGACAAAAACTATGATTATAACCGTACATAACGTAGATTTTAGTATGTATCCGACCGTCGTGCCCATGAGTCCCACATAACCATGCCTGTCCTTATATAGATTATATAATATATAAAATTAAATAAGAACTTATTTATAATGAAATAAAAAAATGTTATTTGAAAACAATATATATTTTTAATAAACAATGTCATCAGATTCAAATATGTATTAAATGGAAAAGTAATTAAAATAGCTATGTTAACATTGCAATTATTATTAATAAAAGTAGGAATTAGGATGCACTTTTTTATTTTCTGTAAGTTCAATCTGAGTGAGCTCAAAGATTATAATATCTTGTGTTTTTTTCCTGCAACTTGATGACAATACAGAACGCTGGTAATTGAGAAGTATATTGATATGAGTGTATTATGATTATAAGTTATAATGAAATTGACATAACTACATTTAATATAATAAATAGACAAAGTTTGTTTTATTGATAAATCAAATTAATCTATATTATTTACATTTCTATTATTCATTTGTATAAAATATATTAATAATATTTGGTGATGTTCGTGAAGCAAGTACTAAATCCTAAAATTATTAAATGGATTACATGATAAAAATATGATTGAGTTGAAGCATCACCATATAATAGCTAATTACATGGCCTCTTTTCCCTGAATAGGTATTTTTCACATGAATTGCTCGCTTTATGAGGATATAAGGGTAACGACGTGCTGAATTAAGCAAACATTTTTTCTAAGTGGGCATAAACGGGGTGCTTTTACCCATCCATATTGAAGTGTCTACGTATATTTTACGATCCATCCCACTCAAGGTCACTTCCAGAGGACGAATATCAATATCGAGTGGACA
This sequence comes from Melinaea menophilus ssp. n. AW-2005, assembly GCA_918358695.1. Classification (NCBI taxonomy): domain Eukaryota; kingdom Metazoa; phylum Arthropoda; class Insecta; order Lepidoptera; family Nymphalidae; genus Melinaea; species Melinaea menophilus. The sequence continues at coordinate 12,760,250 of OU911055.1, forward strand.
AAATTATGTATGTCATGTTTTACAAACTGACCCATTTTACTACTGAAATAAACAAAATCTACAAAAAATCTACCTATTCTACTATGTTTATTACTTTATTATAAGTCTTTTAAAGTACTCTACTGAACTGTAAATCTATGGTATTTCTATATTACATGTTCATAAATGAAACAAATTATAGAATCAAAAATTTACGGGCATGATATTGTGAGGACTCTGAAATTAATTTGTCCTCTGACCTCGATTTGATGAATTAAAAAAACGAGACCAACGACGAGACGTGGGAGGAGAGAGACGATTTGAAGAGAAAAATATTTTAAGTAACGTTCAGGAACATCCCACGTGACCGCTACTCATACACAAGCGAGAAACTGACTTGACTGTCTTAGATATGTGACAGAATAAAGACCAAGTACATTTTATAGGAACCATATAAAATTGTTATAACAATTTCGATCTTTTGTAGTTTATTTGTTACGTTTTTATATTATTGACATTTCATAAATATAAAATATTTATATGTACGTAATTATTATTTATCGTTTATAACATCTTATTTATTTGATGATGTCATGTCATGATACAGCAAATTCAGTTGATAATCGTTAAATGTAGAAAGTGTCGTAAAGAATAAAGTTTTTAATTAAAAGAAGACGGTCTTATGAGAAATTGTAATAATAGAATGTTTTTAAAAATTTAACTAATTAATTTGTTTATAACAAACACACTTTTCTTTTTTTATCAATTGATGAGAACACTAATATCACATCGTTATCACATATCGTTATCATTTTATCATCATCATCGTTATCATCTTTTTCATATATCATAAAGCTGTAAACAGTAAGCAGATTTAAAAAATTAATTAATTACACAGGCACACAAAAAAAAAAAAACGTCATGAACCAGAGTGGAAACCCCATTATTCCTAGGTTTTTGGGATCGCTGAAACCGAATATGACAATAAAAACTAATTTTAAATGCCAGTTTTCCCGCTAGCACCCCCTTACTACCTCTTAAGGGGTGAAAATTGAAATTTTTGTAAAAAATCAAGATAGATGTGTCTTTCTACGTTTTTTGGGATGCTGAAACCGAAAATGATAACTAAAAATAAATTCATGACCACTATCACCCCCTACCATCCCTTACAGGGGGTGCAACTTTCATTTTTTTCTATAAAATCAAGATAGATGTATATTTCTACGTTTTTTGGGATGCTGGAACCGAAAATGATAACTAAAAATAAATTCATGACCACTATCACCCCCTTACTACCCCTTAAAGGGGGTGAAAATTTCAATTTTTTTATAAAATCAAGATAGATGTATATTTCTACGTTTTTTGGGATGCTGGAACCGAAAATGATAACTAAAAATAAATTCATGACCACTATCACCCCCTACCACCCCTTACAGGGGGTGAAAATTTCATTTTTTCTATAAAATCAAGATAGATCTGTATTTCTATGTTTTTTGGGATGCTGGAACCGAAAATGATAACTAAAAATAAATTCATGGTCACTATCACCCCCTTACCACCCCTTACAGGGGGTGAAAATTTCAATTTTTTTATAAAATCAAGATAGATGTGTATTTCTACGTTTTTTAGGATGCTGGAACCGAAAATATGTGAATTTCTATGTTTTTCAAGATGCTGAGAGAAAAAATGATTATAAAGTATATGGTAACCTTATTGTATGCATATATTTGTTATTATGATATTAAGACTGAATCATGATTTTTGTCCTATTCTTAACAAGTTGTTTCATTGTTTTTTTTTGCTTTCTATTTAATTCTGTTTATACTGTTATCCATCTGGCAGTCTTGTAAAACGCTTAAAAGATGCTGAACCTAATTCTATGCCTCCGAAATAGAAAGGTTACTATTTTTCGGCCAATTTAGGAGACTGCAGTGAGGAGCAAGGTGAAAGGTTCCATCAGACAGGATCTTAAGACAATGGAACAGCGCTATCAGGGTAAATGGGATGTCAATATGTTAGCAGACTACTGTTGGAATTTAAAAAGAGATTTGCCAGAACAGAAAAGAACCAATAAAAGGAAACCACTTAGAAGAACTTTTGACAACAAGAGAGTTCGTTATCGTAGAAACAGGTAGACGCTGAATAGTGAGAGGCAAGGGGACTCACTTTAATTCAGCACCCCGGATAGTGAGAGGCAAGGTGACTCACTTTAATCCAGCACTCCAAAAGGGAACAGAAATCTACTACGTCCACGCCGTTGTTCCTGGGTTACGCTAAGAATAGAATTAAATCATGAATATATATCAGATATTTCTGATCGATAAAGCATTTGAATTTTTAATATAAGAGCTAAGAGTAACTTCAAACTAGTTTGATAAACATGTCATTTACTGTAAATCGTCAAAATTTCTTCTTACATCTTGATTTTATACAAAATTGAAACTACCCCCACCCCCTCCCCCCGTTAGGGGTAGTTAGGGGGTGGTATTGAGTAAAAGAGGAATCAAATTCAGTTTTGGTTGTCATTTTCGGTTTCATTATACGTACATAAAAACGTAGACATACACATCTGTCTTGATTTTATAGAAAAAAATGAAAGTTGCACCCCCTGTAAGGGATGGTAGGGGGTGATAGTGGTCATGAATTTATTTTTAGTTATCATTTTCGGTTTCAGCATCCCAAAAAACGTAGAAAGACACATCTATCTTGATTTTTTACAAAAATATCAATTTTCACCCCTTAAGAGGTAGTAAGGGGGTGCTAGCGGGAAAACTGGCATTTAAAATTAGTTTTTATTGTCATATTCGGTTTCAGCGATCCCAAAAACCTAGGAATAATGGGGTCTCCCCTCTGGTTCATGACGTTTTTTTTTTTTGTGTGCTTGTGTTATTTTTTATAATTGCATAGTAAAAGTAAAAAATAATAGAAGTGTACTTTGGACCACATGAGTGAGGTAAAACTTCTTTAGTTCCAGGTATATATATATATATATATATATATATATATATATATATATATATATATATATATATATATATATTACATCTATATATATATATATATATATATATATATATATATTATATAATTTAATAGATAAATTGTATTTAAATATAAGATTTATGTAATATATTATATCTCAAGTTAATTACGTAATTGCAAAAATGTTATTTTCTAGGTATTAATTACTCTTGCTAAAGTAGTAAAATCAATTCTTGAAGTTCCGCGAATATTACAAAATTATAGTATACTAGTAAAACTATGTTGAAATACTTTTGAATGTTTGATTTACATATCTTACGAGTTATAAAATTCAATTTGATATCACGGTCCATTCCATAGAATTAATTTAAAAATTCTTCAAGATCTTTTCAGTTATGGAACTTGAGGCACTGAAAACTTTTCTAGATACTTACTTATATTAATAATCAGTTTGGTATCACGAAAATACATATTTAAATTCCTTATTTTTATTTTTTTAACACAATTAAAAGCACAAGTTAATTTCAAACAAAATAAAAGTGTTATTTGTTTAAAAATTCTAATTTTGAAATACAATCTGTAATTCAAAATAAACGAATACAAATGTAAAGTTGTTGTTTTACAATACACTGTCACCGCGAGACTTGCGTGATCAAGTCTCGAGTTAACTTTTGACATCAATGCATCTTTTACATATTATAAATCAATAATGCATCGTTCAGATATTAGTGGCTTACGGGATAATGTAGCTTAAATAAATTAATAATAAATTCAATGCCTTTATTAATATCTCATCGTCGACCTTCTTCTTTTCAATAATCTTTGTTTAAATTTGTTGGAATTATAATATTATGTCATCTGATAACATTTACAGAGCTAGATATTGAAATCAATAATAAGCAATAAGATATATTGGAAATCTATTTCATAGTTTTCTAGATTATTTTGGCTCGTGCAGAAAAACTGTGAGAATAAATTATCAACCAAAATAATTAAAGAGTATATAATTTAAGTTCAAAAAATAAATTAAAATATGTTGGAAGGCAAAAAAAAACCTTATAATACAAGATATTCCTATCAAAGCAAAAGAGTACATTTATTATGTCAAATCACGGGGCTCATTTGGGTATTAGAGATAACAATTATAATTTACGCTGTGCGCAAAGCAATTTGTAATCGCTTGTTTTACTTCACGCGGTAAATATGCTATGGTTTGTCCATGTTTTGAACTTTTCCATAAGTGGATACAACGACGATGCCATGACAGCACTATTATGTAATAAGACTGTACTTTTAATTGCTTCCATTTATCTTTAATTGCTAAATTTATAGATCTGTCTTTTACTCTACATGCCTTATTAATTATTTTTTCTTGCCTAATTTTAAGAGAGCTAGAAGTACAAATCAAAATAGAAGATTGTAAAAGATTGTCGAAAAACTGTCTTAGTTTATTAGTTATAATGCAGGCTCTAAATATTGAAACATACGTATTTTTGTAATGGAAATAAAAAATCATTTGAATATGGTTGCCGACACAATAGGATCGACTACAGTCTAAAGACGTATGCTTTATCTACTCACAAATAAGGGAAAAGTGATATTCTTTCAACAGAACATTGTTGAATCTCATAATGTTATCTTATTTTACAAATAACATTATGCGATTCAATAATATATATTTCATTTAAATGTCCTTTTCATATGGTGCTGCGATTATTGTCGTTATTTTTTTTTTTTTTTTTTTTTTTTATGTTAGAGGAGGGCAAACGAGCTTGCGGGTCACCGTTGGTATGTGATCACCGCCGCCCATGAACTCTTGCAACATCCGAGGATACACAAGAGCGTTGCCGGCCTTGGAGAAAGGAATATATGCCTTTTTTGAAGGTACCCATGTCGTATCGATCTGGAAATACCGCCGAAGGAAGTTCGTTCCACATTTGAGTGGTACGTGGGAAAAAAGTCCTTGAAAACCGCACAGTTGAAGATCGCCACGCGTCCAGGTGGTATGGATGATAAAGGAGGCGATGGCGAGCTGTGCGGTAGTGAAATTCGGCGGTAGGCATCAGATCGAATAGTTCTTCGGAACACTCCCCGTTGTAAATGCGGTAGAAGACGCACAAAGAAGCCACGTCTCTACGCAATGCCAAAGAGTCCAGCCGTTCACAGAGCACTGGGTTCCTGACAATCCGAACGGCTCTCCGTTGTACGCGGTCAAATGGTAGAAGCTGATATTGGGGTGATCCGGACCAGAGATGAGAACAGTACTCCATGTGTGGCCGGACCTGCGCCTTATAGAGCGCAAGTCTTTGGCCAGGTTTGAAATACTGCCTCGCTCTATTGATCACTCCCAATTTCATCGAGGCCAACTTGGCCTTGCTCTCCAGATGACCACGAAACTGACAATCGCTCGAAATGTCGAGACCCAGTATTCTGATACTTGGCGAGGCAATAAGAGGAGTGCTCTCGAAGAGCGGTGATACGACAAATGGGGTTTTCTTAGTGGTAAACGCGCAAACCTGTGTCTTTAGGGGATTGAACTGAACGTGGTTCAGTTCACCCCACTCAGAGACCATCCCCAGGGAGGTCTCTATTGAAGACACAAGTTTCTTTCGGCACCCGTCGACGTTTTCCCGAGAGAGACCTGCACGACCGGAATATACTGCATCCCCAGTGCTGTCATCCGCATAACAATGTATGTTGGAAATATCCAACATATCATTGATATGCAGGAGGAACAGAGTTGGGGATAGCACGCAGCCTTGGGGTACACCAGCATTCACGGGCTTGGGGTCCGAGCAAAAACCGTCGAGAACGACCTGTATGCTCCGCCCAGTGAGAAAACTGGTGATCCACTTGCATAAACCCTCGGGAAGCCCATAGGAAGGTAGCTTCGAAAGAAGCCCCTTGTGCCATACACGATCAAAGGCTTTTGCCATATCCAGACTAACTGCCAGACCTTCTCCCTTGCTTTCAATAACCGCTGCCCAACGGTGCGTAAGGTATAACAGAAGATCACCAGCTGATCGACCATGGCGAAAGCCATACTGCCGGTCATTGATCAACTGGTGATCCTCTAGGTACGTTAGGAGCTGTCGGTTTATGATAATCTCCATTATTTTGGAGAGAAGGGAGGTAATGGCGATAGGTCTGTAGTTGGCTGGGTCCGAGCTATCACCTTTTTTAGGGATCGGATGGACCAGGGCACGCTTCCATGAGACTGGGACTACGCCTCTAAGGTAGGAGTACCGAAATAGACGCGTTAGCACTGGAGTCAACTCAGGGGCACACGTTCGTAGCACTAATGGAGAAATGCCATCCGGCCCACTCGACTTATGAACGTCCAAGGAAAATAGAGACTGCCTGATAGTTTTTTGGCGAAAAACTATTTCCGGCATTGAACTCTGACACCGCGGGATGGTAGGCGGTGTCTTCCCTCGGTCGTCCAAAGTCGAGTTGGAGGCGAAAAGAGTGCCCAAGAGATCGGCTTTCTCTTTTGCCGTGTGGGCCAGAGAGTCATTCCCCATGTGCAACGGCGGTAGGGAAGGCTGGCTAAAGTTGCCCAGAGTGGCCTTGGAAAGCGCCCAGAATTTGCGCGTGCCAGGCGGGTACTTTGCCAGCTGATCCCCAATTTTGACGACATGCTTAAACTTTGCTCTAGCGATTTGCCGTTTGAAGAATCTGGAGGCGCGGTTGTATTTCCTCTTCAGAACTCTAGAGTTCGGATCCTTAGTGACTAACGCATTAGCCCAAGCTTGATAAGCCTGCCGTTTGCCAGCTGCTGCTGCCCTGACAGACGCATCAAACCAAGGCCGCGATCTGCCGCCAAGCGGTACCACAGAGCTTGGTACAAATAGTTCCATGCCCTGAAGTATCACATCAGCTACAGCCGCAGCGCAGTCACTAGGATCATTGGAAGGGAAACAAATCGGCCCCCATGGGTAGGATGCAAAAAAGGACCGCATTCCATCCCAATCCGCTGACTTGTAGTGCCAAACGCGTCGAGTCGCAGGTGTTGTGCGATCAGGACGTCGAATGGGCACTACACTCCGTACCAGACAGTGATCAGAGGAACCTAAGGGAGCCTCGACAGTGATCTGGTACTTTTCTGGACGTGTAGTCAGCAGAAGATCCAACAAAGAGGGCGTGTGGCTGTCCACGTCCGGTAGACGAGTGTGCGTCTTTACCAGCTGGGACAGACCATTTGCCAGAGCAAAGTCAAACACAGATCTCCCCGCGTAGTCGGTGGCACGTGACCCTAGCCAATCGGCATGGTGCGCATTAAAGTCCCCAAAACAGTTAACAGAAAGAAATCTTTGCATTGGAACCTATTCTGCCTTTATTCCTGGATAACTCTTTTTCATGACGTCGAGTGAACAAAGGTATCCTATGTATGCGATTTAAATTGACTGTAAAATGAATAGCTAATACAATCTCATTATCAAGTTTTATTACGAAGCATGTTAGATTATCTGATGGTAAATAAGTCATTCGGAACATTTGTTTTATTTTTATGTATAAATTAAATCATTCTGAAGTTCTATGATATATATCTATTAGTTAAGTGCATGTATCTGATTATTTATTAATTATAAAGAATAATAAATTGCGGTTATTGGTTATGTTAATATTAAATAATTTCACTATATATGATTTTTATTAAACATAGTCTGTATTTTAAAATAAACGAATATGAATTTATTATTCTTTTCAAACCAAAACCTTTCTAATTATAGAATTGTTGTTTCATAGTACAATAATAGAGACTAAAATGAACTTCTAGAATCAAAGCCATAAACATGGACCGGTGGCGAATCACTAGGTTTGTAGTGTAGCGGGTAAGCTTAAAGGACAAGCGATGTCCGGACAAGCGGACAAGTTTTTATTTCAACAAATAAAATGTAATTACTTTAAACCTTGATAATTTTTTCACGTCAGAATTGTGTTTAATAAAAAGTTATAATGTGTATATATAATGTTATCAAATCATAATATGTTATCAATCATATGTTAAAATATCATTACGAATAAATCACTTAGTTAATTAAAAAATTGTTATCTTTTTTTTCTCGTTTAATATTTCAGATTTCGAAATAGAATCTCTATTTGAGAATAAACAAATATGAATGGTAAGTTGTTGTTTTATAATACTGTAACAGAAAACAATATCATAAATGTTGTTCTCAACATTTATGTTATTGTTTCCATTGATTCTTCAAAGAAATAAGGTGGATCGATGGCGAATCGGTATATAGTGTAACGGAACTGTAAAGACGCTTTAAGAATAAGCAACGTGCGACAAAGTTTTTATTTCTCAAAGGACACACCGATCGTAGTGCCACCCGGGTGGTTTACGCGAAAGATATCTATATTATTTGTTTAAGCGTTTATAAGTAGTCAATATTAATTACAAATAATAGTGCTAGTTCAGACTATCAAAAGGTCAGCCTTTTGCTATTCAAATTATACTATTAAGACTCAAATCGGGATACATTTTTAATTACATTTTCTATTTATACGAATGGAAACTATTTAAATAAATGTATTGTTATGGATGAAACCGCCAACCCATTTCAATTTTCTTGATTTTTGTAAAATAATCTAAACGTCACATGCGTTTAAAATAAAGTAGATGACAATTACATACAATTATAGTTTTATTAATGCTTCAAAGATTTTTAAATATTTCGACCTCAAAAATATGTTTAATAAAAAGTATAATAAAATATGAAGTAGAATAATTTAAATTAAAAATCAAATTAAATAGGCACATACAGTAAATCTATCCAAACAAATTGTCAAATAAGGAACCATGTTAATTATCAACATCATTAAAGCTCCCAAATATATATAAAATTATATTAAAGTTATATAGAATGTAGCTTAAATTAAAATGCCAGCTTAGTTCAAAGCAATGGGTAACCGCCTGTTTTACTTCACGCTAAAATAAGGTTTTGGTTTGTCCATGTTGTACCTTCATTTCATAGGTTTATAAAACAACAATTCAGATCTTTTTTTCCTTCATGCTTTACAAGTTATTTTTTTTTCGAAACATTTTAAGCTGTTTAGTTCTCAAATTTGTCATCAATCAAGATGGTCAAATGAGAAAAGAGAGAGAGAAAGTTTGGTAAATGTTTTTTCGGAGTGCGCCGTCAGTCACATCGCAGTTGCCTGCCCTCAAGATATATTACAGAGGATCCCGAATCATCCTCACGAAACTTAAACTTAGCCTTAATTATTTTATAATTAACCATAAATGAAAAGTTAATTTAAATCTTAGTTAATTAGTGATCCGATCTAGAACCAATTTTAGCATTTGGCATTCAATCCACCAAAAAAAATTTGCATGTGGCTACGTCAATAGAAGTGACTACAGTCTACAGGAATATGCCATAACTACCAATGACAAGGGTGAAGCAATATTCTTGCAATGAAATAAAAGATACAATAGAATAAAATATTATACATAAATGATTTACGGTCTTTTTATACGTCTGACATTGTTCTCGTTATTTCTGTTAACCATTGCATCGGAAATGAGTCTCCAAGGAACATTTAATAAGTAATAACTATATATATTACAGTACTTCTTCATTGTTCTTAATTCATTTAATGTAAAAGATAATAACATTCGGATATTCTGCTTATATTCAACATTTACTAACACTTTGTTACGACTTTGGGTAAACAAATGATGTATAAAGTCCAAAATTTTATATTAAAAATAAACTTATATACAAACTTTTGACCTGGATATACATTAACAATAAAATCCATTAATAATAAGTGAAGAACGGTTTCATAAGTCTTTAATATAAGATAATCATTTTTAAATTCTTATGTACGTGTATAAAACTACTGAATACATTTTCATTTTACATTCCTCATTTCATCTAACCTCTTCTTTACGCCATTAATTATTTCGTTTCATTATAAAACTATTTGCTTAGTTTGACGTGGGTTACATTTAATAGAACTAACAGTTTAGGAAGCATTTTCGACTTGGAATGACCGCAACAAGCGTCAGCCGGCACAAGAACAAACAAAGTAATTAAACACATCAAATAAGCCGAAATTGAAGCAGCTTCTCAAAGCGGTCCATTGCCTGCTACGAGTATAGACGTCCCGAGAACACGAGTTGACTGCGTCGAGTGACTTGGATGAAAATCTTAAAGCATTAATAAGATTTAAATAAAAATGTTATATATATATATATATATATATACATTTTAAAATAATTGTAAACTTTTAATATTTAAGTCACGTCTAAGATAACTTAATTGTGGAACTGCCTTTATGTACAAGAATATTAGTGTTAATTAGGTAATGTTTATTATGTAAGAACTTACAAAAAATACTGCTTTGCCTTTTCGTGTCATGTATGTTCGGGGAGTTGTGGTACAATATCTACACTGGCTTAACTTCTACTTTTAATTCTTTAAGGTAAAAGAAAACCTTTACACCGCTTTTGATAGATAGAACCTACAAAATATCATTTTTATACTAACTTCACTCCTCTTTCTCTATTACACCTTTAGGGATAGAATTTCGCAATTAAAGTAAACTACACACGACATTTTAGGTTTTTGTACTCAATGGTTTAGGCAGTGTGTTAGTTGTTATGGTGTCACGGTAACCGCGAACAGTGTTCCTGTACCGACTAAAACTATGATTATAATCGTACATAACGTAGATTTTAGTATGTATCCAAGCGTCGCGCCCATGAGTCCCACATAACCGTGCCTTCAATCCCCTAGACTTTCAAAACTGAAAAACTTACTAAACTGAAATCTCCGTTACCATTTCACTTGATATCTTATATTGGATCTATAATAACTCAAAGATGGAAGATTTTCTCTGTAAGTGGGTAGTAATTACTTGTAATGAGTTCCGGCAATAGATGCGTATATATTATCGGATTAACTGATCACTATCAACACAAGCCGTGTGCGGTATTCGTCGATACTTAATTAACTGCTAACATAAAGCTAACAAAATAGGTTTCTCATAACAATTCATAATACGCCGCAAAAGTACTTTTTTTTCACAATAAGGCTATGGTGGTCCAAGAAATGTTTCCTAACAAATTGATTTCTCGCAGAGGTGATATCCTATGGCCTCCCAGAAGCCCGGACCTTACACCTTGGGATTTTTTTTTGTGGGGATATCTGAAGAGTCGAGTATACCTTAATAAACCGACGACCATATCCCAATTAAAAGAAAACATCCACGAGGAGATAGCCGCGATTCCTCGCAGCATGTGTCAACGAGTTTTCCAAAGTTTACGTAGTCGATTGCAGGAGTGCCAACGACGAGACAGAGCACATCTCGACGATGTCATTTTTTAAAAATAAATTTTAATAAATGATAATTACGTTAAATAAATCATAAACAAAATAACATTTGTACTTTTATTTCTAGACATGTTTCAAAAGTGCAAAAATTTTTGGCCCACCCTGTATATAAACATGCAGCTAAAGAAGTTTTACTTCAGTTGTGTGGTCCAAAGCACACTCCTTTAAAACTTATTTTTTACTATGCAATTATTTTATAAAAAATAATTCATTATTATTATACATTGCTTACTGATTTATATGTGATAACAATGTGATATAAGTGTTTTCATCAATTAATACACAAAAAAAAAACATTTTAATTTGTGCCATTTTTTAATATATTTTATTTTTATAATTTCTCATAAAACCGTCTCCTTTTAATTAAAAACTTTATTCTTTATAACACTTGCTACATTTAACGATTATCAACTCGATTTGCTGTATCATGACATAACATCATCAAATAAATAAGATGTTATAAACGATAAATAGTAAATACGTACATATAAATATTTTATATTTGTGAACTGTCAATAAAAAAGTAACAAACAAACTAATAAAGATCCAAACTGTTGAAACAATTTTTTATGGTTCCTATAAAATGTACTTGGTCTTTATTCTGTCACATATCTAAGACAGTCAAGTCGGTTTCTCGCTTGTATATGAGTAGAGGTCACATGGGATGTTCCTGAACGTTAGTTAAAATATTTTTCCTTTCAAATCTCTCTCGTCTCTCGTCTCGTCGTTTTCGTTTTTAAAATTCATCAAATCGAGGTCACTGGACAAATTAATTACAGAGTGCTCACAATATCATGCTCCTAAATTTTCATTTTATAATTTATTTTATTTACAAACCATAATATTTAAATACCATAGACTTACACTTCAGTATAGTATATTAAAAGATTTATAATAAAATAATAAACACAGTAGAATTGGTAGATTTTTTCTAACATATATTTTCGTGACATTGTTTATTTCAGTAAAAAGGGTCAGTTTGTAAAACACGAGAGAGGTAATTTTGTCCATTCGATATTGATATTCGTCCTCTAGAAGTGTCCTCGAGCGGGATGGATCGTAAAATATACGTAGACACTTCAATATGGATGGGTGAAAGCACCCCGTTTATGCTCACTTAGAAAAAATGTTGACTTAATTCAGCACGTTGTTACCCTTAATTATAATGATATCCTTATATCCTCATAAAGTGAGCAATTCATGTAAAAAATACCTATTCAGGGAAAAGAGACCATTTAATTAACCATTATATGGTGATGCTTCAACTCAATCATATTTGTATCACGTAATCCATTTAATATTTTTAGGATTTAGTACTTGCTTCACGAACGTTACCAAACATTATTCCTCCATACAGTTTTTGGAAATGAATAATAAAAAAGTAAATAAAATAGATTAATATGATTTGTTATTTTAACAAATTTGTCTATTTATTATATTAAATGTATTTATATCAATTTCATTATTACTTATAATTAAACACCCATATAAGTAATGTACTACAAGATATTTTAGTGTTTAAACTACACACCCATATCAATGAACTACAAGATATTTTATTCTCTAAGCCCACTCAGATTAAACCTACAGTAATTTAAAAATGCATCCTTATTCCTACAATTATTTTTAATTTAACTAAGCTTTCTTTGAGATCTGATGACGTTATTTATTAAAAATATATATTATATTATTTTTAGATTAGCGTAATATATGTATTCACGTCAAAATTTATGTTCTTGGATAAGAGCTTAAACAAGTTTAAGCTGTAGTTGTGTTCCTTCTTACGATGGTTCAAGGACTAAAAAAGTGAATGTTTATTAAAAAGGCTTTATACATTTTTTCCCTTCTTTTCGAGTATTTTTTTTTTTGTTAGTAAAAGGAAAAGAAATTCTTATAGCTTTACATATGTTAGTTAGAATCTATCATTTACATATATTTATATATAGATTAAAAAATTCGATATTTTGAATTTGTCATTAAATATAATTACATATTAAAGACAGTAAAAAAAAATAATAATAATTGAGTTACTTATCGTTCCAGTTCTTAATTATTCAAACGTATCACCAAAGGTTGAGTTATTCATAACAATAACCATTACATACGTAAACGTTCTAGAAAACTATCTATTTTAACTTTGACCTAATCCGGAACAACCCATGTGACCGTCACTTATACACAAGCGGGAAATTGCATTGTGTCTTAGATATGTAACAGAAAAAGGAACAAGTAGATTTCATTTCAAACTCAAAACTGTATTAACAGTTTGGATTTTACGTTTGTTACACTTTTTCTTATAACATTGACAGTTCATAAACATAAAATATTTATACATATGTATTTTATTATTTATGGTTTGATAACATTTTATGTTTTTGTTATTATGTTTCATGTAGCGAATTCAGTAGATATTCGATAAATGTAGCAAGTTTCGTAAAGGAATAAAGTTTTTAATGAAACAAACAGGAAATATAAATATTTGTGAATACACTTTTTTTATTTATCGATTGATGAAACCTATATTACCACATTATTATCTGTTAAATGAAAATAATTAAACTATCAACACTTTATGATTATTGACAATATTATTTTACAATTAGATTATTTCAAGCAAAAAAATGTCGGAGTGTGTACACGGATCTTAGGGTCTTGATAGACTTAAATATTAAATATTAAAATAACATAGGCATTTCATGGATAAAAATGTAAATGTAATTTCTCAGTAAAACAGTGTAACACGGCGTATTATAAGTTGTTATAATAAAACTATTTTGTTAGTTTTATGTTCGCAGTTAATTAAGTATCGACGACCCGCGTACTGCCTGCCGGCCTGTATTGATAACGTTCATTTAATCCTGTATTATACACACACCTATTGTCGGAGCTTATTACATGTAATTACTTCCCACTTTCATTTCATTTCTTTGACCTAATTTTAGACAATTTTGCAATCATTCTCAATTTCTAAGTGAAATTATAATAGAGATTTCAATTTTCTAAATTATAGAATAAGTAGAAGTGTAAATATATTTAATATAGTAACGTTATGTATATATCAAAAGATTTGTAGGAATTAACTGATCTATCATTGACAGAACCGGGAGAGAGGAGGTTATGTGTGATTCATGAAAACGGATACACGCTAAGATATCACGGTTACTAACCACCATACCCACTTAGTATAGAAATATATAATATAACTTGATATTTCCTGTGTAGTTTTCTTTTATGACTTATACGTTTAATGACAAAGATATTTTCAAAATTCGACCTTTAAAAGTATAATAGAGAAAGAGGGTGGTAATTTGTAAAACAGTACTTGTTAGATTTTATCCACAAAAAGCTTAAACTTTAATTGTATTTTATAAGTAACTTAGTTGCTCGTTTGATAATGTATTAGAATAAGTTTTCTGCTATTCGGTTTGACTTAGTAATTCATGAACAATTGTGGTAACTTTTCTTATTTTGCAGATCGATTTATTAAATGACACTCAGGATTTTTTCTGGTGTTTTGATACTCCAAATAAAAGGAATTATGTAAGTTATTTTAATTATTATATAATTTCTTCTTTTAAAGAACTCACCATGAATAATGAAGAATATAAAGATGTTGCAATTTATACAATTACTGAATTATTTGATAATTGTCTGAGAAGACTCTGAGGTAACCATAAACCTCTTGACCGAAAGGGTCGGAGTAATTTTGCAATCTTCGATTTACATTTTGAGATAAATGTTTCTTTAAGAAAATTAAATTTGTAGATTTAATTAATATAAAATTATTTTACAAATGAAAATATAATAAAACATAGAATAATTTATTCTTAATAATATTCATTATCAGTGCAATAATTAGGCTTATTATATATATATATGTTTATATGTATATAACGGAAATATCAACATAATTTATTTATCTAATGCGGGACCGGAAAGTTCCGCTCAAACAAATAATATAGGTTTCCGCGGGAGCACTTGGGCGGCACTACGATCGGTGTGTCCCTTGGGAAATAAAAACTTTGTCGCACGTCTCTTCTCCTTTAAGCGTCTTTGCAGTCCCGCTACACTACACGTCTACCGATTCACCATCGATCCACTTTTATGGCTTTGATTCTCATCGTTTATGATATTGGTTCCTATTAGTATACTACAGTATAAAACAACAACTTCATAATCCGTTAATCATAAAAATCTTTATTTGTGAAGAAATGGAAAATAATAAGCATTTATTTTAAAATACAAATTCTATTTCAAATTTCAATTTTTAAATGAATAGAAATAATTTTTTTTTTCAAATTAAGTTATGTCATTATTTTATTCGAGATTAAAAAGAATAAGAATTTTAAAAATATAATTGCTTAATGCCTAAATATTACTATAAGTATCTACAAAAAGTTTTCGGAGCCTCAAGTTCCACAACTCCTCAGATCTCGATTAAATTAATTCTATGGAATGAACCGTGATATCAAATTGAATTTTATAACTCGTTAGATGTTTAATTTAATATACAAAAGTAATGTTATTTTTGCAGTTGATTAGAGATATTATAACTAATACGAGTCACTTTTCCTTCAATTAACTGAAAATACTACTCGACTAGTATCGTACACAATCTTTAAAGACTTTGAATAAACATTCACCTTTTAACCCCTGAACAATTGTAAGAAGGATCACAACTTCACCCTAAATTTATTTAGCCTCTTATCTGAAAAAATCCTTTTTGAAAGAAATGTTATATATAAATAAATAAATAAACCAAGTCATCAGATCTCAAAGAAATCTATTTTATTTATTTATGATTTATTGAACGCAAAAATAATTTTAATTTGCTATGTTACCATCTCAATTTATAAACTTTTACGTTAATAATAATACCAAGACCATAATACTACCATCATCATACTGCGTTAAGGTGTATATCGATATGGGTATGTCATAATTATAAATTATAATTACATTGCTTTAAAACACAATTAATATAATAAAAACAGTCAGTTTGTTTTAATGAAAATGATATTCAAGAATTGGTGTTGGTGTTTTTAATATAATATTATGACATAAAGGCTTACAACGTCAAGATACTGAATAAAGAAGGTACTTTTTGTCTAATTTACAAAATTTTTTACCATAATGTGATCGAATCAGGCGGGGTTTGGTCTGAAAAGTTGTCAAGAAAATATTAATAATAATGCTTTCAGCTAACTGAAAGAACATGGTTATCTGTATTTTATTTTAAAATCTAGCTTCCACTCCTTCTACTAGATTCCACTTTCAATATTTTTCACATATACACACACACATCCATACATACATATACATACGTACATGTGTTTAACTACACAAACTTTGAAATATTTATACGATCAGGATGGCCCATATCAGAATTATCCATATTATAATAATTCCTTTTATTTATAATTATCACTCTGTGGGTAATTTAACAAGAAGTCCCAAAACGATTGCATGTTGTTTAATCACTCTTAACAATCCTCGATTCACAAAATAATAACTGAATTAATTTTTAAGAGCACTAATAATTAAACAAACAAAAATAAATTTACAATGACTGAGGATTGCATCGGTAACTAGCGATTCGTCATGAGCATGGTGCGAAAGTCACACAAAAGTGAAGGAAGGCCGACTCGCCCCCACTGCTTTGACGTTCCGCTACAATGAAAGCTCTTAATTGTCAAGATGTCATTCTGTTGCCGACGTCAAAGACTGAGAATATCGAATGTTATTAACTGCGCCGTCATATTTCTTTCTATATTTTGAATAATAAATAAATAAATAACATTGACACTCGCAGCACTCAAACTCGTTGGGATACCTTTCAAAGCGCAATCACGTCAGTGCAAGCTCTAGTATGTCTCATATATTAATTTATTTTTATCCTTATTTATCTTATAGGAATATAAAGCACTAAATATTTTTATCAAGTCAGTATGTCAGGGGCGTAGGAACGAAATTTTTACTGCATTGGGCAGGTTTGAAATCGTACCCCCCCCCCTAGTTTTTAATAATGTCAAAGAAAAAAAAGTTCTACAGAAAGTTCTACCTTTTTGCCTCTAAAATGGTCTTGAACAAATTTCCATTGAAACAATAAATGTTCAATTTCAAAATTTTAATCCTTTGAACAAAAAGCATGAGTGGGCAATGCCCACCCTGGGAAATTTCTGGGTGGGCAGCTGCCCACCCTGCCCACACGGTTCCTACGCCCCTGCAGTATATAATATAATTTAATAAAATAGTTCCATACTAACCTCTACCAAGTAAGAAGTAACAAATAATATAATAATTTTTTAGATAATTCTCTTTAAATCTGTAAAAATACAAGTACTATAATATAAAATAAATTTTCTATGATAAATACTCTTATATTTGACAGCTACAAAACCCGTAAGTTGTTAATTTCTCGAAATGTTTTACAATGTAGTAAACATTGTAAAATATTTCGTAGTTACTAGTAACCATACATTATAGTATTTTTTTTTAATGCTTGTATTATATTGCAATTAAAATTTTAGATCGCTATTAAATAAGATTTAACGCCCTTTGTTTAATATTATGCAACTCAAACAAGTCTCCATTGATTTGAATAAAATTAAAAAGGTTTATTAGTTTATCTTATTTAGTTTTAGACACATCTCTAAAAAATGGATTTATAATGTTTGGTTACGTTCGTGAATCAAGTCCTAAAAATATGAAATAGTTCACATGATAAAAACAAGGTTGAGTTGAAGCATGAGCTTATAATAGCTAATTACATGGCCTCTTTTCTCTGAATAGATATTTTTCACAGGAATTGCTCACTTATGAGGATATAAGGGTAACGACGTGCTGAATTATGCCAACATTTTTTAAGTGGGCATAAACGGGGTGCTTTCACCCATCCATATTGAAGTGTCTACGTATATTTTACGATCCATTTTGCTCGAGGCCACTAGAGGACGAATATCAATATCGAGTGGACAAAATTACCTTTCTCGTATTTTACAAACTGGCGGCTTTGTGTGCTACGCAGGTCAAAACTTTATATTACTATAGACTTATAACTAGAAAGAAAAGATGGATTCATAATGCGGTGCTTGTAACGAGATGAATATTAACTAATTCTGTGGAATCTTACAAGAGAAGATGACGACCGAAGATGATTTAAGATAGACAAGCGTAGAAGAAATTTACATACTCACAAATTAGATCTTCAGTTGGGAAATTGTCTTGTGTCTTAGATATGTGACAGAAAAAAGACCAAGTAGATTTTATTTCAAATACATAAAACTGTATTAACAGTTCGGATTTTACGTTTGTTACACCTTTTCTTATAACATTGACAGTTCATAAATATAAAATATTTATACATATGTATGTTATTATTTATGGTTTGATGACTTTTTATTTATTTGATGTTATGTCATGATGTAGTGATAAGTGATTCAGTAGATAATTGTTACATGTATTATTTGTTGTAAAGAATAATATTTTTTAATTAAACAGAGAGGGTCTTGTAAGAAGTTGTTTTTTTTTAAATGGAATAAATTAAAATCTTTTTTATCACATTTTTTTATTTATTAATAAATAAAATCACTAATGTCACAAAAATCGTTAGGCAGTAAACTTTTTATAATTATTGAAAGAAAGAAGTGAAGAAATCATCATAGTGTCCGATTTTTTTTCTGAATATACGCGATTAATTTTTGTATGTTGGATGTATTAATTTAATAAAAAATAATATAATAATAAAATCCGAAATAATAAGAGATGTATTTTAAATGAAGTAAAAACTATATACAAAAAGTATATATAAAAAGAGCAAACATTACGTATTCCAATTGACTTTTCATCATTTAAGGATTTGTCATTGCATTTTCAGATACAGGAAAAGGCAACTGTGGTTATGTGTGACGCACCATCCTCACAGCTTTAGTCGGAAGCCATGGAATCACTTCGTACAAACCGTGACACCATAACAACCTAAACTCATAAGTATAGAAATTTGAAATTTTTGTATGTAGTTTTCTTTTATGGAAAAGAAAGTAGCAAAATTCTATCTTAAGTGGAATAGAGAAATAGGATAGAAAATTGTATAAAATATTATTTTTAGCTTCTATCCATCAAAAGCGGTGTAAAGGTTTTAGTTAAATGTAAAGAATTATAAATAGAAGTAAAATGTCATTCTGACCCAGTCCACATACGGCACCCCAAGTCATGAGCAAATTACTTTGAATATACTATACACGAACGGCACAATTCTTTCTATTTCCTACCTAATTACACCTTATCCTATATATGTTTTAAACATTAAAAGTTCACAGATATATTCATACACGTAAATACTACATTTATATTTTAGTTTTAATCAATTAAAGCATTAAGCTTTAATATTTTCGTCCAAGTAATTCGACGCAGTCAAACCGAGTTCTCGGGAGGTCTCTACATTCATAGCAAGCAATGGCGCTCTATAAGATGCGGCTTTAATTTTCACTCGTTTGATGTTTTTAATTACTCTGTTTGTTCTTGTTTCGACTGAAGCTTAATGTGCTCATTCTAAAATTCTAAAGCTTCTAAAATTGTTAGTAATTAACTAAGATTGATAATTACTTTTAACTTTTTATAACAGTTGAAACGGCTATTGCAATTAGTTTTAAAGTAATGCAGGCTCGGTTTCACAAGGACGATCCTGGTTCCACTATGTATCTAGACCAAACAACAATGAATCCTCATTTACAAATTATTCCTACATTTCTCGTTTGACCATCTATTAAGTTTATGTACACTTGCATTTTATTGATTTCTACCATATATAAAATAATATGTGATTAAAATAACTGGCACCAGGTAAATTTCAGCACAAAAACAGCTTTATATAAATTAATAAGTTTAATTATTAGTTTATTGGTGGGATAAAACTTATAAAGCATGTAACAGATTTTGTAAACATTTTGCAATTAAAGATATGAGGATTAAATTATGTGCACATAATGGTGCTATCATGGCATCATTGTTGTATCCACCTATGAAATTCATTCAAAACATGCATAAACGAACCAGAGCCTATTTTTGCGTGAAGAAAAACAGGCGGTTACAAATTGCTTTGGGTAAAGCGTAAATTTTAATTTTATCTCTAATACCCAAATGAGCGTCATGACTCGAAATAATAAATGTACTCTGAACACGTTAACACTACAGTTGATTCTCTGAATGCAATGTCTGGCAATGGTAATTTTAATTTACACATTTTTATGTATATCTCATTCATTTATTTTATTAGACATTTGTTACTAGGTTCAATATTTTTAAACCACGTTACAAACCTTAATATTCTAACACATTTAAATACTCGTATATTATTTAAGCTTTAATTGTGTCATGACTAATCTAGTGGCTCATTTCATAATTTAATACAATAGATTTTCTACATAGGCCTAAAAATGAAATGAATGAATAAAAATATCCCGCAAGTGACTAGTACCTGGATTATGCATTATGTATTTATATTATGTAAAAGACGCATCACAAGTTACCTAGAGTACTCGCTCGATTCAGGTGATCGTGGTAGTCGCGCAGTAACAGTTTCTTTCGACTTCTTAACTTCTGTGGCAGCATGAGAATGGAGTATAATTCTACGAAAAATGCGGATTGCCGCGTTTAAATATTACATTTGGAAGGCAGAAGTTAGATTCATCAACCTCCACCGAACATATTTTTCTAAATTCTGAAGTATATCAATTTGGTTTGTTCTAGTAACTCGTGAACAATCGTGGTAACTCTTCTGACTTCTTGCATATCCCTTTATTAAATGATACTTATGAATTGTTCTGGTGTTTTAAGAGTATGATGTGATATAAAAGGAATTATATAACAATTTTTAAAAATGTTGTATAATTCATTCTTTTAAATAAATTATCCAGAATAATGAAGAATGTAAATGTGTAGAAATTTATACAACAACTGAATTATTTGATAATTGTCTGAAAAGACTAAGAGGTAACCATAAACCTCTCGACCGAGAGGGTCGAAGTAATTTTGCAATCTTCGGTTTATATTTGATGAGATTAAAGTTTCGTAATATATCTTTAAGCAAATTAAATTTGTAGAAGTAATTAATCAAAATTTATCTAAGAAATGAAATTATTTATAAAAATGGAATAATCTGTTCGTAATGATATTTTAGATTTGTAATTTGATAATATTATATATACATATAATAACTTCTAATAATACAAACCCAATTATGACGTCAGAAAATTATAAAGATTTGAAATATTTAAACCAAATTTATAATTCATAATTCTCTTATACTTTATTTTGAGCCGATGCGTCGTATAATCGTATTACAGTCATTGTGAAATGTAATATGGACTCAGGTTTAATCCATTAACAAAACGTTGTATTCAGATAAGTTACATTCGTAGGAACAGAATGGGTTTTTAAAAAGTTCCATAGTTTAAAGTCTCACTAGTATGATTCCAATAGTAGGGGGTTCGACCAGTACAATTATTATCGTTTAACATCGTCTAAATATACAAACACAATATTAAAAAAATACATAATAAATACATTTGTAAAATAATTATTAGCAAAATGTAGAATAAATAAGATTTAATTGTTTCCTGTTATTGTACTCTAAAACAATAACTTTACATTTTGTATATAGAAAAAATCATGTATTGAAAGCAATTTAATTTTTAAATTTATATATATATTTATATATGTATTTTCATAATATTATATTGTGTGCAACGATTATACGAATATTACTATAAGGACCTACAAAAAGATTTCAGAGCCTCAAGTTCCACAACTGTCCAGATCTCGAAGAGTTTTTAAATTAATTCTACGAAATGGATCGTGATATCAAATTGAATTTTATAACTCGTAAAATATTTAAATCAAATATTCACAAGTATTTCAAAATGATTTTACTAAACTTTAATAATTTGTTTATACTTTGTAATAGAGAAAATAACGTAGTTTCGTAGTTGTAAAGTTGATATAGATATTATAAAATATATTTGAAGTATATGTGAATCGATACCAATTCCTTGTCGTTTACCTTTCTAAAAAACTACTCGAATGGCTTGGAACAAAGTCTATAAATCATTTTTAATAAACATTCACTTCTTTAGCCCTTCAACGATCGTAAAAAGGGCCACAACTGCACCCTCAGCTTATTTAAACTCTTATCCAAGAAAATCCTTCTTGAATGAAATGTTATATATAAAGACAAATAGACATATTACACTTATTTGAAAAAAGAAACAATAAAAATAATAAACTACCTTAAAGATTTCAAAGAAAGCTAATCCAATTATTTATGATTTATTGAACGTAAAATTTATTTGAAATGTCTCTGTTGTCATCTAAATTTATAAAGTTTATATTAATAACCATAACAGACTTTTCTGATTTCTGTGAGTATAATCTGAGTGAGTTTTAAGATTATAATATCTTATAAGGAATTTCTTTTCCTATAATGTGATGATGGATCAAAGCGCCAAGTATTAAGTAGTGTATCGATATGAATATGCAATAGTTATAAATAATAATAAAATTGATTTAATATAGAACAGATAGAACGTTGTTAAAGCATAGTCTAAGTTGCTACGTTTTTAAATTTAATTAGTTTTATGAAGCAGGAATTGGATTTTGTTATTAATGCATATCTATGACAAAATTTTGTATAATAGTTGGAATGATTTAATTAAAAATCTAGCACTCTTTAAATGATTTGTCCACCCGAAGTCGTAAAACAGAGTTAGTTAATGTTGTTTATAAGCAGAATAGCCGAATAATATACAATGTTTTACGTTTTGTATTTAGATAAATTTTGATATCATAGCACAATAAATTTATTCAAATTCAAATTCAAATTCAAAATATCTTTATTCAAGTAGGCATTTACACGCACTTTTGAATCGTCAATTATTACAATACAAAAAAAGGTCAGTGTAGTCCGTCCGTAAGCAAGCTACCACCGGCTCGGAATGCTGCTCTGTTGAGAAGAGCCGGCCAGAAACTCAACAGTTGCTCTTTTCAAAAGAAATATAACAATAGGTGATGTATATTATAATATAATATAAATCCTGCAAATGATTCAACAACTTAAGTTCCACATATTTCGATCCACTAAAAACTCTTGAACGTTATAATAAGCTTTATTTAACAATAAACTTTTGATTTTACATTTAAAACTAAGAAATGGAAGGTCTAAGATATCTTGTGGAACTTTATTATATATGCGTAAAATATAATATATGCCAAGGAAATTCCTTTTCAATGCAACGGTTTCTTTCAGTTAACGATAACATTACCAACAACAAATAAAATGAACTGTAATTCATTTTTAATAAAATACATAACATTGAATCGCAAAATCCTATTTTATTTTTTGATTTTCTTAAAAGAATATTTCTTATGTTTATCATTGTGTAGTCAGTCGCCATACTCCTGTTGACTGTAGAAAAAAGGTGTAAGCGAGGCGTTCCATTTGCGGTAGTTAAATGCAAATTGTTTTGGGTAGACCTCGAAGAATTCGGTCTGCCCATTCATTTGTCCCCTACTTTCGAATTTTGGAAAAATTTCTTCACAGGAGGTCTTCTTATGACCGCCCGAGTCCGAAATGACCATTGGTCAAAAAGTTTATATATATATATATATATATATATATATATATATATATATATATATATATGCGTGCGTGCGTCCAGATTCGACTTTTGTCAGCACGATAGCGGCCGCAGTTTCGCTCAGATCGCTTTCAAACTTTGCACAAAAATCAACCATCCAAAAATGAAGGTCAAGTTCGTTAACCAGAGAAATCCAGTCACAGGGGGCGCTAGGGCCTCACTTTTTCTGATTTCAGTTTTTCGACCATAACTTTGTCCCTATACAAAGGAGATCAATCGCGTTCATATTATATGATGTCTTTGATAAATACCTACAACTAATGTAGATAAACCGAAAACCTAACTTCAATAACTTAGGGGTGGGGGTAAAAAAACCGAAATTTTTTGGAAAAAAAATCATAACTTTTTTCTGGTAAACATTCTTGCATCACAAGTATTTTTAATCGAAAGGTTATTTTTTGCTCTAAATTTAGGTATCAAAAGTTTTTCCGTAAAAGGTACCGTTTCCGAGAAAAAAAATTAAAACCACTTTTAGCTTGTAAATTTTAGGTAGGTAAAACCACGACAACTTTTTTCTGGTAAACATTCCCTCCTCGCAAATATTTTTAATAGAAAGGTTATTTTTTACTCTAAATTTAAGTACTAAAAGTATTTCCAAAAAAGATACCTTTTCCGAGAAAAAAAATTAAAACCGCTTTTTGCTTGAAAATTTTTGA
The DNA here is from genome assembly GCA_918358695.1 of Melinaea menophilus ssp. n. AW-2005. Lineage (NCBI taxonomy): Eukaryota > Metazoa > Arthropoda > Insecta > Lepidoptera > Nymphalidae > Melinaea > Melinaea menophilus. The sequence continues at coordinate 12,784,910 of OU911055.1, forward strand.
TGTAAACAACGAAATCATGTATTATTCTTAGGTAGTTATATTTTAAACGAGTTACACACGAGGTCTACCCACGCGTGTCCCCCTGCGGGCACGGATTTTTTTTTTTTAATTTCGTTGACAAAAAAATATGTTATGTTTATGTTTGTATATGTATGACGGCGCACTCCGAAAGGACATTTATCAGACTCACTAGCGGGTTACACTAAACCAAATAACAATGAATTGACAAATTATCCCCACATACCTCGTTTCACCATTTTTCACTTATGCACATGCATTGTGTTGATTTCTACCATATACAAAATTATATGTTACTAAAACAATTGGTGGTTATGTTAACCACAATTGACTTTCTGAATGCGATGCTTTGCAATATCGGCTATTATAATAATATTTTTGTATATTTCATTCATAATGCTATGCCTCATTTTATAACAACATGAAACTGCATTAAACGATATTGGTTTTAGTATTTACTATTAAACGTAAAATTCGTATTTATCTTCTGTAAAAGACGCACTGCTATCACAAGCTAACTCGAGGGTCTGATCGTGGGGGTTACGCAGTGACAGTTAATTACAACTTCTTAACTTCTACGCCAGCTTTCGTCATGAAGAACTACATTGCAAGGTAAAATTTAATTTGCAACTTCCAAGGATCATTTTTTTTAAGCATATCAATTCGATTTGAGTCAAGTAACGAATGCGCGAACAATTCTGGCAACTTTTCTTACTTTGCATTTCACTTTAATAAATAAAACTCATAATTTAAGAATAACGAAGAATGTTGAAATTTATATAATTACTCATTTGATAATTCTCTAAATCATAAACTTCTTGACCAAGATGGTCGGAGTTTTTTGCAATCTTAATTTAATTTTTTATGAGAATATCTAATAAAATTAAATTGTACAATTAATTATCACAATAATATTTAACATTTTTTTTTGTAAAAATAAGATAAATGATAACATTGGCTACAAATATCATATTATTATATAAATTTTTATTTTACAGAACTATTGATGTAAAAAAAATAAAAGCTTAAAATATTATTGTATAAAATTATTTTGTGTATTTGATTATATTACATTAATCGGGATATGTGAAACGAATTTTTTCATTTATTCAAATAAATTCCATTCCTATATAAAAAGTACCAATAGCAGAATATCAACATTGACTAGATTTACACACAATTGTAATGTACGTAGACAAAGAATACATTTGTCAAATAATATTTAACAACATATATAATGAATAAATTTCGTTCTCAACTACAAATTGAACAACGGTACGATACTTTAAATACAAGATGGCGTTGGAAATACAAATATAATTTACTTATTTCACGCAAGACCAGAAAGTTCCGCCCAAACAAATAATATAGGTTTCCTTTACGGGATCACCTGGGCGGCACTACGGCCGGTGTGTCCCTTGGGAAATAAAAACTTTGTCGCACGTCGCTTGTCCTTAAAGCCTTTTTGCAGTCCCGCTACACTACATCTACCGATTCTCCATCGATCCACCTTTTTGGCTTTGATTCTTAATATTGTTGAGTATCTTAATTACTTAACTACAAAATAATAGCTTCACATTCAATAAATTTAAATAAAGTTTATTAGAAAAAAAACATAGATTATAATTATATTCGTTTATTTTCAAATACAGATACTATTTGAAAATTACTATTTTTTAAACAAATACTAACATTAATTTATTTTAAATTAACTTGTGCCTTCGGGAATAAACGTAGTTTTTCCATTTGAAAAAGTTGATTACAGATATTATAAAAAATATTAAATATATATGTAAAGCGATACGATTCCTTTTCCTTTAGCTAATTAAAAATACTATTCGAATAGTCTCGTACAAAATCTATAAAGTCTTTGTATAAACATTCGTTCCTTTAGCCCTTGAATAATCGTAAAAAGGGTCACAATTTCATTCTAAACTTTTATAAGTCATATCCAAGAAAATCCACTTTGAAATAAATGTAATGTATAAACGTTAATAAACATTCATATTATATTGTCGACTATTTAAAATATTTTTAGGTGTAATAATTATACAAAATAATAATCAGAGAGACTGTAAGTAATAGTAAGTTAATAGTAAATGTATATCATTACATGATATACATTTACTATTAACTTACTATTACTTACATCATTCTTCATATTATACCGTTACATGATGGTAGAGAAATTGATATTTTTTTTAACTATGGTTAAGGAACTGCGAAATGGACTACATGATAAAAAAGAATGAGTTGAGGTACAGTATTTAATAGCTAATTATTTGGTCTCTGAGTAGAATCTTTCACATGAATTGCTGGTTTGTATTTATGAGGATATCAGGGTAATGACGTGCTGAATTAAGCCAAAAAATTTTTAAGTGGGCATAAACGGGGTGCTTTCACCCATCTATATTGAAATGCCTTTCATATATTTTAAGATCCATCCCGCTCGAGGACACTTCCAGAGAGCGAATATCCTTACCCAATGGAAAAAATTACCTTCTTGTCTTTTTGGTTTTGGTTTGGTGGCTTCATGTGTAAGGTCAAAATTATATATTATTTCATATATATTTTATTTTTACAAGTAGTTTATGAATAAAAGTTTCTTTAATCAAACTATCGGAGAAACAGAAGAGCATCTTAATAAATACTGAGGTTTTAAATATTCTAATAAATACATTTCTTTCAATTATTATAAAACTCGAAACTGGTTTAGTTGCGACTTCTAGGCAACCTTTGTTTATATTCAAAATATTGAAATCTCTGACAAAAACCCACCGAGACAGGAATCTGCACACATCTGCAGCTGAAGCACAAGACATGACCATAATTCCAGAAAAGAAAAACTACATAAAAAAGCTGAGATTCCATCAAAATCATACCATTTAAAAAATCCGAGTTTTGCAACACAGTAAAAAGTTATGAAATCAAGTCAAATTAATATATCTATCTAAGAGAGTAGCTATCCAACCACTTGGTCATAATTGATCCTTTGTTGGTTCACTAACATTAAATCTTTTATTTTTATTCCTTTATGGGTCTACTATTAGATCTTGCGGACAGGAAACCGCGATTTGACTGACGGCGCACTCCGATAGGACATTTATCAGACTCACTAGCGGGTTACACTAAACCAAATATTAATGGAATTATTGACAAATTATCTCCGCATTTATAATTTGATCATCTGTAAACTTTGTGTATACTTGTACGGATTGATCTCTCTCATACTATATAAAATGATAACCGACTAAAACAATAAACAAGGAATAAATTTGAGCACAAAAATAAATTATTAAAATTTAAATATTATATTTTTGGTAGCTATCCTGAAATTAAATAAGAAAAAATAACTTATAAAACCTGTAGATCAAAAGACATATATTTCAGACATTACGAAATGAAAGAGAAATGAATTAAATTAAAAATGGAGTCCCATCATACAAGTGTGCTGTCATGGCATCATTGTTGTATCCACCTATGAAATTAATTCAAAACATGCATAAACGAACCAGAGTCTATTTTCCGCGTGAAGTAAAACAAGCGGTTACAAATTGCTTTGAGCAAAGCGTAAATTTAAATTATCTCTAATACCCAAATGAGCACCGTGACTCGACATAATAAATGTACTCTGAACACGTTAACACCACAGTTGATTATCTGAATGCGATGGTGTTTCTTATTATAATATTTTTATGTATATGTTGTTCATTTAATCTACGCCTCATTTTATTAGATATTTTATACTACTAGGTTTAATATTTAATTCATATTGCAAACTTTTAACTTCATAAAATAGAAATATATCTTTTTAAACTTTTATTATAATTAGCCTGATTACTCATTTGATAATTTATTCGAATAGATTTTTGGCCTAATGAATTTAAAGACATCCTTAAATTGAATTCCAATATATCCTATTACTTAGTATTGATATTAATATTTAGCACTAATCATTTGTAAAAGTTTTCAGGTGATATAATATTAATTAAAAAAAAATTAAGCAAAGAACATCGAAGACTATATTAAAGATCGGCGATTAGACATTTATTTTGAAATTTATTGAAAATTAGCAGATAGTGTCTAGATGATGCTCAATATTTACTTTATGTGATAGATGCTTTTGGAAAATAAGTTGATTAAAAAAAAGAAAAAAATATATATATATTTAAAGCGATACGTGTTTCTTTTCCTTTAGTTAACTAAAAAAAATTATCGAATAGACAAAATCTATAAAACTTTTAAATAAACATACAGCACATATACATTCTTTAGCCCTTGAACGATCATAAGAAAAATCACAAGTACACCTTAAACTTGTTTAAACTATTATCCGTGGAAATCCTTTCTGAAGAAGTATAGTATACGAGTATAAACGTGAATAAACATATTAGACTTATTGAAAAAAATTATATGTATTTTAAAATAATCAAATCTCAGATCAGATCAGATAAGAAAGTTAAGTAAATTTATGATTTATTGAACATTAAATTTAATTTTAAGGGCGTCTAAATTTAAAACCTGTTACATTAATAATAATACTAGGATAGGATTAACGATGAACATTTCTGATTTCTGTAAGAATAATCTGAGTGAGTTATTTCCTTTCCAAAAACTTGATGATGGTTCAGAAAGCTTTTAATTAAGTAGTATATATTAAAATATAATAATAATCAAATCGATTAAAAAATTATAAACATAATAAATACAGACATTTTATTTAAAAATAAATCAAGTTCAAGAATTAATTTTGCTGTTATTAATATATTATGAAATATTATTTTATCTATAGAATATGATAGAAGGTACTTTTTATCTTATATTTATCTTAAATATTTGACCATGATGATCATTACGTGAAAGGTAAGATGAGGCCATGGATATGGTCTGAAAAGTTAACAAAAATGCTAAATTTTGGTGATAAAGCTGTCATGCTCGTGGTGTAGCTAGAAAATCAATGAAATATAATTATGATAGGTTATTACCTATCCTACCTAAATATATAATATGTTATGTATTTACACATAATAATAAATGTAAATAATTATACACAAGCTGTTACCCGCCACTAGTCCTAAATAAGTGAGGTACATGTTCTCAATATTACATACATTTGTTTAAAAAGAAATACATACACACACACCCACAACTTGATATATTTTATATAATATCTATATATAAATCTATAATTTAAATAATATCTTTATATGTTGATCTGTGTAAAATTTTTTACACTTATTAATATTTAAAGCAATTGAAAAAATCAGTAAGACTGGCAGAACTTGTACGTGCTATTGTATTATGCCTAGTATATTTCGTTATTTTTGTCAGAATAGATCCTTTGTTATCTATAGATATATGATGGTGACCTAGAAAGAAAACAAAGTAATTATCTTAATTTTATTTTCTATACAAATAATTTATTTATACATTTGTACAAAAAGACATGTTTTTGAGTTCAAAATTTCTATAATATTATTTATGGTCTTCATGTAATTAGTATCCCAGGTACATAATAATAAAGTAAATAAATTAAGTATGACTCAAAAGAAAACATATTTTTGGTCAAAGGAGTTCGTTAATTTATTTTAAAGTGGTATATTTCAGACGGATCTTTCTCGGACATGCAAACAATTAATTACGTAGGATATTAATGCAGGACATTACTCAGGAGCGAGCTGTGTCAGCGTCGACTGCTTAGGATGTTTAAAGTTTGTACTTAAAATATCGATAATGTAACTATAATGACAACATTTTGGTACAGTGGCGGGCTACTGATTATAGGTGATTATGGGTTATTTTGGTTATTTTTAAGCAAAATATATTATAGTATTTTAAATGTTTTTGTAAAATACAATCTTAAAATTATATTGATTTTTTAAATCTATTTACTATATCCAAGAAGATATTATTTAAAATTTTGAGTAGACTAAGTTTTACATTGCTTTGGTTATGTCTGAACTGAGATGGAGGTCGAGGTATAAGGGATAAAACATTCATCTCTTACCTTTACCTATTTCTTCATTAAATTATATACTTTGCCAAATCAATCAAAACCATGCATGAACGGATTAAAGCTGTTCTTTTCTGTATATATATATATATTTGATTCCTCATATATTTGATTTATCAAGTAGACTTAGTTCTGCTATAGGAGTATACGCGGTTAAAAAAATACGTCGAATGACAAATATGGAAACTGCTCGATTAGTTTACTTTAGTTACTTTCATAGTATAATGTCTTACGGTATACTCTTATGGGGTAATGCAGCCGACATCGATACCATATTCACACTGCAGAAGAGGGCTGTTCGAGCAATAATATGAGACCTAGAGAATCCTTAAGAAACAAATTTAAAGAATTTAAAATAATGACGGTTTATAATCAATATATTTATGAAAATTTAATTTACGTTCATAAAAATATTTCTAAGTTCAAAAAAAATTGTGATTTTCATAAAATTAATTCGAGAAATAAAAATAAACTCGCTATGCCCAACTCTAGGCTCCATAAAATAGGTAAATCCTTTAAGGTTAATTGTATACGTTTTTATAATAAGCTCCCAAATGAAGCCTTAAGTTTATCGTTAAATAAATTTATATATAAAAATAAATTTGATAAAAAAATCCTACTATAGTGTACATTACATTACATCCACATGTGTGGATTACATCAACGACGGTATGGCCTGGGAATGAATTGTATTATATTGCGAATAACTAGTAATCTCCGCAATTTGTTTTTTGTTGTAGATTAATTTCGTTTTATCGACCTGTTGCATCACACCGATTCCTTAGAAGTCATTACTTGCGGTAGCGTCGGGAGTCGGGTTGCGCTCGTCCCTCGAATATGTGCGAAGGGGGTGATGGCTGACTCTTGCGTTATGCTCGTGAACGGGTGCTGCTTGCGGTGACTGGTTGTGTAGCAGGCCTATTTTTATTTTTTATTATTATTATCATTATTATTATTTTTTTTTGCTATTATTATAATAATATTTTTTTTTTTTTTTCTTCATTATATTGCGACGGTTCTAGTTGTTCCAAAATAGCTTTTAAGATTGACATTTGTGAAACAGTGATCACAATATAAAAAATATATATCCGGCTGAGTTTGTTGTGTGGTTCTTCTCAGACTAGGACGCGTTTGGCACCCTCATAGCTTTAACATTGAGTTGGACAGTGCTTTTACAGAAGGGCTTATTACGATAAATCTGGTATCGAAATAGGCCCTCCTGACTCTTCCATTTTGACGTACACAAGTGATCACTGATAATGATTCAAAGTGGAAAAGATATAAATAAATAAATAAAAATAATAAATATATATATATATTTAATTTTATCTAAAAAAAATGTTTAAGAAACTACTGTAGACTGTGGTTAATTGAATATACGAACTATAAAAACGTATTCGTTGTGAAACTTTTATTATACATATACTGGTAAAGTAAAACATAACGGCTAAAGTCTATAGTGTGATGTGTTTTAAATAATTTATGATATTAAATTCCTTGACTAACCCTTTTCAATGTTGAAACAAACAAATTAGTGAATGTACAAGTAATATTTTTTTATTTACTGTACTTGGTGATATCCTTTATTGTACATAAATTAAAATGCTACAGAGCTGTAAATCTATTGCATGTCTTAGTATAACGCTTTTTAAATGAAACAAAGTATAGAATAACAAATGTACGATCATGATATTGTGAGGACTCTGCTATTAATTTGCTGGCTGAGCTCGATTTGATGAAATTTGAAAACTGTATACAATAGACCTTGATCTAAAATATGAAGTTTTCAGTTTGTTATAACAGGATAATGCTGAAAATTTTAGTACCGTAGTTATATATAGTTCGTGATCATAACAAGAGGTTGAGTTTTTTCAAAAATAACCATAATCACGAATGTTCCAATGACAAATATATTTTGACTTTTGACCCATTCAGAAAGATCCCAAGTGAACGCTTCGCATAAAAAAGCGAGAAATTGACTTGACTGTTTTATATGTGACAGAATAAAGACCAAAAGACCAAAGTAGATTTTATATCAAACGTATAAAACTGAATTCACAATTTGGTTTTTACGTTTATTACACTTATAACATTGATAATTCATGAATATACTCGTAGTATATTTACACCTATGTATGTTATTATTTATAGTTTGATGAAATTTTATTTATTTAATATTATATTTGATGTCATGTCATGATGTAGTGAATTCAGTAGATAATCGTTAAATGTAAGAAGTGTTGTAAAGAATAAAGTTTTTAATTAAACATTGAGGGTCTAATGAGAAATTATCATTTAAAAATGGAATTAATTAAAATCTTTTTTATCACATTTCATTTATTTACAAACTGACGAAACCAGCAATATTGATTATTACTGAAGCTGATTAATGATTAAGCAGTAAATACATTAGAATTACTGACAATTATTTTTATAATTAGACTGTGAGAAGTAAATAAAATGTCGGAGTGTATACAATGATTAAACTTTAATATATTTATTTATTATAAAATTGTATTAATATACGAAATCAGAAATTTTTTCAAAAAGCAAATACATAATATCCTAATTTACCATGGCAAGCACTATAAGCGTTAAATATTAAATTTTAAAAAATGTTATAATTAAGGCTTTTTCGCATAAAATATAATGTATTTCTTTATAATTCTAAAAATATATAAAAATATTTTGTTTTATTTTACCTTATTGTCTTGGTCGAACGCCCTGGGATAGCAGTTCGCGCTCTATTAGCAACAACACACTGTGTAGAGAAGTTTCAAAATTGTTTGTTTCTTTTAAGACAAAAACTCTCACTGACCTAGACGATGCCAGAATTGTACCACTAAAATTGTAAAAAAAGGATAGAAGTATGCATGAAAATGATATATATTTTTTGTTATATCCATTAAATTGTGAAAAAGCATGACCCGCGGAGGGCATGTATGAAGAGGTTAATGTCTGTGGCCGAGACGAAAGAGGTATGCAGGGACCGTAGCGTTTGGCGCTCCGTCGTCTCTGGCTACCCCGTAAGAAATATGGCGTGAAGATAAATAAATAATAAATAATCAAATTGTGTAAATTATTTTGGTTAAGCCTAAGTAATTGACAACCAATTTTTTAGGTTTTCGGGGCGGGTAGGATAGTGGGAAATAAATAACGACATATACTAGAACCAAGAGTCACAGTAGAGAACACAATGTCTTCCAAATCACTCCATAAAAATTATCGCTACATTTCTCGCAAGATCATTATTATTTGTAAATGAAGAAACTAAACAGTGTTTTTATATTTGTACGTAATTAACAATTGAATTGCACAGCTCAGCGTTACAACAAAAAAAAACATTATTACTTATTAGATATTGCCGAAAGCATTCAATATCTCAAAGTGTGTTTTTCGAATCTAAGCAAGTTTAAGGATAGCATTTTTTTTCAGCATTAATATTCTATAAAAAACTAACATTAAAAGTAAAGTCTTAATATATTGAATACAACGATACACGTATTTACTATATTTATATTTCAATCGTGATGTCGGGAGTCAAGCCGTGTTCTCGGGAGTCAAGCCGTGTTCTCGGGAGGACTATATTCGTAGTAGGCAAGAGCCCGCTTTGAGGCGCGAGTTCAATTTCGACTTGTTTGATGTGTTTAATTGTTTTGTTTGTTTTTGTGCCGACTGACGCTTGCTGCGGTCATTCTAAGTCGAAAACGCTTCCAAAATTGTTAGTTCTATTAAATGTAACCCACTTCAAATTAAGCAAATAGTTTTATAATGGAACGATATAATTAAAACCTATTGAAGAGGCCAGATGAAATGCCCCCTATATGGAATGAAACTGTATTCTATGTTTTTCCAGCATTAAATATTCATTATTATAATATTTACGGTTTCATTGTCTGTTGTTGAATTTTGTTAATGACGTACAATATACGTATATATGAAATTATTTAAAGTTTGTCATAAGCAATAATCGTCGTTAACAATGACACTTGCTATTGTATTATTCTTTATAATTTAGGAATATTCAGATATATCCTCTATAAAACTAGATATATCGCATAAAATTTGAGAATGATTTAATATATTTGTACATATATAAATAAAAAAAATGTTCCGATTCACTCATTTACCACCAGAAAACCTAACATGCTTCGTTTTAAACCTTAATAATTAGACTGTATTAGCTATTAATTTTAACAGTCAATTTAAATCGCATACACAGGATACCTTTGTTCAACCGATGTCGTGAAAAAGAGTTAGCGTTGAATAAAGACAGAATAGCTTCTTAGGTTTTTTCTGTAAACGAGAACAATCCCACCTCTAAATGAAAAGGACATTTAAATGAAATATTGAATCGCATAATGTTATCTTATTTTACACTTTGTTATGTTGAAAAATTATCACTTTTCCCTTATTATTCTGTAGCTAAGGTATACGTCTTTAGACTGTAGTCGATCCTATTGTGTCGGCAGCCATATTGAAATGGTTTATTTTATTTCCTTTACAAAAAGACGTTCAAATATGTTCAAATATTTAGAGCCTGCAATATAACTAATTAACTAAGATAGTTTTTTGACAATCTTTTACAATATTCTAATGTCATGTACCTTATATTTTTTTGGTTTGTACTTATAGCTCTCTTAAAATTAGGCAAGAAAAAATTATTAACAAGGCATGTAGAGTAAAAGACAGATCTATACAATTCGCATTTAGAGATAAATGGATTAAATCAAAAGTAAAGTCTCATTACATATTAGTGCTGTTATGGCATCGTCGTTGTATCTACTAGTTCAAAACATGGACAAACCATAGCATATTTGCCGCGTGAAGTAAAACAAGCGATTACAAATTGCTTTGGGCAAAGCGTAAATTTTAATTTTATCTCTAATACCCAAATGAGCACCGTGACTCGACATAATAAATGTACTCTGAACACGTTAACACCACAGTTGATTTTATAACTACGATGTCTTGCAATGGTGATTTTAATTTGAATATTGATATCTTATAAATACAGTGAACGGTACTGGCTTTGATATGTATATCTTGTATTAAAAGTCAACGTTTTTATCTTCTGACATATTTAAAATTATTTTTAAACTTAAATTATATATTCAATAATAATTTTTGTGCATGGTCCAAAATAATTTAAAAAATCTTGAAATAGAATTCCAGTATATCTTATTACTTATTATCGATATTAATATCTATCACTTACCATCTGTAAATATTGTCAGGTGACATAATATTATAATTCCAACAAATTTAAACAAAGAATATTGAAAAAAAATATTAAAGATCGGCGATCAAATAATAACGGCATTGAATTTATTTAAGCTACATTATCCCGTAAGCAACTAATATCAGAACAAAGCATTATGTATTTATTATATGCAAAAGATGCATTGAGATCAAAAGTTAACTCGAGACTTGATCACGCGAGTCTCGCGGTGACAGTGTATTGTAAAACAACAACTTTACATTTGTATTCGTTTATTTTCAATTACAAATTTTATTTAAAAATTTTGAATTTTTAAACGAATAAAACTATTCTTTTATTTACAATTATCTTGTGCTTTAAATTGTGTTCAAGAAATAAAAATTAAGAATTTCAATATATAATTTCATGATACCAAACTGATTATTACTATAAGTATCTAGAAAAGTTTTCAGAGCCTCGAGTTCCATAACTGCCAAGATCTAGAAGAATTTTTAAATTAATTCTACGGAATGGACCGTGATATCAAATTAAGATATGTAAATCATACAAGTATTTCAAAATAATTTCACTAGTATAGTATAATTTTGTAATATTCGCGAAAGACCAAGAATTTGTTTTATTACTCTAGCAAGAGTAATTAATATACAGAAAATAACATAGTTTTTTCAGCTTAAAAACTTAATTACAAATATTGAAATATAAAATATAATAAATAAAATAATATATTTAACTTAAACGTAACCTATAATCAGTACTATACCAAACATCACTATACCAAAATTTTATCATCAAGGACACATTATCGATATTTTAAGTACAAAATTTAAACATCCTAAGCAGTCGACGCTGACACAGCTCGCTCCTGAGTAATGTCCTGCATTAATATCCCACGTAATTAATTGTTTGCATGTCCGAGAGATCCATCTGAATATACCACTTTAAAATAAATTAACGAACTACCAAACCTCCCCTTTGAGCAGAAATAGGCTTTTGAGTGAATTTTACATCATTAACTTTGTTATTGTGTAACTGGGCTACTACATCGTTACATGAGACCCATGAAAAATACACAACTCAAAAATACGTCACCTTCTTTAAACTCTCTATACTTAATTGGTGCTTTCAAGACGAATCGCTTGTTACTCAGTCATTGTTATTTTAATTGATGTTTGTTTAATTATTAGTGCTCTTAGAAAGTTAATTCAGCAATAATAGCAATACTATGAGTCAGTTAAAGATCTTTTTGTTGTTGGTTGTACATAATGTTGTTGGATCAAACATTATGTTGGTCCGTTCACATAAAAGAAATTACTTAGTAAAAAATATTCATCGCAACGAATTCTCTTCAGCGACTAAAATATTTTCTACCTACTCCCACAAAAATTATGTCAGCGCATTCTCTCCTATTTTCTTTTCTAGATTATGCTGATGCAAGCTTTCTTAATTTGATCAAGGACCTTAATTGGTCCTTAATAAACTTGAGCGAATTCAAACCTTAGCTATAAGGTTCGTATTTGGCTTGCGCAAATATGACCATATTTCACAATTTCATCAACAGCTCAAGTGGCTTACTATTCGTCGACGCGGGGATTTACATGTACTTTCTCTACTGTACTGTGTATTATTCCATCCAATGACACCCTAATACCTAAAGAAAATATTTGAAATTCTAGGGCCACAGGAAGATTTGAGATCGTCACAAAACGGTGAAACACTCTTCCTCTGTCTATACGGGTATCTTAAACGTTAATTTTATTTAAAAATCTGTAAAAGAATAGTTTCTGAGTAAAGATAGATAAAACAACTTCTTAATAAGACTCTGTATATAATTGTATTAATATAAGTCATTAATAATCACTTATTTATCTTAATTATGTAGGTATATAATATAAATAGTGTATTGCATTTTTTTTTTAATTTTATTTAATTTTATTGTATTTTTATAATGTTATTCGTGTGTTATTATTTATATGTATGTTTATAAATATAAGTTTACGCCTCCCACCGGTACCAATGGTTTCTTTTAATTACGTAATATTTGTAAGGTTGCCTGGAAGAAACACCGTTAAGCGATAAAGCCGTTTATTTTACTTTTTATATGTTATTTTGTTTATGTTTTATATTTTATGGTGTAAAAAATGATTTTCATTAAAACAAACCGCTTGTATTTATTATATGAATTATGTTTGAAAACACTTTAATTATGATTTATAATTATTATATATCCATACAAGTGCTGAATGCAGCATGATGATGGTAGTAGGAGTAGTACAAATTTAGATGGTAACATAGCTATTTAAATTTATTTTTGCGTTCAATAAATCATAACTAAATGAAGTAGTTTTCTTTGAGATCTGATGTCTTAGTTTATTTATTTTTCAAATAACTGTAATATGTTTATTCATATTTATATATTACATTTCTTTCAAATAGGATTTTTTCGGATAAGAATATAAATAAGTTCAAGGTGAAGTTGTGATCCTTCTTAGAATTGTTCAAGGGTTAAAAGGTGAATGTTTATTTAGTCTTTAAAGATTGTGTACGATACTAGTCCAGTAGTTTTTTCAGTTAACTAAAGGAAAAGTGACTCGTATCGCCTTTACATATATTTTTATTGTATTGTATTACTTATATCTGTAATTAACTTATAAACTGCAAAAATTACCTTATTTTTGTATATTAATTTAAACATCTTACGCGTTATAAAAATTCAATTTGATATCACGGTTCATTCCATAGAATTAATTTAAATTCTTCGAGATCTGAACAGTTATGGAACTTCAGGCTCTGAAAACTTTTTATAGGTACTTATAGTAATATTCAGGTACCAAGAAATTATATATTTAAAATTGTTATTCTTTTTAATCTCGAATGAAAATCAAAGCACAAATTAATTTCAAATAAAATAATATTTCTATTCATTTAAAAAATTAATTTTGAAATAGAATCCGTATTTTAAAATAAATGTTTATAAATTTCAATTTTTTTTATTCTGTCTTTATAAATAATTTCATTTGTTGGAAAAATTTTGTTAATTACTTCTACAAATTTAATTTTCTTAAAGATATATTACAAAACTTTAATCTCATCAAATATAAACCGAAGATTGCAAAATTACTCCTACCCTCTCGGTCGAGAGGTTTATGGTTAATTCTTAGTCTTCTCTTCTCAGACAATTATCAAATAATTCAGTAATTGTACAAATTTCAACATCTTTACATTCTTAATTATTCTTGGTGAGTTCTTTAAAAGAAGTATTTATATAATATTTTTAAAAAACTTACATAATTTATTTTTTATTTCGAGTCTCAAAACACCAGAACAATTCATGAGTTGAGTATCATTTAATAAAGCAATATGCAATGTACGACAAGTTACTACAATTGTTCATGAGTTACTAAGTCAAACCGAATAGCAGAAGATCTATTCCAATAAATTATCAAATGAGCAACTAAGTTAAGAGTAAAGTTTAAACAATAGACAAGTGTTCGTATGTATTAGAGTGTTAAAAGCTTAACATGTGGCGTAGTATAAATGAATGAGATATAGATAAAAAAAATTAAATTAGAACCACCATTGCCAGACGTTGCATTCATAGAATCAACTGTGGTGTTAACGTGTTCAGAGTACATTTATTATGTCGAGTCACGGTGCTCATTTGGGTATTAGAGATAATTTAAAATTACACTGTACCCAAAGCAATTTGTAGCTGCCTATTTTACTTCACGCAGAAAATGTCGTTAATTTATCCATGTTTTGCACTCATTTTATAGTTGGATATAACAATGATGCCATGACAGCACACTTATGTGATGGGACTCCACTTTTAATTTAATTCATTTCTCTTTCATTGCGTAATGTCTAAAATAGATTTGTCTTTTAATCTACAGGTTTTATAAGTTATTTTTTCTTATTTTATTTCAGGATACCTACCAATAGTATAATAATTAAATTTTAATAATTTATTTTTGTTCTCAAAATTTACTCCTTGTTTATTGTTTTAATTGGATATCATTTTATATACTATGAGAGAGATCAATCCGTCCACAAACTTAAAAGATGATGAAATAAATGTGGAGATAATTTGTCAATAATTCCATTAATATTTGGTTTAGTGTAATCCGCTAGTAAGTCTGATAAATTTCCTTTCGGAGTGCGCCGTCAGTAAAATCGCGGTTTTCTGCTCGCAAGATATAATAGTGGACCCATAGAGGAATAAAAATAAAAGATTCAATGTTAGTGAACCAACAAGGTATCAATTATGATCAAGTGGTTGGATGAAGTTGCTCTCATAGATAGATATGTTAATTTGACTGGATTTCATAACTAGTTTTAAACTGGATTTCACAACTTTTTACTGTGTTGCGAAACTTTTTTTTTTTATGGTATGATTTTGATAGAATCTCAACTCTTTTTAGGTAGTTTTTCTTTACTGGAATTATGGTGGGTGTGTCCTTCCTGTTTCGGTGGGCTTTTATCAGAGATTTTAATATTTTTATTATAAATAACTATAACAGTTTTTTTTATTATAAGAAACTAGAAGTGGTAAATAAACCAGTTTTGCTTTTTATAATAATTAAAAGAAATGTGTTTATTACAAAATTTACAACTTTAGCATTTATTAAGGCGCTCTTCCGTTTCTCCGATATTTTGGCTATACTATAGGCTCCACATCAAATTTAAACACAAAAATTTTATTGAATACCATTTTCAGCTCTCTCTGATTGTTGTGTATGTGTCTCCACTTAAATTTTATTGATCGGTGAGTCAGTGAATCAGTGACAAAATAAAAAAACTTTTATTTGTAACATTTCAAAAACTACTGGTACAAATAAAATATATCTATATAATATTCTTTTGAACTATACTACAAGTTCATTACAAGAACTTTTTAGACTTTTTTACAAAGAAGTTACCAAGACTTGAAAATGCTACGAATCGCATCTTTTTGCTCGACTTGGTGGGGAAGCTTCCGAGATTAGTTTCTATTCTTTCTAATTCATCATCGTCTTGGACTCTCCAATCGGAGATCTTGTTTAGAGCCCGCGCAATAATTCCCTTCTATCATATGAGAGATCATGAGATGATCTCAGTAGAAACTTACTTCTTTGCCTTTGCACACACTCTATCCATGTATTCTCCGTTCCCCCTTTTATAACAAACCGCGTTATTAGTTAAGATATCATCTTGTTACTTGTTTTTCATCCGTATTATGTTATCATATTTTCCTTTCAGTTATAATTCTGAAGTAATATAAAGTTTTGACCTTACCCATAAAGCCACCAGTTTGTAAAATACGAAGAAGATAATTTTGTAATTAGCTATTAAATACTATACCTCAACTCATTCTTTTTTATCATGTAGTCCATTTCGCATTTTTAGGATTTTAAGAAAAACATTATTCCACCCTCCCTTTTTCAGAAATATATCTAAAAGTAAATGAATACAAATATACAGTTTTTCTAAGTTATTCAAGTCAATAAATAGCCTCTTGATTGAATTATAAAATAATACCTGAAGGGCGCCAAACATCTAATGTTATAACTAGCTAAAACCTTAATTATAACATTATCGGAGCATTTTTTAGAATTTACTAATCAGCATTCTTACACATTTTGTAAAAGGTCATTTTGGTCGTTAATTGTATTTTACTCTAATAATAACTCTAGAAAAAAAAAAAATGCTATAATTATATTTAGGCACATCCTTTCGATTGTATAAAATATTTTATTTTGTTTATACATACAACTGTTCCTTAACCATAGCTACAAAATTTATCAACAGTTATATCAACTTCTCTACAATCATGGAACGGTATAACACAATTATATACATTTACTCTTACAACTTATATTCTCTCTGGTTATTATTTTGTATAATTATTACATTATATGAATGTTTATTAACGTTTATATATTACATTTATTTCAAAGGGGACTTCCTTGGATATGACTTATAAAAGTTTAGAACGAATTTGTGACCCTTTTTACGATTATTCAAGGGCTAAAGGAGCGAATGTTTATTCAAAGACTGTAGATTTTGTTAAAGTTTTTTTGTAAAGTTAAAGGAAAAGGAATCGTATCGCTTTACATATATATTTAATATTTTTTTATAATATCTTTAACTTTTTCAAATGGAAAAACTACGTTTATTCTCGAAAGCACAACTTAATTTCAAATAAATTAATATATGTTTTCGTTAAAATTAATATATGTTTTCGTTCGTCGTATCTGTATTTGCAAATAAACGAATATAATTAAAAATTTTGTTTTGTCTAATCAAGTTTATATAAATTGATTGAATGTGAAGCTATTATATAGTAAAGTAATTAAGATACTCAACAATATTAAGAAACAAAGCCAAAAAGGTGGGTCGATGGTGAATCGGTAAATGTGTAGTGTTGCGGGACTGCAAAGAGGTTTTAAGGACAGGCGACGTCCGACAAAGTTTTTATTTCCCAAGGGACACACCGATCGTAGTGCCGCCCAGGTGCGCCCGTGAAGGAAACCTATATTATTTGTTTGGGCGGAACTTTCTGGTCTCGCGTGAGATAAGCAAATTATGTTTTTATTTCCAACGCCATCTTCTATTTAATTTATCGTACCGTAATTTATTGAACCCTTGCAAAACCGAGCCTAAATTAGTTCAATATTAATTGGAATAGCTGCTCCAATTGTTATACAAATTTGAAAATAACTAATAGTATAAGTAAATAATTATAATGGCGTCATAATAATTTAAACATATTATTTTTTTCAACGAAATAAAAAAACAATTTGCATTTAATTACCGCAAATAGAACGCCTCGCTTACACCTCTTTTCTACAGTCAACAGCAGTATGGCGACTAACTACACAATGATAAACATACGAAATATTCTTTCAAGAAAATCAAAAGACCTAATAACATTTTGCGATTCAATGTTATATATTTTATTTAGATAAATTACAGTTCATTTTATACGAGTATGTTGTTGGGATTGTTATCATTAACTGAAAGAAACCGTTGCATTGAAAAGGAATTGTCATGGCGTACTTAATCATAAATTTATTGTGCTATTATACCAAAATTTATCAAAATACAAAACATAAAACATTATATAATATTCGGCTATTCTGCTTACATTCAACATTAACTAGCTCTGTTTTACGACTTCGGCTGGACAAATCATTTAAAGAGTGCTAGATTTTTTATTAAATCATTCCTACTATTTTACAATTTTGTCATAGATATGCATTAATAACAAAATCCAATTCCTGCTTCATAAAACTAATTAAATTTTAAAACGCAGCAACTTAGACTATGCCTTAATAACGTTCTGTCTGTTCTATATTAAATCAATTTTATTATTATTTATAACTATTGCATATTCATATCGATAAACTACTTAATACCCGGTGCTTTGATCCATTATCACATTATAGGAAAAGAAATTCCTTATAAGATATTATAATCTTTAAGCTCACTCAGATTATACTCACAAAAATCAGAAAAGTTTGTTATGATTATTAATATAAGGTTTATAAATTTAGATAACAACAGAGATATTTCAAATAAAATTTTACGTTCAATAAATCATAAATAATTGGATTATCTTTCTTTGAAATCTTTAAGGTAGTTTATTATTTTTATAGTTTTCAAATAAGTGTAATATGTCTATTTGTCTTTATATATAAAATTTCATTCAAATAAGATTTTCTTGGATAAGAGTTTAAATAAGTTGAGGGTGTAATTGTGGCCCTTTTTACGACCGTTGAAGGGCTAAAGAAATGAATGTTTATTAAAAATGGCTTATAGATTTTTTTTCATGTCATTCGAGTAGCTTTTTAGTAAAGTAAACATGAAATTGCTATCGATTCACATATACTTCAAATATTTTTTATAATATCTGTAATCAACTTCACAACAACCAAACTACGTTATTTTCTCTATTACAAAGTATAAACAAATTATTAAAGTTTAGTAAAATCATTTTGAAATACTTGTGAATATTTGATTTAAATATCTTACGAGTTATAAAATTCAATTTGATATCACGATCCATTTCGTAGAATTAATTTAAAAATTCTTCGAGATCTGGACAGTTGTGGAACTTGAGGCTCTGAAAACTTTTTGTAGGTACTTATAGTAAAATTCAGCTATCAAGAAATTATATATTTAAAATTCTTATTCTTTTATACCTGCACAAAAATTAAAGCACAAATTAATTACAAATAAAATAATATTTCTATTCGTTGCACACAATATAATATTATGAAAATATATATATAAATATATATATATATAAATTTAATATAGCTTTCAAAACATGATTTTTTCTATTTACAAAATGTAAAGTTATTGTTTTAGAGTACAGTAACAGGAAACAATTAAATCTTATTTATTCTACATTTTGCTTATAATTATTTTACAAATATGTTTATTATGGTTTTTTTAATATTGTGTTTGTATATTTAGACAATGTTAAGCCATAATAATTGTACTGGTCGGACCCCCTACTATTGGAATCATACTAGTGAGACTTTAAACCATGGAACTTTTTAAAAACCCATTCTGTTCCTACGAATGGAACATATCTGAATACAACGTTTTGTTAATAGATTAAACCTGAATCCATATTACATTTCACAATGACTGTAATACGACTATACGACGCATCGGCTCAAAATAAAGTATAAGATAATTATGAATTATAAATTTTGTTTAAATGTTTCAAATCTTTATAATTTTTAACGTCCTAATTGAGTTTGATTATTAGAAGTTATAATATGTATATATAATATTATCAAATTACACATCTAAAATATCATTACGAACAGATTATTCCATTTTCACGAACGAACTTTGTTCGTTCTGTATTGTTTTCACTTTTCTCGGATGGATGAATGTATGGATATCTGTGGACAGGAAAAATTTTCATTACTATCGAGAGATGGCGCTATTTATAATTTACTGATTTAGTATATTTTCATATTTAATTATATCATTATTTTGTATTATTATTAATCACATCTTTTTGTAATTTTTTAGTAAATATAAATAAACATGTATTTAATGTTTTCTTTTCTTCAATAAATAATGATCATTTTACTTAAAAATCAATAGTTTTTTATTAATATTCATAATTTTGTCAAAGTTCTTTTGCGAAATACCCTGGGTATTTGCATCTTCACTGGTTATAAATAATTTCATTTGTTAGATAAATATTTATTAATTACTTCTACAAATTATTAATTAATTTTCTTAAAGATATATTACGAAACTTTAATCTCATCAAATATAAACCGAAGATTGCAAAATTACTTCGACCCTCTCGGTCGAGAGGTTTATGGTTACTTCTTAGTCTTCTCAGACAATTATCAAACAATTCAGTAATTGTATAAATTTCAACACATTTACATTCTTCATTATTCTTGATAATTTATTTAAAAGAAATAATTATACAACATTTAAAAATTGTTATATAATGCCTTTTATATCACATCATACTCTTAAAACACCAAAACAATTCATAAGTATCATTTAATAAAGCGATATGCAAGAAGTCAGAAGAGTTACCACGATTGTTCACAAGTTACTTACTATAACAAACTATATAAAAATTGATATACTTAAGAATTTAGAAATATAATATGTTCGGTGGAGGTTAATGTATCTAAGTTTTCCTTGCCTTACAAATGTAATTTTTAAACGCGGTAATCCGCATTTTTCGTGGAATTATAGTCCATTCTCATGCTACCACAGAAGTTAAGAAGTCGAAAGAAACTTACCGCGCGACTACCATGATCACCAGAATCGAACGAGTACTCTAGTTAACTTGTGATCTCAATGCGTCTTTTACATAATATAAATACATATTACATAATAAAGATACTAGTCACTTGCGGGATATTTTTATTAATTCCTTTCATTTTTAGGCCCATGTAGAAAATCGATTGTATTAAATTATCAAATGAGCCACTAGGTTAGTCATAACACAATTCAAGTTTAAATAATATACGAGTGTTTAAATGTGTTAGAATGTTAAAGTTTGTCATGTGGTTTAAAAATATTGAACCTAGTAACATCAAATGTCTAATAAAATAGGGCGTAGAATAAATTAATGAGATATACATAAAAATATTAAAATTATAAACACCATTGCCTGACGTCGCATTCAGAGAATCAACTGTGGTGTTAACGTGTTCAGAGTACATCTATATGTCGAGTCACGGCGCTCATTTGGGTATTAGAGATAAAATTAAAATTTACGCTGTGCCCAAAGCACTTTGTTACTGCCTGTTTTACTTCACGCGGAAAATAGGCTTTGGTTCATTTATGCATGTTTCGAACTCATTTCATACGTGGATGCAACAATGATGCCATGATAGCACCATTATGTGCAATTTACAATCTGGGCCCTAGAGATTCTTTAAGAAATAAGTTTAAGCAAATTAATGTACTTACGGTCGCCAGTCAGTATATTTTTGAAAATCTTAAATATGTACATAAAAATACTGACAATTTTATTAAGCATAGTGATATACACACTATAAATACCAGGAACAAACACAAACTCGCGCTACCTGTTACTCGACTTAAAAAAGTGAGTAAATCTTTCATGGGGCAATGTATACAGTTTTACAACAAAGTCCCAGCAAACGTTCAAGTATTACCATTTAACAAATTTAAGAGAATAGCTAAGGAACGTTTGTGTGCAAAAGGATATTACAATGTATCTGAATACTTAGAGGATAATGCACCGTGGGTATGAAGCGATCGCTGCCAGGCTGCTTCAAGATTATTTATTTAATATTGTGTAATGTATTTATGTTATTTTGAATTTAAGGAAAAAACAAAAAAACAAATGACAATCCCGCTGAGTTTCTGTCGCCAGCTCTTCTCAGGTCTGTGGAAATAATTTTCCGAGCTGGTGGTAGCTTTGACAATGAAAAAATGTTTTGTATGAAACTTATTTTCAATAAAGATTTTTGATTTGATTTGATTTGATTTGATTTGTGGTGAGACTCCACTTTTATTTGAATCCTCATATCTTTAATTGCGAAATGTTTACAAAATATGAAGCTGTTCTTGTTTGGAAATTTACCTGCTGGTAGTTATTTTTATCACATATCATTTTATATATGGTAGAAATCAATAAAATGCAAATGTACATAGACTTAATAAATTGTCAAATGAGAAATGTTGGAATAATTTGTTATTGAGGATTCATTGTTCTTTGGTTTAGATACATAGTAGAACCAGGATCGTCCTTGTGAAACCGATCCTGAATCACTTTAAAATTAATTGCAATAGACGCTCCAACTGTTATGAAAAGTTGGAAGTAATTATCAATCTTAGTTAATTACTAAAATACGTTTTTTACCAATCCACGATGCAACAGGAGCATATTTTCTAATCCTATTTCCTGCAGTCTATTAAATGGCTTAGCTACACTATGATAAACATAAAGAAAGAAAAACAAAAGACGAAATAAGTTCAAGTTATACAATTCAACATTACATATTTTATTAAAATGATTTACGGTCCTATTTACTATACACGTGTATGTTGCTGGGATTGTTCTCGTCAAAAGAGAGATTACGTGGCATTGGAAACGAGCTTGCAAAGAATCCTTAATAAATAATAACTTCTTATATGCCAGAAATTCTACGTTGTGCTATTAATTTACATTTATAAATTTAATAATACCATTCGAATATTCTGTTTTTATTCAACAATAATTCTCTTACGTGACCTCGAGTGAACAAAGGTATGCTATGTATGCAATTTCAATAATAACTAGTAATATGGTTGTAATATTACGGCTATGTGGTGGTAAATGATAAATGAGTATAAATATTTTTATATTAAATAATTCTTAAATTCTTATCATATATATCAAGTACCTTATATATACCGCATCTTTGCTAATTATAAAGAATAACAATACTTGCTCATACCACCTTTATGCAGACGATCTGCAAATTTACGCTGCGGCATCGATCACTAATATTGATGACGCTATCAAACAATTAAATGATAACCTTGTCTTAATTTCAAAATGGGCAGGAAACTTTGGTCTTGCAGTCAATCCGCTCAAATCTCAAGCAATTATCGTGGGTAGTTGGAACTATATCTCTAAGTCGCGCGAAATGGTGTTACCTAATATTGTTTTTGACGGTATTCCTATCCCATTTACTACTACAGTTAAAAATTTAGGTATCATAATTGATCAAACTCTGTCCTGGGCACCGCATATTAATGAAATCAGTCGTAAGTTATTTTTTTCTCTTCACTCGCTTAAAAGATTACAACATTTTTTACCAATAAAGACCAAGGCTATGTTGGCTAATTCGTTATTATTACCTCTCATTGATTATTGTGATGTAGTCTTCCTGGATCCTTCTTCGGAGTTGTTATTAAAGCTTGAACGTCTTCAAAATGTAGCAATAAGATTTGTTTTCGGTTTGCGGAAGTTTTACCACGTAACTGAATTTCGCAAGAATTAATTGGCTACCGATTAAATTTAAAAGAAATACGCATATACTCTCACTCCTGTACAATATTCTTTTTAACCCCGCGTCACCAATATATTTAAAAGAACGTTTTAAATATTTGTCCTCCCTAAGTAAAGATCGCTTGAGATCCGGCGCTAATTTAACACTTGCTGTTCCTATTAGCAACTCACATTGCTACTCAAGGTCTTTTACTGCTCAAGCAGTGAAATTATGGAATAGCCTCCCGAGATTCATTCGTGAGTCATCTTCTTTAGACTCCTTTAAGAAAAACGTCCGCAGGTTTTACGAAAACGAATAATAAATACCTGTTGAAATTTACGAGTATATATATATATGTATCTATTTAAGTTATATTTTTATATATTTTATATAAGTATTGGTTATATTACGACAAAGCAAGCCCATGTGGGCAATATTTTATTGTTATGAGTAGCATTTTGGATTAAATTAGTTTTAGTTACTTAGTTCTTTATAGTTATTTTCTTTTTCTTTCATATTATTGCTTTTTTATTGTGTTCTTTCACTTTAGTTTACCATGTGATATGTTTTATTTGTTCATTCATCCAGAGGTTGACTGGAAGAGATCCCTTCAGGGGATAAGTCCGCCTTTGTGCATAATTTTTTTTTCTTGTTATACATTAAGCTATGTACTTTAATATTATTTATGTACAATAAAGAGCATACAAACAAACAAACAAACTATTTCTTATTGTTAATAGTGATTGTTGTTTATAAAACACTTTAAACAAAGTCGTATATACGTATGTTGTACGTAAATAACAACATTCAATTACAGACAGTCATACCGTAAATATTATTACAAAGAAAATTTAATGCACGAAAACCATAGAATACAATTTCATTTCACATAGCTGGCATTTCATCTGACCTCTTCAATACGGCTTTAAATATTTCGGTCCATTTTAAAACTATTTGCTCAGCTTGACGCGGGTAACATTTAATAGAACTAACAGTTTTGGAAGCATTTTCGACTCAGAATGACCGCATTAAGCTTCAGTCGGAACAAGAACAAACAAAGTAGTTAAACTCATCAAACGAGCCAAAATTGAAGCCGCGCCTCAAAGCGGGCCATTGCCTGCTACGTATGTAGACCTCCCAAGAACACGGTGTGACTGCGTCGAATTACTTCGACGAAAATCTTAAAGCTTAATGCTTTAATTGATTACGATTGAAATATAAATATGATATTTACGTATATGAATATATCTGTGAAATTTTAATGTTTAAGACACTTATAGGATTAGGTGTAATTAGGTAGGTCAGGACATACACTTACTTATACTTAAGGTGAAATATGTGGACTAGGTCAGAGTCACGTGTAATTTCTATTCATAATTCTTTAGATTGAGCTTAAACCTTTACACCGCTTTTCATGGATAGAACCTAAAAAATAATACTTTTATACAAAATGTCTATCCTCATTCTCTATTTCACTTTAGATAGAATTTTACTATTATCTTTGCCATAATAGAAAACGACACAAAAAATGTCAAGTTTCTATATTCATGGGATTATGCTGTTATGGTATTACGGTGTGTACAAAGTGATCCCAAAGCGTCCGACTAAAGCTGTGAGGATGGTGTGTATACGTTCTTTATGCCGACGAGTCACACATAACCACACTTGCCCTTCCCTGTACCTGAAAGTGCAATAGTAAATCCTTAAATCACGAAAAGTCCATTCGAATACGTAATGTTTGTTTTTTAAATATACTTAAGATTTTGCTTCATTATAAATACATGTTCCTTATTATTTATTATTATTTTTTATTAAACAAGTACATTCAACATACGAAAATTTATCTCGTATATTTAGTAAAAATTTCAGACAGTATGATGTTTCGGTCATTTTCAATAAATGATGACAACATTTGTGGCAACTTGGACTCTCTCTACCTTATTGAAACAATTATTTGTATAGAAAAGAAAATGAAAAGAATATAATTACCTTCTTTTCTTTCTAGTTACAAATCAGAAGTAATATACATTTTTGACCTATGTAATACAAAAAGCCCTGTTTGTAAAACACGAGAAAGGTAAATTTGTCCACTCGATATTGATATTCGTCCTCTGGAAGTGTCCTCGGACGGGATGGATCATAAAATATACGTAGACACTTCAATATGGATGGGTGAAAGCACCCCGTTTATGCCCACTTAGAAAAATTTTTGGCTTAATTCAGCACGTCGTTACTCTTATATCTTCATAATGCGAGAAATTCATGTGAAAAATATCTAATCAGAGTAAAGAGGCCATGTAATTAGCTATTATATGGTGATGCTTCAGCTCAACCTTTTTTTTATCGTGAGAACCATTTCATATTTTTAGGATTTAGTACTTGATTCACGAACATAACCAAATATTATTCATCCATTTTTAATGTGATTAAAACTAAATAAGATAAATTAATAAACGTTTTTAATATTATTCAACTCAATAGTGACTTGTTTGCATCTTATTTAAAAGCTATTTAAAGTTTTAATTGTAACGTAAACCTAATATTTTCAAATAACATTATAATGAATATTTATTAGTAACTAGTAAACGTTGTAAAACATTTCGTGATATTAATAACTTAAAGGTTTAGTAGCTGTCAAATATATTTATTGTTAGTGTTTTATATTCCCAAAGGATAAATAAGATAAAAATAAATTAACATATGAGACATAATACTAAAGCTTGCACTGGCGTGATTGCACTGTGGAAGGTATCCCAGCGACCACATGTTCGAGTGCTGCGAGTGTTAATGTCATTTATGAATATATTTTTCAAAATATATATTTAAAATTCTTATTCTTTTTAATCTCAAATAAAAAACATGGCATAAGTTAATTTGAAATAAAATAATATTTATATTCATTTAAAAATTAATTGTTGAAATCGAATCTGAATTTTAAAATAAATGTTTATGATTTTCCATTTCTTTTCAAATAAAGATTATTTATAATTAACGGATTATGAAATTGTTGTTTTATAGTACACTAATAAGAAACAATATCATAAACCTTGAGAATCAAATCCATAAGGTGAATCGATGGCGAATCGGTAGATGTGTAGAGTAGCGAGTCTGCAAAGAAGCTTTGAGGACAAGCGACGTACGACAAAGTTTTTATTTCCCAAGGGACACACCGATCGTAGTGCCGCCCAGGTGCTCCCACGATGGAAACCTATATTATTTGTTTGAGCAGAACTTTCTGGTCTCGCATGAGATAAGTAAAATATGTTGGTATTTCCGAGGAGATCTTTTATTTAATATTTTGTTCCACTGTTAAATTTGCAGTTAAAAACGAAAATTAAATTTTATTTATTCTATATTTTACAAATGTATTCTTTGTGTATTTTTCGTATCATTGTATATATATACTCGATGATCAAGTCTTATTATTGTACCGATTATGAATATTATTAAGTGTAAATTATTCTATTTTTATAAATAATTTCATTTGTGAACTAAATTGTTATTAATTAATTATACAAATTTAATTTTCGTAAGCATATATAACACAACTTTAATCTCATAAAACGTAAACCGAAGATTGCAAAATTACTCCGATTTTCTCGGTCGAGAGTTTTATAGTTACCTCTTAATCTTCTCAGACAATTATCAAATAATTCAGTAATTGTTTAAATTTCTACACATTTACATTCTTCACTATTCTTGATGAGTTCTTTAAAAGAAGGAATTATATAAAATTTAAAAAACTGTTACATAATTATTTTTATTTCGAGGATCAAAACACCAGAACAATTCATGTGTATCATTTAATAAAGCGATATGCAAAGTAAAAAAAGTTACCACAATTGTTCATGAGTTACTAAGTCAAACCGAATATCAGAAGATCTATTCTAATAAATTATCAAATGAGCAACTAAGTTACTTATAAAATACAATTAAAGTTTAAACAATAGACAAGTGTTCGTATGTATTAGAATGTTAAAAGTTTAACATACGGCTTAGAATAAATTTCTGAGATATACATAAAAATATTAAAATTAAAACCACCATTGCAAGACATCGCCTTCAGAGAATCAATTGTTTTGTTAACGTGTTCAGAGTACATTTATTATGTCCAGTCACGGCGCTCATTTGGGTATTAGAGATAATATGAATGACTGTTTTACTTCACGCGAAAAAAAAAACGTTGTTTTTTTATCTCATTTTATAGGCGGATACAACATTGATGCCTTAACAGCCCCATTATGTGATGAGACATCACTTTTAGTTGAATCTATTTCTTTTTAAGACTACGTGGATGGCACAAACGAAAGAAATAATATTTTTCGTCACAAACAGAGGAGGTTTCATTGTATGGAGGATTTTAAAAATTGTATTTGGCTCTGTACCTTACGTAATGCTATCTCAGCGATCGGTTCTCTTTATTAACCCAAACAAAGTAATTAAATACATCATACGAGCTAAAATTGAAGCCGCACCTCAAAGCGGGCCAATGCCTACTACGAATGTAGATGTTCCGAGAACACGGTTTGACTGCGTTGAGTAACTTGGATGAAAATTTTAAAGTATTAAAACGATTAAAATGTAAATATAGTAGTATAGTATACGAATATATCCAATAATTTCTAAATATAGTAATAAATTAATGTTTGAGTAACTTATAATACTGAATTAACACTAATACTGAAAGTTACTAAAATACTTATAAAAATGCTTTTATTTACAAGAATACTAATGTTAATTCTGAAAAAACATAGAAGAAATTCTGCTTGCCTTTTTGTGTACTCTATATTCTAAGTAATTTCCTTATGAGTTGTGATACAATATGTAGACTGTACCACAAATGTTTTACAAATTACTAATTAATTAATGGTAAATGTTTTACAAAATACCATCCCCTTTCTCTATTATACCTTTAGAGGTAGAATTTTGCAAATATCTTTGTCATTAAACTTATAAGTCATAAAAGAAAACTACACATAAAATA
This sequence comes from Melinaea menophilus ssp. n. AW-2005, assembly GCA_918358695.1. Taxonomy (NCBI): domain Eukaryota; kingdom Metazoa; phylum Arthropoda; class Insecta; order Lepidoptera; family Nymphalidae; genus Melinaea; species Melinaea menophilus. The sequence continues at coordinate 12,813,625 of OU911055.1, forward strand.
TCAAGTTTCTATACTAAGTGGGCTAGGCTGTGTTGGTTCTTGTGTTATCACGTTGATTGCGAACGGTGGCGTCTCGTGGCGTCCGACTGAAGCTATGAGGGTAACCGTGAATTTTTTTTGTTTACCTATCCGTTTACATGTATATATATACACATAACCTCCTCTCTCCTGGACCTGGCCATGTTAGATCAGTTAATCCCTACAAGTCTTTTGGTATACACATAACGTTATTGTATTAAATATATTTACACTTCTACATATTCCATAAATTAGAAAACTGAAATCTCTATTATAATTTCACTTAGAAATTGAGAATGATTGCAAAATTGTCTAAAATTGGATCGAAGAACCGAAATGAAAGTGGGAAGCAATTACATGTAATAAGCTCCGGCAATAGGTGTGTGTATAATACAGGATTAAATAAACGTTATCAATACAGGCCGGCTGGCAGTCCGCGGGTCGTCGATACTTAATTAACTGCGAACATAAAACTAACAAAATAGTTTTATCATAACAACTTATAATACGCCGTGTTACACTGTTTTACTGCGAAATTACATTTTTATTTATCCATGAAATGCCTATTTTATTTTAATATTTAATTCTAGGGTCCTGCCCTAAGATCCATGTACACACTCCGACATTTTTTGCTTGAGACAATCTAATTGTAAAATAATATTGTAAATAATCATAAAGTGTTGATAGTTTAACTATTTTCATTTATCAGATAATAATGTGGTAATATAGGTTTCATCAATCGATGAATGAGAGACAGGGGGAGGCCTCGAGTGACCTTCGAAAACACAGTATCTATGATACTGGAGGAAAGTCACGTAAAAAGCATGAGGACCCTCCGGAGGGCATGTATGAAGAGGTTGATGTCAGTGGCCGAGGCGAAAGAGGTATGTAGGGACCGCAGCGTTTGGCGCTCCGTCATCTCTGGCTACCCCGCAAAGGAATATGGCGTGAAGTTAAATAAATAAATAAATCAATTCATCGATAAATAAATAAAGTGTATTTACAAAATTTTTATGTTTCCTGTTGGTTTCTTTAAAAACTTTTTTCTTTTACGACACTTGCTACATTTATCGAATATCTACTAAATTCGCTACATGAAATATAATATCAAAAACATAAAATGTTATCAAACCATAAATAATAACATACATAGGTATAAATATTTTATGTTTATGAACTGTCAATGTTATAAGAAAAAGTGTAACAAATGTAAAATCCGAACTGTGAATTTAGTTTCATGTGTTTGAAATAAAACTAACTTGGTCTTTATTCTGACACAAATCTAAGACACAAGGCAATTTCCCGCTTGTATATGATTAGTGGTCACATGGGATGTTCCAGATTGGGTCAAAAGTTAAAATATATTTCTTTAGAACATTTATGTACGTGATGGTTATTGTTATGAACAACTCAACCTTTGAATAATTTAGAACGATAAGTAAGTCAATTTTTTATTAATTAAATTTTACTCTCCTTAATATACAAATATATTTAGTTATAAATTTAAAATATCGAAGTCTATTAAATTTATTCCGAGATATTAAGCAATTTTTTGAATTTTCGGTAAATTATATGACATTGTTAATTTCAGATTTTATTAATATTATCCACTTAAAAATTTGCAACAAATAATTGCAAAATTCATCAAATCAAGGCAAATTAACAGCAGTGTCCTCATAATAACGTTTCCAGTTTTTTATCATTGTATACTTTGTTTTACTTTAAGAGTGTTATATTCAAATTTATAATCTATATATACATATATGTATATGACAGTTTCTAACTAATGTATATACGTATTTTAACAAAGTATGTATATATATATACCATAATCAGTACTATACCAAAATACTAAATACCATTATTAGCTGCATGGGCGACTGTTTAATTTTTTAACATTAAATTTTAGAATTTAACAATAGTTAAATAATATGGTGTTAATTGCAATAATATATCCTCATATTATAATATATTCCTTCCTGATATAAATTATTTTTTGTCACTAAAAATAATTAAGTTTTTTATCCAAGCCGAGACCTGAAAACAATATTATTAGTGTTTTGCCAACTTGTCAGATCGTACCCCATCTGATGCGATTACATCAATTTTAATATTTGCTATAATAATTTGTTGTGTCATTAGACAACTGCTTAAAATAATATGTCATATTATATTAAAATTACCAATACCAATTCTTAATATTATTATATTATATAATTCCATATACTACTTAATTACGAGCATTCTGAACCATCATAAAATTGCAGGAAGAGAAATACCACAAGATATTATAATAATAAGCTCACTGATATTATGTTTACTGTAAACTGAATTGAATTTCTTTTGTCCTTCTATTATTATTAATATAAAAAATCATACATTTAAATGTTTACGGAGACTGTTAATCATAAATAATTGAATAAGCTTTCTTTGAGACACGATGACAAATTTTATTAAAAAATATGAATTATTTTCAAATAAATGTAATTTATTTATTTACGTTTATAAATAACATTTTTTTCAAAAAGGATTTTCTTGAGTAAGAGTTTAAACAAGTTTAGGCGGTAGTTGTGATCCTTGTTACGATTGTCCAAGGTCTAAAGAAGTGAACGTTTATTCAAAAGCTTTATAGATTTTATTCGGTTCCATTCGTATAGGTTTTTTTAGTTATCAACTGAAAGGAAATTCGTATTTATTTCCATATATTTTTAATATTTTTATAATATCTGTAATCAACTCTTTCAAATGGAAAAAAAAAACTACGTAATATTAATTAGTCTTGCTAGATAATATAACTTCAAGAATAAGTTCCGCGAAAATTATAAAAATATTAAAATCTAGTAAAACATTTTAAAACACTTGTGAATGTTTGTTTTACATAGTTTATGAATTATAAAATTCAATTTGATGTCACGATCCATTTCGTAGAATTAATTTAAAAATTCTTCGAGATCTGAGCAGTTATGGAACTTGGGGCTCTGAAAACTTTTTGTATTTAATTACAATAATAATCAGGTAGGTATCAAGAAACTATATTAAAATTATTACTCTTCTTATTCAAAAAATTAGGTACAAGTTAAAATAAAATATTGTTTCTATTCGTTTAAAAATTTAAATTGTGAAATAGAATCTGTATTAGAAAATAAACGAATTGCATTACGTTGACTTTTTTTAATCAAGTATTTACCAATTAAAAAAATGTAAAGTTGTTGTTTTATAATATAGCAATAGAAACCAATATCATAAACGTTAAAAATCAAAGCCATAATCAATGGTGAATCGGTAAATGTGTAATGTAGCGAGACTGCAAAGACGCTTTAAGGACAGGCGACGTGCAACAAAGTTGTTATTTCCCAAGGGACACACCGATCGTAGTGCCGCCCAGGCGATCCCGCGAAGTAAACCTATATTAGCTGTTTGAGCGGAATTTTCTGGTCTTGTGGGAGATAAGTATAATATGTTTGTAATTCTAGCACCATCTTCGATTTAATGTTCCTTTGTTTAATTTGTAGATTAAAACTACAATAACATTTTATTTATTCTACATTTGGTTTAATATTATTTTACAAATGTATTCTTTATTTACGTACATTACAATTGTGTGTACAAATCTTGTCAATGTTTGTGTATATATCTAAGTCTAAGCCTAATCGTAGTACTGATCTGACCCTCTGCTATTAGAATTATGCTATTGAGACTCAAACCATTAATTGTTAACGTCATAGTTGTGTAGAATAAAAAGTTGTTTAATATCATTTATTTATTCATTTATATATTTTCCACTTTGAAGCAATACTAATGATCATTAGTGTACGTCAAGTGGGAGTGGAAATAAGCCCTTCTGTAAGGATACTTCACAACTTAAAATTAAGGCTACGAGGTTTTCAGCTACGCGTCCTGGTCTGAGAAGAATCATACAACAAACTGAGCCGAGTATTTCTTTATTGTGATCACTGTTTCACAACCGTCAATATGAAATTACAAGTAAACATCATACATTTCATTTTTACAAATAAATTCTTTTGTAAACCGAAGTTTGTCAAGTTACTACGACAATCTTAGTCGAGAGGTTTATGTTTATCTCTCTCCCTCTTTCTCTCTCTGAGTCCTTTCAGACAATTCCAATTCCGGTTATTCAGTATTTATATAAATTTCAACTTCTTTACATTCTTTATTTAAGTTATATACGTCCTTTATATCAAGTCTTAAAACCAAACCAAATGGTGAGTTTCTTTTAATAAAGCGATATACAAAATAAAGAAAGTTGCAATTGTTTACGCATTAATTACTGGGTCAAATAGAATTTATATACTAAGAAGTGTTAAAGGAAATGATTCTTGAATGATAGGTTGATGAATCAATTTATGCCTACTAAAATAGTGCAGTGTTTCTCAAAAAACTCCGTTAGAATGGCATCACAGAAGTTAAGAAATTGAAATAAACTAGCACCGTGTTCAAATTTTAACTTAAAATATTTTTATTTAAGAAGGGATTTACACGCACTTTTGAATTACTTTATTCCACACATTTCGATCATCTAAAAACTTTTGAACGTTACAATAAGATTTATTTAATAATACACTTTTGATATTAGAATTAAAACCAAGAAAAGGAAGGTCTAAGATATCTTGTGGAACTTTATTATATATGCGTATACTCAAACCCATGACGAATTTATTAACTTTTTGAAGACGAAAGTTTGGCGTTACAAGTTTGTTTTTAATTCTCTTAATTATCGCATGTCTGTTACTGTTTTTCATATAAATATTTAAATTTTGCCATATAAATAATATGTTATTAAATAAGTATTGAGAATCGATTGTAAGATAACTTATTTCTTTAAAAACATCTCTCAGAGAATCTCTAGCTTTTAAATTGTAAATACCCAAAACAAGTCTTTTTTGTAAAGCAGCATTTCCTTAATAAAATACCTTATAAAATACTATGAAAATAGATTCAGGTGAAAAGCAATCAAGCGCAGCGCTACGTACATACACCATAGTGGTGAATTTTGTACAGCAACGTGTGATGGTCCATGTAATCAAAGGCTTTGGACAAATCGCAAAACACTCCGATATCGTAAATGTGCTTAAAAAGTCGTTCAGTTGCACTTGCCGAAACCACATTGTTCACTTTGCATGATCCCATTGCTATACACAAACTCTGTAATCTGATTTAGATTATTTTTTCGAAGATCTTACTTAAGGTCGGTAAAACAGAGATAGGCCTATAATTTCCGGGTTCAAGTCAACTTTTAAACAAAGGAATTGCTTTACTGTTTTTCATCAAATCTGAGAATACACCGGATTTAAAAAAATTGTTGAAAACAAGAGATAATTGCCACAATAATACCCCACGGTAATAACATTTATAAAAATCCGTACCCGCAGGGGGACACGCGTGGGTAGATCTCGTGTGTAACTCGTTTAAAATATAACTCACTACCTAACAATAATACATGATGCCGTTGTTTACATCAAACATTTTCAAGCAAAAAGCGGTTTTTTTTTCTCAGAAATGGTATGTTTTTTGGAAATACTTTTGATACATAAATTTAGAGTAAAAAATAACCTTTGTATTAAAAATATTTGAGACGAGGGAATGTTACCAGAAAAAAGTTGACGTGGTTTTACCTACCTTAAATTTTCAAGCTAAAAGTGGTTTTTATTTTTTTTCTCAGAAACGGTACCTTTTACGGAAAAAACTTCTAATACTTAAATTTAAAGTAAAAAATAACCTTTCTATTAAAAATACTTGTGATGTAAGAATGTTTACCAGAAAAAAGTTATGAATTTTTTTCCAAAAATTTTCGGTTTTTTTACCCCCACCCCTAAGTTATTGAAGTTAGGTTTTCGGTTTATCTACATTAGTTATAGGTATTCATCAAAGACATCATATAATATGAACGCGATTAATCTTCTTTGTATAGGGAAAAAGTTATGGTCGAAAAACTAAAATCAGAAAAAGTGAGGCCCTAGCGTCCCCTGTACTCCGATTTCTCTGGTTAACGAACTTGACCTTCATTTTAGGATGATTGATTTTTGTGCAAAGTTTAAAAGCGAACCGAGTGAAACTGCGGCCGCTATCGTGCTGACAAAAGTCGAATCTGGACGCACGCACGCATATATATATATATATATATATATATAAACTTTTTGACCAATGGTCATTTCGGACTCAGCTGGTCATAAGAAGACCTCCTGTGAAGAAATTTTTCCAAAATTCGAAAGTAGGGGACAAATGAATGGGCAGACCGAATTCTTCGAGGTCTACCCAATAGTACCAAGTAATTCAACTGACATACCCCAGAGATTGCAAGTTTTCTTCGGATTTAAGGTTCTAAAAGTTTAAAGCAAAACATTTGTTACTGACACTAACGTTTTTGTTCAATTCGGCGATTGCATCAGATGATGAAGACTTTAAATTTCGCGTGAATATTATAGGTATAAGTATTTCGGTAAAAAGATCTCAAAAATAGCCGACTCATTTATTAAAATATTATCAACTAGCTTTTGCCCGCGACTTCGTCCGCGTTTCCGTCGTTTTTCGAAAAAAAATTAGCAGATGTCCTCCCTCATAGTTTTGACGTAACAGGCAGATTCACTTTCGTATTTTAGAAGGGCAATAGTAATATAATATGCCAATCCACGAAACTGTTGAAAAATATAAGTAACCGCAGAATATTATAATATACCCACGCTATACCCACGACTCGGTCAGCGTGTAACTCCTTGTTTTTTATTAAGATAATATATTGCTAATATTTTTAGATCAAATTAAAATGTTTCAGCGCAAAGCTTCTGGGTAGACTATGTTAAGAGTCGACCCGTCCGGCACGTGAACGTAAAGATTCCTAGAATTGCTAACCCGGGAAAGAGCGACGTATAATTGACCATGCGAGAAACAGCTAACACCGAGATCTACTCCAGCAACACGAAAAGTCTGCCCTTGAGCTTTATTGATAGTCATGGCATAGCACACCGATACTGGGAATTGCGTTCTTTTAAATTGGAATGGAAAATTATTTGGTTTTATGGGAATTCTGGGAATAAAGACAGTTTCTCCTGCACCGCAACCTGTTAAAATTTGAGCCTCGATTACATTTTGTTGCAACTGGGTTACTTTTAGCCGAGTTCCATTGCAAAGTTGAGGTGGTCTTAAATTTCGGAGCAGAATTATCGGTATGCCAATTTTTAAACAAATTATATGAGAAGGTAGTCCAGGCATACTTAAAGAATTTAAAAATTCTATCGGGTAATTAGTGGCTTCTTGTTCATCAACCATTCTATTTATTGAACTATAAACTTTGCTTTCTCCCTGTATATTAGACAGTATTTTATTATTAATTTCAGATGCCTGGTCATTGCGAGGAGTCAAAATGGACCTTTCGCAAAGCCAAGAATTGTCCCTATTTAATATAATTGTTATGTCACCGTAAACCGAAGATATAAGATGTTGTTGGGATTGCACTATACAACATAACTCAGGTGTCAGAATAAGTTTTCCTTGGTGTAGTTGTGGATAGGTACCTTCACCAATCTTCAATAATGTATCAGAAAATTCACGATTATCTGCGTTGTCTCCAGTTCTCACTCGCATATTTATAGTCAAATGCACCGATTGTATATCACGCCACAAATAAGAGCTTTTCAGGCAAGCCCTAATCTCATCAGCTCGGGTTCCCCGTGGTATTACCGGTAAGGTTTGTCGGAAATCACCACAAAATAAAACCGTAATACCGCCCATTGGTCGATCATTTTGTCTTATGTCCCTTAGAGTTCTGTCTACTGCTTCTACTCCTTTTCGATGGGCCATCGTACATTCATCCCATACGATTAAATTACACTCACGCAATACCTTAGCTTTGTCGCTATTTCTTGAAATACTACAGGTTGGACTTTCCGTGCGATCTAAATTAATTGGTATTTTAAACATAGTGTGAGCAGTCTTACCTCCTGGTAGCAATGTTGCAGCTATACCTGATGAAGCCACGGCAAGAGCGATTTTACGCTGATTTCAAACATAAGCTAATATTAATTTAGTCAAAAAAGTTTTCCCAGTTCCTCCAGGTGCATCTAAAAACCATATTGTTCCTAAATTATTCTGCACACTCTCGCACACGCGATCATAGACTAAGCGTTGTTCTGCAGTCATCATTGGGACACCGTTTTCTAATGTTACCAGCAGTTCCATTGGGTTGTAACCAATCTCTGCGGAATATTCCCTATTGGTAACCTCTCCGACTGAGGTTGGCGTTGGCAAACCATATTCACAAAGTGATTTACCGCCTACTGCTGTTAAGTCTTCCTGAAGAGCTAATAAGCACTGATTTATAGCCAGATCTCGAAAATTATCATTAGTTGCGCCTTCATTATTGTGAGATAAATTCCGAAGAAAGTCTTCTGCAAATTTTTCTTTATATTTTTCCCATAATTGGACAGGATCAGATAAATTACAAAATGTGAGTAATGTTACAAATAAATGGCGTAACCGTCGTGGATTATCACTAACACAGGATTCTGCTAAAGCGTCATCCCAATGTTGATCATTTTCAAGCAAATGACGCGCTTGGCAAGCTGCATGATAAGTTGGATAAACAACATCGTCTACTTTTCTCAAATCTATAAATGATGTTGGTCCTCGCACTGTATGTAATAATAATCTCAAATAAAAACACTCTGCGTTGTTAGGATGAACAGTATACACTCTACCAAGAACATGTTCTTTGAAAATACCTGTCTCGCCATCTACAGGCCTGCCTCGGCGTCTACGGTTAAAGACACCTCGTTGTTTATCGTAGGTATAATACGATGGAACTTCTTCATACAAAAGAGACTTTGCGAAATTATCAGTTTGGCAAAGTCGAAAGAATGCCAATAAAGTTGTTTGTCTAGGGTTCTCTAATCGTTCTGTAACATTTTCGGCGTTAAAATATATACGTTGACTGCCTTCCAGATGAACATCCAGATGGGTCACAGGTGGATATCTTTCGTGAATATTAAAACTTAAGATCCGCCACACAGCTTCTGAAGAGCTGATATATCTGCCTGACTGAAATCTAGTAACTTCATCATGTTCATTTCTTAACGCAAACGTAGCTTGGTCACTGCCCTTGTTAATGTACTTACAAATATATTTAATTGACTCTACACTATTACACATTTCTACATTTATGTGAGCTTGAAATGCTCTGGACAATACAGGCGAATACGGAACGACCCACCTATTATCTAAAGTAACCTGTTGTCCAGACATTCGCTTTTCAACAGTAAAACCACCATTGTCTCTTGAACGGCGACGATATAATGGGTATCCATCATGTCCTGTTACAGTTTCATCCACTAATGCTTTTGGATACCTTTTAGTGCAACGACCGTCTTGCATGCAAGGAGCATTTGCGTTAAATGCACCACATGGACCATGTATCATATGAGTTTTAACAATGTCGTATAACAGGGGATCTGCAGTCGGATCTGGAATTTCAGCACTGATTAATCTGTCTACATCATTAGGTCGAACCTTATCTTTTAACCAAAGCAAGATATGTGCGTGAGGTAAGCCGCGTTTTTGCCACTCAACACTATACATATAACACAATACTTCTCCAAAAATGTTATCTTTGGTAAGAAGATCTATCATTGATTTTAATTTTAAATGAAACACTCTTGCAATAATATCATGGCGGTCATGCGGTGCCTGACCCTCAAGAAGCTCCCGAGTGATTTCATCCCACTTGGGATTGGTAGTTACAGTAACAAATAAGTCGGGACGTCCATATTTTCTTACGTAACAAAAAGCGTCTTGAGTACGTTCATGCATGTAGCGTGGACCACCAGTAAAAGAAGAGGGTAAAATAACTAAACGACCCATATTCACAGTATCGTTATCTTGCTGCATGGCATCGCGAAGGTGCACGTATTCTTCAGCGCGCAGCTGCCTTTGATTAGATCGTATATAAACTAATCTTTCGGTTTCAATTTTTGCGTACATGTCAACAATAAACTGATTAAATAAGCCACGAAAACGTTGAAAGTATACCAATCTATTCCGTCTCACTTGCAGGTGGTAACAATAAAATTGAAGGCATGACACCTTTTTATTATAATTAGGTGCGCCTGTGCGCGGATCGGTTTGGTATACAGCGAAATTATAACCATCTTCCCCTCGACAGTATATCATAGGATATTGCAAACTGTCGTAAGCCCTGTGGGTTTCGAAAATACGTTGCAAACGATTGTCTCTGGAACGTATAACGATATCACGCCTATCACATTCCTGGTCGACCAGTACTACAGCAACTTCATTCGTGGATGGAACGTTATGACGCCTAGGGTGTTCCTGAGTTGGACGCTTATCGGCATTTATAACAATTTTATAATTGTTATTACCATCTTGAGAAAGGGCTTCTAATGCCGATTTAAAACTGCATACGTACGAATTAACCTGATGTAACATGTTCTGAAGTTGTGAAATGAGTTCAGTATTTAAATTCGGAAAATATTGATTTCTTATATTCGACTGTTCGTTGTAATCGGATACAAAATATATTTGAAGAAATTTAGGTTGTTCTTCAGGCAAAAGGGACCCTATCAAATGGTAAACCTGACCTTGTACCTTAAAAGTAGGCATGAAAGGGCCTTCTGAGATTTGTTTAGCACCAAAGGATGTCATTTGGAATGCACTATTATAAGTGCGAATATTATCTAAAAACTGTTTGGATTGCAAATGTTCCCCTAAAAGTAGTGATTTTAAAGGTTCCGGTGGGTCTTCGAACGAAGGCAAATTTATTTTACCTCCAGAACAACAGAAACCAGCAGACTCCTTCCTCCACTTCGAAGCATTACAAAAGGAACATACTACGTTCATATCGCCTATTTCAGAAGATGATCTGTAATCAATTGTGAGGTTATAAGCAAACCCACTTTTATATTTATCGGACGACGCCACCGAATTTGTAGATTGATCTACCACGTGTATATCTAAGTCATTAAGACCATGTCGAAATCTATCTGCAGTAAGACGGGCCTCTCGCTGTTCTTCTGTTTCAAGCGACCGAATATTTTCAATTCTTAATCTTTCATTAGATAAAGTAATCAATTGTTCTTGTCTCAAAGAATTGTAATAATCGCGTCCCGACTCTAGTCGTTGTTCATGCTCATGTTCATCTTCAAGAGATCGAATCATGTTATGGTGCGCCCTATCATTTGTCAAACGGTCTTGATATTGAGTAAAAGTTTCAGATTCTCGAGACAAAATATGACGTTCGCGATCAGCTGTAAGCCGTAATTCCCTCTCAGTGAAGGTTTCGGACTCGCGAGATAAAATATGACGTTCGTGGTCAGCTGTAAGCCGTAATTCCCTCTCAGTGAAGGTTTCGGACTCGCGAGATAAAATATGACGTTCGCGGTCAGCTGTAAGCCGTAATTCCCTCTCAGTGAAGGTTTCAGACTCGCGAGATAATGTATGCCGTTCGCGGTCAGCTGTGAGTCGCAATTCTCGTTGTAAAGCAGTTTCAGCTTCTCGGGATAACGCATGTTGTTCCCGGTCAATGGAACGCCTTAGCTCTCGTTGAGAAGAGCTTTGAGAAGCCCGTGTTGTAGCTCGTCTCGCTCTTTCAGCTGCTAATCGCATCTCTCTTTCTGGAGAGCTTTCATTAGCTCGAGATGTTGAGGCACTAACTCTCATAGAGTTTAACCGATGTGCTCTTTCCTCTTCCGATTCTTGAGAACGCGTCATTCTCATTCTCCTAGCTTGACTCGAAGTTCGAGATAAAGATGGTCGTTTTTTAGGTGGCATCGTTTATTTTATTTTTAATCGACGGTAACTTAAATTCTATTTAGTTACCCAACAAAAAACTTACGTCAGAGGTCCTAACTATAGCTAAGTATATAATAAATAGAATATAAATCTAAGTGCCTATTAAAACTAAAATAATATTCTAATCGAATTATAAATATGTACGTAGGTACCTACAAATTACAAAAGAATAAAAAATGAAAATAAAGCTATACTTAATGCGTGTGCAATACTATCTACACTTACCTACTTCACTTAAAAATGAATAATAAGAAATACCTACAACTAATGTAATTAATCAAAGTACCTATGCTAATACAAAAAAAACCTTAGATGTTCTAAGTACAGCTGCTATATAATAAAAAAATATAAATCTAAGTGCCTATTTAAACTTAAATACCTAATATTCTAATAGAATTAAACTAAGAAATATGTACCTACCTACCTACAACTTAGGTACAAAAAAAAAAGAAATGAAAATAAAGCTAAAACACGTGTGCAGTATAGGTAGATAGTAGGCAATATCTACCTATACCTACTTCACTTAAAAATAAATAAAAAATACCTATGAATACTATAATTAATAAAAGTACCTACCTACGCTTTTATCTACTCAATACAAAAAAAACTAAACATAAAATGCCCAAAACTAACCTATCAGTAACTAAAAATCTAACAATAATCTAATCTATCTATCTATTATCTAATCTAAAAATCGAATCTAAATCTACTTAAAAAGAAATAAAATAGGAACTATTAATAGTTAAGAATTTAAACAAAACTAAAACTAATTTAGAAAATAACAACAAAAGAAATTAAAATAAACTATTTAAAGACAAAAAGTCGCGCTGATAAGCACGGTTTATAAAATAACAATTATTGTCTGTCAATAAAGTTCAACACTCTGAACGCATCAACAGCCAAATATTGAATGACGCTTGCGCTCGCCTCCCGCCCCTTTTATACTCTGCCGCCGCGAGCCCCGTCGAGCGCGGCAACCGTTACGCAAAAATAATCCTTATAGCTTGATTCACTATTCACGCGCGATGTCTTGTTGGCGTATTTCATGTAAGTAAGTATAAGTTTGGTGTTTCTATACCGATTTCAATGATTCTTTTTTTATTGAATTGGTGCTAATATTTTTAATTAGGAATGATGGTGAGCATTATTGGTTTTATAAACGTAAAAGTAAACAAATATAATAAGAAATCTCCGAACTGCTAAGCTATCGAGAGTTATGCGTGTTATTGTGAGTTAACTATAAAAGGTAGATATATGCTGTCTTGGAATATTTTTCGTGTATTTTTATGTAGAATATTTCCGTTATACATAGTTTCTATGTAGCTCTAACCATTAAGGCTGCACACGCGACGGAAGCTTAAAAAATCAAGCAACTTCTCCCATTTTCTCAACATTTCCTTTCACTGCTCTGCTCCTATTCATTGTAGTGTGATGAAAAGTATACTATTACCTGCCCAGGAGTATAAAGAATAATTGTACTAAGTTTCGTTAAAATCCGTCGAGTAGTTTTTTTTTCTATAAATAACATACAAACAGACAGACAGACAGACAGACAGACAAAAATTTTTTTAACTGCATTTTTGGCATCAGTATCGAACACTAATCACCCCCTGCTACTTATTTTGTAAATATATTTCATGTACAGGATTGACCTCTCTACAGATTTATTATAAGTATAGATTTATAACTTTATAGGTCGATTGGCAGCTCTAGTTTTCCCAGTAACACTATATAAAACATCCCAAGTTGCCTTTATTTTGTCTTGGCAATTTAAAATTTTAATTTTAATAAAAATAGACTTAGCTTGTATACAAACGTTCTTAAATATTTTAGAGAAATTTCTAACTTTATTCAAGAACACCGGATCACAGCAATGGAATCATCATTGCCTCTCAGCATGTAAATTCTCTGCTTCAAAATTAAATTTTTAAGAATTTTGTTTTTGTTTAAATCGAAAACTTTATCATATAAATTATTTGGATTATCATCAGTTACATTTTAAGCACTATTTGAACAATATTTTTTTTGTTAAAGTAAGTAAGAGTTTAATTTTTTTGTAATCGGTCTGCAAGTAAATTTTCGAGACCTTTTAATTTAATGATTAATTAAGAGAGAAAATGTGACCATCATTGTGTTATCATCTCAATGTTATCATCTCTTCATAAATGTTACCGTGACAGAAACTCTGTGATCTAGTTCTCGAGCTAATTTGTAATCACAACGAGTCTTTTACATAAAATAAATACAGAATGCATTATGCAGATACTTGTAGCTTGCAAAACAAATTAGCTTTAATAAATTCAATGTAAGAATAAATATCTCATCGCCATCCTTTGATATATTTGTCTTCAATGTTTTTTGAATTGTATATTATTATAATATCATGTCACTAATAATATTTACATGATTCAAGATACCAGGATTTAAAACAACAAATTTCATCTAAATGAAAAATAATACAAAAATATTAAACCTCGTAAAATTAAATGTCAAGAATAAGAACGTAGAATAAATGAATAAGATAAATAAAAACATATTTTTAAAAAGTATTTAAATAAAATTAAAATCACCATTGCAAAACATCGCATTCATAAAATCGACTGTGGTGTTAACGTGTTCAGAGTACATTTGTTATGTCGAGTCACGGCGCTCATTTGGGTATTAGAGATAAAATTAAAATTTACGCTTTGCCCAAAACACTTTGTTACTGACTGTTTTACTTCACGCGGAAAATAGACTTCGGTTTATCCACGTTTTAAACTAATTTCGTAGGTGGATACTACAATGATGCCATGACAGCACTATTATGTTATAAAACACCACTTTTTTTAATTAATCTTTTTCTTTTCAATAACGAAATGTATAGATATCTCTTTTACTCCACATACATGCTTTATAAGTTACTTCTTCTTACCTTGCCTTGTTTCTTGATTCTGTTGACCATATCTACCACGAATTAAGAATTAAATTTAGAAATTTATTCTAAGCTGTACTTTGCGCTCAACTTCACTCAGTGTTCAATCCTTTCTGTGCGAATACAATTTTATTTACGGCGGTAATCATTCTACTGATTAATGTCGTAATCATTTAACTGTACATAAAGTTAAAAGATCGTCAAAGGAGAAATGCGGGGATAATTTGTCAATGAGCATCCATTGTTATTTGGTTTAGTGTAACCCGCTAGTGAGTCTGATAAATGTCCTTTCGGAGTGCGCCGTCAGTCAAATCGCGGTTGCCTGCCCGCAAGATTTAGTGGACCCAGGATCTTTGTGAACCTAAATTGTTTTAAAATTAACTATAATAGTCTTTCCAATTATTATAAAATCGGAAAATAATAAACAGACAGTTTTTTAAAAAACAAATGATTTTTTTTTTTTAATTTTTATGGCGGCAATTTTTTTTCTACAGGAGTATGTTTCTTAATTGTTTTTATATATATCTTTTCCACTATCAATCGATACTAGCCTTTTTTGATACTATACTTATTTAGTACAACATTTAATTATATTCAACAACAGAAAGTCCTGCCCTAAATATTATAATAAAGAAAAATTCTATGCTCTAAAACAGTAGAACACAATTTTATTCCATATAACTGTCATTTCATAACGCCTCTTCAGTACGGCTTTAATTATTTTATTTCATTATAAAACTATTAACGTAGGTAACATTTAATAGAACTAACAGTATTGGAAACGTTTTCGACTTAGAATGACCGCAACATGCGTCAGTCGCCACAAGAACAAAATACTCAAACACATCGAACCGATCAAAATTGGAGCCGCTTCCCAAAGTGGGCCAATACCTGCTACGAATGTAGACCTCCCAAGAACACGGTTCAACGCGTCACTATTTTGCTTCTCCGTTTAGAAATAATAGTGCCCTTGCATGAAAGGACTCACGAGCAGCGGTAACTTTTATGAAGTGGTTTGGTAATACATTGTATCTCTTGGTTACGTTAATTTATATCCCACTATCATACCCGGCCTAAAATTCTAAAAAATAGTTTCTTACTAACTTAAGGTTAACCAAAACAATTTACAGCAGTTTTGCTGGATACAACAAAATAAAACTTCTTTTCATCCTTTACAATTTTAGAGGTAATATTCTGGCATCATCTTAGTCAGTGAGTGCTTGTGTCGTAAATGAAACGTACACTTGAAATTTCAAGTTTCTATATCCAGTGGTTTAGACTATGTGTTGCTTTCTTTGGCGTCACGCGTAAGAGCGAACAATGATGCCGCCGTGATCTAAAACCAAGTCACTATCCCACTTCGAGATTAAATACTTTATAATAAAATATAAATATACATAGAGGGTGTTATTTTTTATAAAAAAAATTTTCATTGGGAGCTAAAATAACACTGGTTCCCTGTAAGTGGGAACTTCCAATAGGTGCGTATACGAGTATATTATCGTATACTAAATGAGCGTTATCAACACAAGCCGACTACGCGGGTCGTCGATACTTAATTAACCGTCAACATAAAGCTGAGAAAATAGTTTTATCGCAACAATACATAATATCAGGCATTACACTGAGGAAATACGTTTTTTTTTATCCACAAAAAGCCTTATTTATTTTTTATTTATTGCTTATAATATTTACATCATAAGGTATTTAGTTTTGTATGATAGCTTTTTACAAAATACTTATAATTATCTACTTTAATTTTTTCTATTTTTATTACATAAATATGATTAATAATACATTCTGTTCCTCTCAGACTTTTAAGCAATGGATTAAAATTTACAGTACATTGTATAACATTTTGAATTCCATATTTTATAACACATTTAGCCCTAAAAACTTTGCAACAAGTAGTTATAAAATTCATCAAATTGAGGCCAATTTACAGTAGAGTCCTCACAGTATCATGCTCGTACATTTATCATTCTACACTTTATGTTGTTTAAAAAGTATTATATAAAAATACCACGGATTTACAGTTCTGTCTAGCTTTTGAAAAGATATATAAAACTAATTTAACAGTACAAAGACAGACACAACTTAGAAGTAAATTTATGCAACTTTGTTTGTTTCTGAATTAAAACTTCGGTTAAATAATTTAATATCCTAAATATTATTGTAGAGATATCTATGCCACATTGACATTTATTGAGGATATGTATTAAACTTTGACAATGAATAAGTTTTAGATACTCGTAGTTCTTATAATAGCCATGACCTGCCATAATATCTTAACCGATTGGTTCTAGATTATTTATTATATATTTATATATTTTCCACTTTGAATCCACATATCAAAATAAGCCCTTCTGTAAAGACACTCTCCAACTTAAAATAAGGCTACGGGGGTTCCAAACGATCCTGGTCTGAGAAGAACCAAACTCAACCGGGTTTTTTTTTTATTGTGATCACTGTTTCACAAACGCCAATATATTTAGTGATAAAATACATAATCTGTATATTATATAAAGGGCAGATTCTATCTATTCTATTACAATATTTAGACAAAGAATATATATGAAAGAAAAAAAAATACAAATAATATAATATATTTAGCTTAAACGTTACCCATAATCACCCATGATCAGTAACCCGCCACTGTACCAAAATGTTGTCATCATAGTTACATTATCGATATTTTAAGTACAAAATTTAAATATCCTAAGCGGTCCACGCTGACACAGCTCGCTGCTGAGTAATGTCCTGCATTAATATCCCACGTAATTAATTGTTTGCATGTCCGAGAGATCCATCTGAATATACTACTTTAAAATAAATTAACGAACCAACAAAACATTCCGTTCAACCAAAAATATTTTTGCTTTTGAGGTATGTTTACATTATTCACTTTATTATTATGTTAACTGGATACTAATTAAATGAAGTCCATAAATAATTTTATACAAATATTGAACTCAAAAATGGGTCACCTTCTTTGGACTCTCTGAAAAGATAATTAAAATAATATAATTACTCCGTTTTTCCTAGGTCACCATCATATTGCTCTTTCCCAATCGAAGATATTATTTGTGGTCGGAGCAGTATGTAAATTTCTTCCACAAACATCTGTCTTAAGATATTTCCAATCATTCTCTTCTCTCATATTAATTCACGTTAATATTTAATATTCATATCGTTATATGCACCGCATCATGATACCATTCTTTATTTCGAGTTATAAGTCTGAAAATACATAAAGTTTTGAACTAACACAAAAAACCACCAGTTTGTAAAACATGAGAAAGGTAATTTTGTTCACTTGATATGGATATTCGTCCTCTGGAAGTGTCCTCGAACGCAATGGATCGTAAAATATTCGTAGACACTTCAATATGGATTGGTGAAAGCACCCCGTTTATGCCCACTTAGAAAATCTTGCTTTAATTCAGCACGTCGTTATCCTGATATACTCATAAATACAAGCGAACAATTCGAGTGAAAAATACCTACTCAGAGAAAAGAGATCATGTAATTCGCTATTAAGTGTTGTTAATTCAATCCTTTTTATAATGTAATCCATTCCGTATTTTAGGATTGAGTACTGGATTGACGAATGAAACTAAACATTATTCATCCGTCAATTTTAGTGATGTATCTAAACCTAAATAATATAAATAAACAAACAAACCTTTTTAATTTAATTTCAATTAATTTCAATTAATTATATAATATTATACTATGGGCTACAAAATCTTCTAACTAAATATTAAGTTTTTTTGTCGACAAATATATTTATCCTAATATAATTAATTATAATTTCTGTGATTACACTTAGTTACTTCTTTTAAACTGTATAAAATATGTTCATATAACAGTTTCTTATTAATAACTGAAACAAAATGGATCATAACTTATATTATTTTCTCGATCATCATGAAATAAAATTATATACACTTAACACTTATAGTACTTTGTATATTTGAATAGATTTTCATCGTACATTTCAATTGACAATATAATATAATCATTGGCTTAAACACGGAACCCTCAGTGTTGATTCAAATTGCGATCTTTTGTATTTAAGTCAGTTTTTAATAACAAATAATTATTTACTTTAAACGAAAAGTATTTGTTTGATATTTTAATTAAAATGTAATTTGACTATTCTAAATGATATTCTTTCAAGTACTTGTATTTTTACTGTTGATGGTCCGAGGCACAGACACAACGGATTTAAAGGTAAATTATATCAGAAATTTAAATTAATTATTTTTTATGTTAGAGGAGGTCAAATGAGCGCGCGAGTCACCGGTGACAAGTGATCAGCGCCTCCCAAAAACTCGTTCAACATCCAGGGAATTGCAAGAGCGTTGCCGGCCATGCAGATAGGAGTAAACGCCTTTATTGAAGGTACCCATGTTGAATCAATCTAGAAATACCGCCAAAGGAATTTCGTTCCACATCCTAGGGGTATGTGGAAAAACGGTCCTTGGAAACATCATAGTAGAGGATCGCCAACCAGATCTTATGAATGATATTTCAGGCGATGACGTACTATGCGGTGATGAAATTCAGCGGCAGGCGGCGTCTCTACGCAATGTAAGAATGTCCAGTCGTTCACCAAACATTGGGTCACCAACAATCCGAACGGCTCTCCGTTGTACAGAGTCAACAGGTAGAAGATATAAATCCGTGCCGCTTCCAATCCCTCCCGACAAGTCTGTGTGTTATAGTTAACGCACGGGCACACGAGGAAGTTTCCAACGATGGCTCCCCAACCTACGCTCGGCCTAACCTGACCTTGTTTGACAATATCTCTTTTTTTAACTACATGATAATATATCAAAATATATTATCAACGAAATTTCCAGTCTACACAGAATAATACGTTTTTAGTCAGCCCTTAATATGCAAGTACATTAAAACATTAACGTCCTATAATTCCAAAAAATATACTCTCAATGAGATTTCTTGAGACACGTAATGATGAAATGATGTCGACTAGGGTATAAATAATGGATAGCTCGAAGTGTCGAATGACAGAAATTAAAACGTTATTCGCCATTTTGAAGTTTCGAGGTTAGTTACACGTCTCTTCATTTGTAGATTTGATCCCAATTCTGATATCGAATCGACATCGTTATTTGGTCTTTTATCAGACATCACGTGGGCAAATCGTCAGGTAATCGACCAAATGAAATGAAATGTAAAACAAAATCTTCAATATCTGCTCTAGTCATAGTCTAGTAGACTCATTCACGACTGTTTCGTTTTAAAAGTTGATAATTTGTCAAAATTTAGTGTCTATTTAATATCCGAATGTCATTATAAATTATATTTTCGTCTGATAACTACATTTAGTTATTATATAACAATGTATTGTGATATATACAGTTATTACTTGTTAAGTATTCCTTGAAAACTCGTTTACAATGCAACACTTTCGTTAAGTTAACGAAAAAAATCCCTGCAAAATATGAAAAGGGCTGTAAATCATTTAAATAAAATATGTATTATTGAATACTATAATCTTATTCTATTTTTATCTTTTGTTTCTATTTCTTTTCTATCCATTAAACTGGAGGAAATATAAGTAGAAGACACGGTTGTTGTGTCTACTGACGTATGAAAAATATTTTAAATTTTGTTGAAAAAATGCCGTATGTTAAAAATATGACACGTCGTTATAATTAATAACTTAGACTGATCATTACTTTAAACTTTGTATAACAATTAGAGCAGCTATTCCAATTAATTTTGAACTAATTCAGGCTCGGTTTCGCAAGGACGATCCTGGTTCCACTATATATCTTGCGGGCAGGCAACCGCGATTTGACTGACGGCGCACTCCGAAAGGACATTTATCAGACTCACTAGCGGGTTACACTAAACCAAACAACAATGGATATCCTCACTGACAAATTATCCCCGCAATTCTCATTTGACCTTCTTTTAACTCTATGTACACTTGCATTGTATTGATTTCTACCACATTTAAAATTATATGCAATTAAAACAATTACCAACAGGTAAATTTCCGCACAAGAACAGCTTAATATAAATTATTAAATTTAATTTTTAGTTTATTGGTGGGTATCCTGAAATTAGGCAAAATAACTTATAAAGCATGTAGATATTTGCAATTAAAAAGAATAAGTTTAATTTAAAAGAAGTGATGTTTCATAACAAAATAGTGCTGTCATGGCATCATTGTTATATCCACCTATGAAATGTTTAAAACATGGATAAACCAAGGTCTATTTTCCGCGTGAAGTAAAACAGTCAGTAACAAAAGGTTTTGGGCAAAGCGTAAATTTTAATTTTATCTCTAATACCCAAATGAGCGTCGTGACTTGACATAATAAATGTACTCTGAACACGTTAACACCACAGTTGATTCTCTGATGGCAACGATGGCGATCATAATTTTAATATTTTTATGTATATCTTATTCATTAATTGTACTTCTTATTTTATATATACATAGAATACTGGGTTTAATATTTATATTTACTAGTAAAAGTTTTTTTTTTCCATAATTTTACATATTTTTGTAGGCTTTAATGATGGCTAATTATAGACATCATTGGCTTGGTTCCTCATTAGACAATTTATTAGAATTGATTTTCTGCAAGCAGAAGTCATTTTAAGTATACTAAATGGGTACAAGTTCCTATTTAATTAAAAAACCTCCTAAAATCAACTCCTCGTAGTACCTACTTATCATTGATAACAATATTTCCTACTAATTATCTGCAGATACTCAATCTATTAAAGGACTCCATAAATTTATAATTATACAAAATTCAAACAAAGAATATTAAAGACAATGTCAAAGATCGGCGAATCGATGAATTTATTTAAACTAAATAACTTAGCAAAGGACTAGTATTTATATGACACATAATGTTTTTATTTTATGTAAAAGACGCATTGAGATCACAAGTTAACTCGAGAACTGGATCTTGCGAGTCACGCGGCGACAGTTTATTTCAACTTGTTAACTTCTGTGCTAGCATTCGAATGGGGTTTAATTTGATGAGGAAGGCGGTACTACTTTGGAAGGCAAAAATTAGATTCATCAACCTCCAAGAAACATTTTCTCCAACATTCCCAAGTACATCAATTCAATTTGACTCCGTAACAAATGCATGAACAATTGTGGTAACTTTTCTTACTTTGCATATCTTTTTATTAAATGATACTCATGAATATGTCTTTAATTTTAATGAAATTATCAAGAAGAATGAAAAATATAAAGATGTTGAAATTTAAACTGTTACTGAATTATTTGATAATTGTCTGAAAAGACTAATAAATGGAGAGAGAGAGAGAGATAGATAAACATATTCCTCTCGACAAATATAGGCGGAGTAATTTGGCAATCTTCGGTTTACTATTTATGAGATTAAATTATCTTAATATATGTTTAAAAAATTTAACTTGTAGAAGTAATTAGTAAAAATTTTTTTTGAGTCAAATTATTTAAAAATATAATAATTCATTCGTAATGATATTTTAGATTTGTGATTTGTTAATTAATATATACGAGTACATATTATAACCTCTTATTAAATACAGTTATGGTGTAAAAAATATATAAAGATTTGAATCTATTATTTTTTATTTGGTCCTGATACTATCTTTAGATTATTTTACAATAAAATAGGTGGAGTGTAATATGGATGCGGGCTTAATCCAGTAAAAATATTTTTGTATTTATATTTTGTGAATATAAAACGTTTATAAAAAGTTTTTTGGTTTAGAATTAAGTATAATTCTAATAGCAGGCGGTCAGATCAATTCAATTATTAGGGTTGAACATTGATTGTATATATACACAATGATAAGACACGTCCACAAAGAGTACATTTGTAAAATAATATTAAACAATGTATGTAAATGTAGAATAAATAAAAGTTAACTGTCGTTTTCAACTACAAACTGAACAACGAAACAAAACATTGAATACAAAATGGCGCTGGAAATACAAATATAATTTACTTACCTCAATCGAGACCAGAAAGTTCCATTTAAACAAATAATATAAGTTTCCTTCACGGGAGCACCTGGGCGGCACTACGATCAGTGTGTCCCTTGGGAAATAAAAACTTTGCGCACGTCTCTTGCCCTTAAAGCGTCTTTGCAGTCCCGCTACACTACACATCTACCGATTCACCATCGATCCACTTTTATGGGTTTGATTCTCAACATTTATCATATTCTTTAGTAATACTGTACTATAAAACAACAATTTAATATTCTATAAATTGGAAAAATCTTGATTTGAAAGAAAAATAAATCCATATACGTTTATTTTCAAATACCGAATTTTGATTTAGAATTTTAAAATAGAAATATTATTTTACCTGCGATTAACTTATGCTTTAACTTTTGTTCGTGAACAAAGGAATAAAACTTTTAAATATATAAATTGATACCAACCTGAGTATACAATAAGTACTTCCAATAACTTTTCGGCCTCAAGCTTATAACTGATCCGATTTTGAGGAATTTTGGATCGTAATTGAATTTTATACTTCGAAGATATATACTCGTAAATCAAATGTTCACAAATATTTTAAAATGGTTTACTAGGTTTTAATATTTTTATAATTTTCGCGGAACTTCAAGGATTAGTTTTATTATCTAGCAAGACTATTAATATTACGTAGTTTTTCCATTTGAAGAGCTGATGACAGATATTATACAAATATTAAAAATATATGGAAATAGATACGAATTTCCTTTCAGTTGATAACTAAAAATCCTATACGAATAGAACCGAATAAAATCTATAAAGCTTTTGAATAAACATTCACTTCTTTAGCCCTTGAATAATCGTAACAAGGATCACAACTACAGCCTAAACTTGTTTAAACTCTTAACCAAGAAAATTCTTTTTGAAAAAAATGTTATTTATAAATGTGTATAAAAATTACAGTTATTTAAAAAAAAACGTAAATATTTACGTAATAAACTTTGTTATCAAATATCAAAGAAAGCTAATTCAATTATTTATGATTTATTGAACGTAAAACTTAGTTTAAAATAGCTATGTTAACATCAAAATTTATAAACTTTTACACTAATAATAGTAGTCGGATTAAAGATGAATATTTCTGATCTGTATGCATAATCTAAGTGAGCTTTAAGAATATAAAATCGTGTTGGGTATTTCTTTTCCTGCAATGGTAATGGTTCAAAACTCTGGTAATTAAGTAGTACATCTATATGGATTGATAATTATAATTATTATATATAATAATTAAATTACCTTAAAATATAATTAATGTAATAAATACAGACAGACAGATAATAAATTATGTTACTAAAGATCAAGTTTCCAAAATTGTTATTGGTATTTTAAAAATTAAGTTTTAATGCAACCGAGGTAGTTTTGGTCTAATTTATCCCAAATGTTTGTCAATGACATAGACATAGTATGAAGTATGAAGCAGATACGGTTCTAGATATTAATTTTTTAAATTAAAATCTTACATGAAAAATTAATTATTAATAATTAATTGAGACCTTTTAATTTAATGATTAATTAAGAGAGAAAATGTGACCACTGTAGTTTACAGGTCCGGACTTCATTCGATATTATCATCTCTTCATAAATGTTACCGTGACAGAAACTCTGTGATCTAGTTCTCGAGCTAATTTGTAATCACAACGAGTCTTTTACATAAAATAAATACAGAATGCATTATGCAGATACTTTGAACTTGCAAAACAAATTAGCTTAAATAAATTCAATGTAAGAATAAATATCTCATCGCCATCCTATGATATTTTTGTCTTAAATGTTTTTTTGAATTGTATTTAATAATAATATCATGTCACTAATAATATTTACAGATGATTCAAGCTACCAGGATCTAAAAATATTAAACCTCCTAAAATTAATTGTCAAGAATGAGAAAGTAGAATAAATGAATAAGATAAACAACAACATATTTTTAAAAAGTATTTAAATAAAATTTAAATCACCATTGCAAAACATCGCATTCATAAAATCAATTGTGGTGTTAACGTGTTCAGAGTACATTTATTATGTCGAGTCACGGCGCTCATTTGGGTATTAGAGATAAAATTAAAATTTACGCTTTGCCCAAAACACTTTGTTACTGACTGTTTTACTTCACGCGGAAACTAGTCTTTGGTTTATCCCTGTTTTAAACTAATTTCGTAGGTGGATACAACAATGATGCCATGACAGCACTATTATGTTATAAAACACCACTTTTTTTAATTAATCTTTTTCTAACGAAATGTATAAATATCTCTTATATTCCACATACATGCTTTATAAGTTACTTCTTCTTACCTTGCCTTGTTTCCTGATTCTTTTGACCATATCTACCAACAAATTAAGAATTAAATAAGAATTTCGGGGATAATTTGTCAATGAGCATCCATTGTTGTTTGGTTAAGTGTAACCCGCTAGTGAGTCTGATAAATGTCATACATACACATACATACTTAGGTATAATTATCTTATATTTATGAACATTATGAAAAAAAGTGTAAGAAACATAAATTGCAAAGGGCCAAACTGTTAATACAAATTTCACTTCTTTATTCTATCACATATCTAAGTGAGACAAAACAATTGCTCACTTGTTTATGAGTAGCGATCACTTGGAATGTTCCTGAACGGGGTAAAAGTGAAACTATTCGTTCTTTAGAACATTTATGTGTATGATATTTATTATTGTGAATAACTCAACCAACACATATTTTTATAATTAAGAACAGGAATGATAAGTAACTCATTTATTTATATATTTATTTTATATTAACGTTTGTGAACAAGATATCACAATAAAAAAAAACTCGGCTGAGTTTGTTGTGTGGTTCTTCTCAGACCAGGGCGCGTTTGGAACCCTCATGGGCTTATTTCATTGAGTGGTATTGATTCAATGCGGAAAGGATATAAATAAATAAATCCTATTTTTATTATATAAATATGATTAATAATACATTCCGTTCCTTTCAAACTTATAAGCAATGGTTTAAAATTTACAGTACATTGTATAACATTTTGAATTCACATATTGTATAACATTTTGAATATTTTATAACACATTTAGCCCTAAAAACTTTGCAACAAGTAGTTATAAAATTCATCAAATTGAGGCATATTTACAGTAGAGTCCTCACAGTATCATGCTCGTACATTTATCATTCTACACTTTATGTTATTTAAAAAGTATTATTTAAAAATACCACGGATTTACCATGAGAAAGGTAATTTTGTTCACTTGATATGGATATTCGTCCTCTGGAAGTGTCCTCGAACGAAATGGATCGTAAAATATTCGTAGACACTTCAATATGGATTGATGAAAGCACCTCTTCTATGCCCACTTAAAAAATCTTGGTTTAATTCAGCACGTCATTATCCTGATATACTCATAAATACAAGCGAACAATTCGAGTGAAAAATACCTACTCAGAGAAAAGAGGTCATGTAATTAGCTATTAAGTGCTGTTAATTTAATCCTTTTTATAATGTAGTCCATTTCGTTTTTTAGGATTGCATACTGGATTGACGAATGTAACTAAACATTATTCATCCGTCCATTTTAGTGATGTATCTAAAACTAAATGATATAAATAAACAAACAAACCTTTTAATTTAATTTCAATTAATGTATACTTGTTTGAATTGTATAATATTATACGATGGGCTACAAAATCTATTTTACTAACTAAATATTAAGTTTTTTTTGTCTAAAAATATATTTATCCTTATATAATTGATTATAATTTCTGTTATTACACTTAGTTAATTATTTTGAACTGTTTAAAATATGTTCATATAGCTGTTCTGTATTAATAACTAAAACAAAATGAGTCATAAATTATATTATCTTCTTGATCATCATGAAAAAAAATATATACACTTCACACTTATATAATTCTGTATGTTTGAATATGAATAGTTTTTCATCGTACATTTCAATTGACAATATAATATAATCATTAGCTTAAACACGGAACCCTCAGTGTTGTTTCAGAAATTCCAATTGCGATCTTTTGTATTTAAGTTAGTTTTTACTAACAAATAATTATTAACTTTAAACGAAAAGTATTTGTTTGATATTTTAATTAAAATGTAATTTGACTATTCTAAATGATTCTTAATAAAGTACTTGTATTTTTACTGTTGATGGTCCGAGCCACAGACATAGCGGATTTAAAGGTAAATTATCTCAGAAGTTATTATTAATTATTTTTGATGTTAGAGGAGGTTAAATGTGTGCGCGAGTCACCGATGACAAGTGATCAGCGCCTCCCAAAAACTCGTACAACATCCGGGGAATTACAAGAGCGTTGTCTGCCATGCAGATAGGAGTATACGCCTTTATTTAAGGTATCCATGTCAAATCAATCTGGAAATACCGCCAAAGGAAATTCGTTCCACATCTTAGGGGTATGTGGAAAAAAGGTCCTTGAAAACCTCAGAGTAGAGGATCGGCACGCAACCAGGTCTTATGAATGATATTTTAGGCGATGACGTGCTGTGCAGTGATGAAATTCAACAGCAGGCGGCGTCTCTATGCCATGTAAGAGTGTCCAGTCGTTCACCGAGCACTGGGTCACCAACAATCAGAACGGCTCTCCGTTGTACAGAGTCAAGAGGTAGAAGTTAATATACATCCGTGCCGCTTCCAATCCCTCCCGACAAGTCTGTGTGTTACAGTTAACGTACGGGCACACGAGGAAGTTTCCAACGATGGCTCCCCAACCTACGCTCGGCCTAACCTGACCTTGACAATATCTCTTTTTTTAACTACATGATATTATATCAAGTAGTTATTATCAACAAAATTTCCAGCCTACACAGAATAATACGTTTTTAGTCAGTCCTTCATAAGCAGGTACATTAAAATATTTCTTATATAAATATAGATTTCTTGAGAAACGTAACGTAAACGTCTGCCCTAGTCTTGACTCTAGACTGAATCATTCACGACGTTTCGTTTTAAAAGTTGATAATTTGTCAAAATTTTGTGTCTATTTAATATCCGAATGTCAATATGATTTATATTTTTGTCTGATAACTACATTTAGTTATTATATAACAATGTATTGTGATATATACAGTTATTACTTGTTAAGCATTCCTTTAAAACTCGTTTACAACGCAACACTTTCGTTATGTTAACTAAAAAAATCCCTGCAAAATATGAAAAGGGCTGTAAATCATTTAAATAAAATATTATTGAATACTATAATCTTATTCTATTTTTATCTTCTGTTTCCATTTCCTTTCCATCCATTAAACTGTAGGAAATATAAGTAGAAGACACGGTCTTGTTGTGTCTACTGACGTATGAAAAATATTTTAAATCTTGTTGAAAAAATGCCGAATGATAAAAATATGAGACGTCGTTATAATTAATAACTTAGACTGATCATTACTTTAAACTTTGTATAACAATTAGAGCAGCTATTCCAATTAATTTTGAACTAATTCAGGCTCGGTTTCGCAAGGACAATCCTGGTTCCACTATATATCTTGCGGGCAGGCAACCGCGATTTGACTGACGGCGCACTCCGAAAGGACATTTATCAGACTCACTAGCGGGTTACACTAAACCAAACAACAATGGATATCCTCATTGAAAAATTACCTCGCAGTTCTCATTTGACCATCTTTTAACTTTATGTACACTTCAATTGTATTGATTTCTACCATATGTAAAATTATATGCAATTAATACAATTACCAGCAGGTCAATTTCTGCACAAGAGCAGCTTAATATAAATTATTAAATTTAATTTTTATTTTATTGGTGGGTATCCTGAAATGAGGCAAGAAAATAACTTATAAAGCATGTAGATATTCGCAATTAAAAAGAAAAGGCTTAACTTAAAAGAAGTGATGTTTCATAACAAAATAGTGCTGTCATGGCATCATTGTTATATCCAACTATGAAATGTTTAAAACATGGATAAACTAAAGCCTATTTTCCTCGTGAAGTAAAACAGGCAGTAACAAATTGCTTTGGGCATAGAGTAAATTTTAATTTTATCTCTAATACCCAAATGAGCGCCGTGACTCGACATAATAAATGTACTCTGAACACGTTAACACCACAGTTGATTCTATGAATGCGATGTCTTGCGTTGGTGGTTTTAATTTTAAATTTTTTATGTATATCTTATTCATCAATTGTACTTCATATTTTATATATACATAGAATACTGGATTTAATATTTATATTTACTAGTAAACGACATTTTTTTTTCTTTTTACCATATTTTTATATATTTTTGTAGGCTTTAATGGTGCCTAATTATAGACATCATTGGCTTGGTTCCTCATTTGACAATTTATTAGAATTGATTTTCTGCAAGCAGAAGTAATTTTACACTAAATTTTATACTAAATGGGTACAAGTTCCTATTTAATTAAAAAACTTCCTAAAATCAACTCCTCGTAGTACTTATCATTGATAATAATATTTCCAACTAATTGTTTGCAGATACTCAATCTATTAAAGGACTCCATAAAATTATAATTATACAAAATTCAAACAAAAAATATTGAAGACAATATTCTTTGTTTGAATTTGAAGATCGGCGAATCGGTGAATTTATTTAAACTAAATAACTTAGCGAAGGACTAGTATTTATATGACACATAATGTTTTATTTTATGTAAAAGACGCATTGAAATCACAAGTTACTTCGAGAACTGGATCTTGGGAGTCACGCGGCGACAGTTTATTTCAACTTGTTAACTTCTGTGCTAGCATTCGAATGGGGTTTAATTTGATGAGGAAGGCGGTACTACTTTGGAAGGAAAAAATTAGATTCATCAACCTCCAAGAAACATTTTCTCCAACATTCCCAAGTACATCAATTCAATTTGACTCCGTAACAAATGCGTGAACAATTGTGGTAACTTTTCTTACTTTGCATATCCTTTTATTAAATGATACTCATGAATATGTCTTTAGTTTTAATAAAATATAACAATTTTAAAAGAAATTATCAAGAAGAATGAAAAATATAAAGATATTGAAATTTAAACAGTTACTGAATTATTTGATAATTGTCTGAAAAGACTAATAAAGAGGGAGAAAGATAACCATATTCCTCTCGACAAAAATTGACGGAGTAGTATGGCAATCTTTCGTTTACTATTTATGAAATCAAATTTTCTTAATATATGTTTAAAAAAATGAAACTTGTAGAAGTAATTAGGAAAAATTATTTTTGAGTTACATTATTTTAAAAAAAAATTCTTTCGTAATGATATTTTAGATTTGTGATTTGTTAATTAATATATACATATTATAACGTCTTATTAAACACAGTTATGATGGAAAAAATATCTAAAGATTTGAATCTATTATATTTTATTTGGTCCTGATACGACTTTTAGATTATTTTACAATAAAATAAGTGGAGTGTAAAATGGATGCGGGTTTATCCAGTAACAATACTTTGTATTTAAACACGTGTCGTATGAATAGAAAACGTTTATAAAAAGATTCTTGGTTTAGAGTTTAGTATAATTCTAATAGCAGACGGTCAGATTAATTCAATTATTAGGGTAAAACATATATATATACAATGATAAGGTACGTCCACAAAGACTAAATTTGTAAAATAATTTTAAACAATGTATGTAAATGTAGAATAAATAAAATTGAATTGCCGTTTTCAACTACAATTTGAACAACGAAACAAAACATTGAATACAAGATGGCGCTGGAAATACAAATATAATTTACTTACCTCAATCGAGACCAGGAAGTTCCACTCAAACAAATAATATAAGTTTCCTTCGCGGTAGCACCTGGGCGGCACTACGATCGGTGTGTCCCTTAGGAAATAAAAACTTTGTCGCACGTCTCTTGTCCTTAAAGCGTCTTTGCAGTCCCGCTACACTACACATCTACCGATTCAGCACCGATCCACCTTTATGGCTTTGATTCTCAACGTTTATCATATTGTTTCCTATTACGGTACTATAAACCAACAATTTAAAATTCTATAAATTGGAAATATCTTGATTTGAAAAGAAAAATAAATCCATATGCTCGTACGTTTATTTTCAAATAACGAATTTTGATTTAGAATTAACTTATGCTTTTTTTGTCAGAGAACAAAAGAATAAAACTTTTAAATATATAAATTGATACCAACCTGAGTATTACAATAAGTACTTTCAAAAACAAACTCGGATCAGTTATGGGCCTCAAGCCCATAACTGATCCGAGTTTGAAGAATTTTGGATCGTAATATAAAATTGAATTTTATACTTCGAAGATATATAAATCAAATGTTCACAATAATTTTGAAATGGTTTACTAGGTTTTAATATTTTTATAATTTTCACGGAACTTCAAGATTTAGTTTTAATATCTAGCAAGACTATTAATATTACGTAGTTTTTCCATTTGAAGAGCTGATGACAGATATTATACAAATATTAAAAATATATGCAAATAAATACGAGTTTCCTTTCAGTCAATAACTAAAAAAACCTATTCAAATAGAACCGAATAACATCTATAAAGCTTTTGAATAAACATTCACTTCTTTAGCCCTTGGACAATCGTAACAAGGGTCACAACTACAGCCTAAACTTGTTTCAACTCTTAACCAAGAAAATTCTTTTTGAAAAAAATGTTATTTATAAATGTGTATAAATAAATTACAGTTATTTAAAAAAAAACGTAAATATTTACGTAATAAACTTTGTTATCAAATATCAAAGAAAGCTAATTCAATTATTTATGATTTATTGAACGTAAAACTTAATTTAAAATAGCTGTATTACATCTAACTTTATAAACTTTTACATTAATAATAGTAGTCGGATTAAAGATGAATATTTCTGATCTGTAAACATAATCTAAGTGAGCTTTAAGATTATAAAATCTTGTTGGGTATTTCTTTTCCTGCAACGGTGATGGTTCAAAACTCTGGTAATTAAGTAATACATCTATATGGATTGATCATAATTATATATAATAATTAAATTACCTTAAAATATAATTAACGTAATAAATGCAGACAGGCAGATAACAAATTGTCATACTAAAGATCAAGTTTCGAAAATTGTTATTGGTATTTTTAAAATTAAGTGTTCATGCAACCGAGGTAGTTTTGGTCTAATTTATCCCAAATGTTTGTCAATGATATAGTATGAAATATCAGGTACGGTTCTAGATATTATTTTTTTTTAATTAAATCTTACTTGAAAAGTTAGCAACATTATATTGCATAAATAAAAAGACACAACCACAATCTTCCACCAGAAAGTCTTAATGATCCTAATACATTAAACAGGCATTTTAGGTATCCCCGAGATCATTGTTGTCCCTCAATCCTATGCCGATATTTTTATTTAGAATCTAAAGACATATTACCATGTTTCCAATCAGGCGTTACAAAAGAAAAAAGCACAACTACTGGTCTAGCGAGCGTGGTCGAAGATATTTTTACTACGCTAGATATAGATGAAGGCAGTATTCTTATTCCCCTAGATTTCTCTAGTGCATTATTAAGTTATTTTAAAAGAAATAGTACTCAATTTATTGTTCTTTCAAAATCACTGTACTAATAATTAATTAAAATTTAGTTAAATAATAGACCGCAGATTGTATAAATTACTCAGGAGGGCGGCGGTGATCAATTATCATTTGTGACCCGACATATTCTTTTCCGTCCTCTGACGCCATCACCACGTCGAACGCTGTGCCCTTGACGTAACGCCAGGTCGACCTTTGCACGGTCTTACTTCCTACGTGATGGCAGGTCGATAGTGCGAAGCTTGGCAATCCAAGGCGGTCCAGGAACCGAGTGCTTCTTGGTTGGCAACGGTATTGCTAAGAAGTTTTGTGGTAAATGTTTTAACTGGTAGCACTGATAGGAATAGGTAATAAAAATATTTATAGCACTGACAAATGTATAAGGTGGATATCAACGAGTACTCTAAGGAAATGTTATTCCAAATTTTGCTTGATGTTTATTTATGATAATATCGTTTAAAAATTATTTAGAAAAATAGAGCGAATGAGTTGACATTAACAAAAAAAAACTTTATAAATCATCACTTCTCACTTGATTAGGATATTACTTTAAATATTTTACTATCGGTTTTCCGACTATCCGGATTAACAGATATAAACTAAAAATATAGTAATTGATTAAAATAAAACCGTGCAAAATAGCCTTACCGATGTTCGATGATCAACGATGTTTGTTGATAATAGTAATAGAAAGTGAATATATAGAATAACCTTTATTATATAGAATTCAAACATTACATATATATATATATATGTAATGTTTGAATTTTATATATATATATATATATAAAATCATTTATAACATCTCATAATATATATGTATGTACTATTTACGTGCATACATCGTAATTTTCACTCATAATAATAAACATTTTCGAATATACGTATGTTGTACGTAAATAAGAACATTCAAATAACACAGCATACCCTAAATATTATAACGATGAAAATTTAATGCTCTAAAACCATAGAATACAATTTCATTCCACATAGCTGGCATTTCATCTGACCTCTTCAATACGGCTTTAATTATTTTATTTCATTATAAAACTATTAACAGTTTAACATAGGTTACATTTAGTAGAAATAACAGTTTTGGAAGCGTTTCCGACTTAGAATGACCGCAACAAGCGTCAGTCGGCCCAAGAACAAACAAAGTAATTAAACATCAAACGAGCCAAAATTGAAGTCGCGCCTCAAAGCGGGTCCTTGCCCGCTACGAATATAGTCCTCCCGAAAACACTTGGCTAAGTCGATTGATTTGGATGTAAGTCGTAATCCCTTAATATAATTAAAATACAAATATGCAGATAACAGATATATTAAGACAGTACTGCGGTGTCCGATTAAGATCATGAGCGTATGGTAACTATTTGGTTTTCATGACTTTCCTAACCGTCTTTATGCCGACTGCTTACACTTAACCGTCTCTATCGTTATATCGATATATCAATTTATCAAATAATTACTATAACTGTTTATGTAAATACATATATTTGTTGGATTAGATATAATTAAGGTTCTTATTACTTACAAATCTGAAATCTCCTTTACAATTTTACTTAGTAATTCAATATCGTATATTACATATAGAGCGTATATTTTTGTAACAAAAATATTAATCGGGTTCTAAAACAACCCCAAACATAGATCCCTGTAAGTGGGAAGTAATTACATGTAATGAGCCCTGTCAATAGATGCGTATATTATAGGATTAAATGAACGTTATCAACACAGGCCGAGTACGCGGGTCGTCGATACTTAATTAACTGCGAACATAAAACTAACAAAATAGTTTTATTATAACAACTTATAATCAACGCGTTACATAGATTTATACAGAAAATACAATATTTTTTTTCGTGTTAAAAAGGCCTATAACTCTAAAATCTAGACACTATGTAGGTAGGGTATCGATTTGGGTTTACACTGAGACTTTTTTTTACTTGACACAATCTAATTAAAAAGTATGTTCCGAAGAGCTATTTGATCTGATCACAGCATCTGGATCGATACGATATGGATTCTCCAAAAAAGACGTATACTCCCATTTCCAAGGCCTGCCTCGCTCTTGCGATTTTTCGAATATTGCAAGAGGTAGTGGGAGGCGGTGATCACTTGTCTTCGCTGATCCGCAAGCTCGTTTGCCCTCCCTTACCATAAAAACAAAACACAAAAGACATTTAACGATTATCTACTGAATTCGCTACGTCGTGACATGACATCAATATTTTACGTTTATGAACTATCAATTTCATAAAAGAGTGTAACAAAAATAAATTCAAAAAAAGTTTCATCAGACATTCAGACTGTTTATAAAATTTTATAAGGTTACTATAAAATCTTCTTGGTCTTTATTTCAGTCACATATCTAAGATAGATAAGACAATTTCTCACTTGTTTATGAGCAGCGGTCACTTGGGATGTTCCTGAACGGGTCAAAAGTTAAACTATTGTCTCTTTGTAATATATATTTATGTGTTTGTTGCTTTTATAAATAACTCAGTAACTTTTGAACGATAAGTAACAATTTATTGTTATTTTATAACCATTATATAATCTTTAATATGAAAATAAAGTGCACTATTTATTTCAAATAAAGAATTTTATCTGCTTACTTTTTAACTTTAATTTCTTGAACTAGCTATTTAAGAATTACAGTATATAAATATCGTAATAGTGTAAACCTAATACTTTATATATTTTTAGACCTAACAGTCTATAGTATAATTACAGGGTTGTCACAAAAATGAGATATATATACATGTAAATATGGTATTTAGGAAGCGTAATTCTTCAATATACGATAGGTTTAGTTCTGAATAATATTTGAAATGACATATAGCAATTAACATAGTACGATATAATAAAAAAATGTGTATTTCCGTACCTTTGTTTCTTTAAATATTTCAAAGCTTTTAACTATTAATAACATAGAAATTATTTTAAACATATTTATGACATATTGGTCCTTACCAAGGTCCAGTGGAGTGCCCACAGTGATAAATAATACTTTCAGAACGAATTCATTTTTAATAGTTCGTATTCCTTTTAGTCACAGACTACCATTGGTAGTCTGTGACTAAAAGGAATGCATAAACATTTATTTCTAGACAAAATTAATAATATATTTTTTATATAAAGGACAGGTTCTATATCATGTATTTCATGTATTTCAGTTTTTAATATATAGGCGGAGGTGTAAAGAATAAGGGATGAAAGTTATTTCGGCCTTAACTGAAGCAATGTTATCTCTAACTATATTTGACATAAATTTTCCTTGGGTACAGTAAATATTTATAAAAATTCTATTATAATTAATCAAATATTAATAAATAATAATATGCATCTATAATATAATATTTTTTGCTTAAACCTAACTCAAAATCAGTAACCAGCCATTACACCAAAAAGTTGTCATCATGGTCTCATTATCGACATTTTATGTACAAAATGTAAATATCCTAATCGGTTCACGCTGACAGCTCGCTTCTGAAAATAATATAATTACTTTGTTTTCTTTCTATTTCGTCATTTTCCTCCCCTTTCCCAATCGGAGGTCTCATTGTCGAGTTATCAAGGCCGTATGGAAATTTCTTTTCACGCTCTTCTATTAGGTATACATCCTCTAGTGTAAACTTTCTTCTTTGCTAAATCGGTTTACGTTCTTTGTCCTCGTCTTCTTCAATTGACCTCCTCTCTTATAAAAATCTATATGAATATCAATATTCATATAGATTTTTTTACATTAATCATGTCATTACATGCACCGCATTATGTCATCATCTTTTCTTTCTGGTTAAAGACTTAACCAGAACTTATCCCAAAACTTTATATTACTCCAGACAGAGTAATATAAAGTTTTGACCTAACGCAAAAAGCCACCAGTTTGTAAAATACAAAATAGGTAATTTTGTCCACTCGATATTGATATTGGCCCTCAGAAAGTGTCCTCACACGGGATGGATCGTAAAATATACGTAGACACTTCAATATAGATGGGTGAAAGCATCCCGTTTATGCCCATTTAAAAAAAATGTTGGCTTAATTCAGCACGTCGTTAGCCTTATATCCTCATAGTGCGAGAAATAGACGTGAATAATATCTACTCAAAGAAAAGAGGTCATGTAATTAGCTATTAAATTCTGTACTTCAATACAATCCTTTTTTGTAATGCAGTCCATATTTCTGGAAAGAGTACTTGATTGACGAATGTAACTAAACAATATTCATCCGTCCAGTTTTTAAAACTGTATCTGAAAGTACATTATATAAATAAACAAACCTTTAATTTGAATCAAGTCAATAGACTTGTCTAAATTACATAGTATTATATGAAGGGGGGCAAAACCATAATGTTGTAGCTATTTAAAATCTGAATTCTAATATTAAAGGAACATTTTTTTTCACTTTTCAGGAGACCTTCCAACACACTTCGTGAAATAAAACATTTAAGGTATTTTTTGGTGGATAAATATAATTACCTAATAACGTCTCTAGAAATTAGTATTATTTTTTTATAATACAGTAATTATATTTAGTGACATCTTTTGAATTACATAAAATATTTACCCTATATATATAATTGTATACACATATAATATAATATAAACATTGGTTTTAACACGATACCCTCAATGCTTATTCGGACACTCAAATAGCCACTTTGAAAGTCAACCTTTTGTAACAAATAATTATAAACTTCAAACGAATTGTATTTCCTTGATATTTTAATTAAAATGTAAATTGACTAATCTAAATGATTCTTATTCAAGTACTTGTATTTTTACTGGTGATGGCCCGAGGCAGAGACACAACGGATTTAAAGGTAATTTTTATTGTTTGTATCTTCATTTTTAGTTATTAAGCGAACAGTATTATATGTATACCGAATAAGTATATTAATTTTAGTTATATTTGCAGATAACAAAGGATGAATGAAGACAGAAATAAAGTATTATACGAGTATAATACAAAGGTACTACTATACAGTGGACGGTATCCCAGAAACCGTAGCTGTGAGTACTAACCGCATTTATATATATTTTTAAACCATATATAGATATTGGTATATAAATATATACATATATTAAAAGCAAGTTCTACTACTTTATACAAATAATTCAAAATACTGAAATAGTGTTACAGGTTTGGTTTGTTTAAGAACGAAGTAGGTAGTTGGTTAGTGAAAATGTGACTTAGGCTTCAATAATAGAGTTTCGCCTTGTGCCTTTCCATTGTTCTGATATGAAGTTAAAAACGAGTACCACTTTTTTTTAGTCCGCACAGACAGACGAAGTGGTGGACAACATGTAGTGTATAATTATTTTCATATATTAGGATCTGTAGACATAATTTATCTCTAAACCTAAATGTCTCTAGTTTCAAAATCTGATTGGACGGCTTATATTCTAAAATGAAATGAGGCTAATTACAACATGACGTAAAATATATTCCTCACTGATATCATATATCTATCATAGTTTTTTAGCAACATAAAAAAGTAAGTTTTCCAGCGAAGCCAAGAGCTGAGAGCGTTTTTCAGAACATTTTTTATTTTGCCCCCATTTCTGTTATTTCTGTTTGTTAAGTCTGTTGACTGGTATAGAGTGCTTTAGCATTATTTTTAACATTATTTTTCGAGCAATAAAGATAATAAATCAATATTTATTTTCTTAAAACTATGTTATCAACAAACATTTACTATAAATTAAACAATAACAACCTTTGTTTCCTAATAACACTTAGCACCAATTCTCGAATTTTATTCTCCATTGAAATTGTCTGCGTTTATTATTTTAATAATGTTTTAATACAATTTAATTATTACATATAATTACTTAATTACCAGTATTCTGAACCATCATCGCATTGCAGCAAAATAAATACCCAACAAAATGTTTACAAAATCATAAATGTTCATCTTTAATCCTTCTATTATTATTAATGTAAAATTTTATACATTTCGATGTTGACATTGTCTACTCTGTTTTGAAAAATACATGGTTCCCGTGGGACAGGCAGCCACCATTCATCACCAAAGGTCAAATGTCGCAAGGGTGCTGTCATTGTTTATCACTTAAGCTATTATTGTTTTTAAATCCTTTGTTCCATTAAGGTATTCCATTCTCACGAGGAAATTCTATGTGCTATATGATTTTTAGTACAATGCATTTAATACAAATTGCATTTAAAATATTTATGATTGATAATTATTTGGTTTAATATATGAAAAAAATATATAATATTAAAAATACACATAGAAATAACCACAAACTTAACAGAAAGGCGTGAATTCCAAACACGTCATCGATTTCCTATCCGGTGAAGCGATCTGGACAATAGAAGAAAAAGCGTGTGGGCTTCGAGCTCGACACAAAAGGCCAACCTGCCTTAAAGTAGTATGTAGCCGAGATCGAGCACGACCTTTCCATCTTTGTAAACATATTATCGCAAATAGATGAAAAATATATTCTTCCAAGGTGCCTCTATGCTGCCAGTATAACGCTTCTTTCAATTTATTATTATGTCAAAATCACAGTTTGTCTCAAAAATTATTGAATTGCCATAAAACTTTAGTAAAATGTTGGACGTGAATATCAATATTTCTGAATTAATACAGTTTTGCAGCGAAGGCATAGCTGATTCGTTCGTTATAAGTATTCTTTATTATCAAAAGATATATTTTTATATTGTACATAAAACATTATATATTAACCTATTCGATTAATGTAAGTGTCATCTATATGACTAAGTAGCTATAAATGATATTTACAAATAATGTTCGTTATATGTCGAAATGGAAAATATAACAGCACATGCGATATTGTTATATCAAAATAAAACAATCTCAAAACACAAATAATCGTAATTAAATAGTCAATGAACAAGCCGATGAATTTTCAAAACTCGACCTCATATAAGTACTTACGAATTCATTTTAGCGTAAACTCTAAACAACGGTACCCCGAGTTCCCATTGGTATTTCAACAAAGCCTGGAAGTTGTAGAGGTATTTGAAATTGTTTACAAAATTCAATCCTAAAGCTTCGAGCCAGATTAAATCTAATTTCAACTTGAAGGTAAGTCTGAAATAAGTCTTCATAAAACCGGAACCCTTTGATTTAACCCTCCAAAAAGTTAGCCATGCTGATTGCCCGAAAGTTAGTCTTACTTGTTTTTCACGCTGTCTTATTCCGTCCTAGAAAAAACAAATCGAAAACAAGCGACTAAGTAATGGCTTAAAAGTGTCTTCAGGGATCAACTTTAACTCCGAGAAAGTCGTGGCAAAGAAACTACAAAAAAAACCTTTTGCTTAATGTAAACTTTCTTAATTATTATATTCTATTACGCAGAGTATACTAACGTTAATAATAATGAAAAATATATTATGTATTGAACGTCTAAAGTGTTTGATAAAACATATTTTCGTACAGATTAAATGTGAAAGGAAATTATTTTTTCATTATTTATAAGCCTAGTTAATTAGTAGCTAAAGAGTCAATAAAAATTTAAGTGTTTTAAGATAAACAAACCGTAGCACTGTAAAAGTTAGATAACTAACTGAAAGCGTTCATTTTTGTGACGCTTCATTTGCAACAGAACTTTTAACTTGTTGAAACGACGATCCAACTCCGAATTTGCTCGAAACGAATACTTATGAAGACGGTCTGTCTTCAAAGTTTTATAAATACACAAACTGTCTTTTAAACTCCATTTCTTATAAATAGTTAGGCAGTCTTGATTTACGAAATATTTGTAACTATTATTTTCTTATAAATGATATAAAAATATTTTATAATTTTATTACTATGGTTCTAACAATTTCATAAAAGTGAAATGTTCTAAGATCAGATCGACAAAAATGCTAGATCGGAAAAGGAAAAGAGTCAGCAATAGAGGAAATCCTGACTATCATTTTTCCATATCGTAACGCCTGCTGTTTTAACTGCGATGGCGAATAGAAAAAAAGAAATTTCAAATCTAAATTGTATGTCTCTTATATACAATGTCTATTTTATGGGTTTGTCAATTTATATTATTTCAAAATGAAATATTACGTTTATAAAATTAGTCAATAGAAATTAAGTACTTCTAAAAAGTTTTATATTGCAACTGCATTTTTGCACTTTGGCATAACTTCTATCAGTACTAAACAGCTATAAAATTGCCCATTGTCAAGACCCCAGCACGTATAGCAGACATTAAACTGAAAGCGACTTTCAAAAGCCACGCGAAGTGTATATCGAAATAGAAAAGCCATTCTCACACATTTCTTTCTACAATACCTAAAGCATAAGATTTACTAGAGTTTGAGACCAAGCACATAACCTACCCAACCATACTCGATATATCACGCTACAAGTAAATAAAATATAAACCTTTGGCCGTATTAAAGTCCTGTATCATTTGCGATATAATCCGTGTCGATTATAGCGTCTTATTTTATTCTCGATCCCTCGACCCCGCAGATAGATGGGGCAATCAGTCCGACCCCGTCGGGGCGATGCTGACGTAGATTTTGCAGTCCCTTCGAAGACAATTTATGGATCACATGCTGTAAATTTACTTGATCTATTTACGAAATAGCTGTGTGAGTACAATCAAAAACATATTTACTTTATTAATATACATTATTCCTGTAGCTTGCATTACAGATATACATATAAATGACATGTTATATACATACTTCAGACACTTATAGTTATATTATATACTAGCTTTTGCCCGCGACTTCGTCCGCGTTTCCGTCGTTTTTCGAAAAAAAATTAGCAGATGTCCTCCCTCATAGTTTTGACGTAACAGGCAGATTCACTTTCGTATTTTAGAAGGGCAATAGTAATATAATATGCCAATCCACAAAACTGTTGAAAAATATAAGTAACCGCAGAATATTATAATATACCCACGCTATACCCACGACTCGGTCAGCGTGTAACTCCTTGTTTTTTATTAAGATAATATATTGCTAATATTTTTAGACCAAATTAAAATGTTTCAGCGCAAAGCTTCTGGGTAGACTATGTTAAGAGTCGACCCGTCCGGCACGTGAACGTAAAGATTCCTAGAATTGCTAACCCGGGAAAGAGCGACGTATAATTGACCATGTGAGAAACAGCTAACACCGAGATCTACTCCAGCAACACGAAAAGTCTGCCCTTGAGCTTTATTGATAGTCATGGCATAGCACACCGATACTGGGAATTGCGTTCTTTTAAATTGGAATGGAAAATTATTTGGTATTATGGGAATTCTGGGAATAAAGACAGTTTCTCCTGCACCGCAACCTGTTAAAATTTGAGCCTCGATTACATTTTGTTGCAACTGGGTTACTTTTAGCCGAGTTCCATTGCAAAGTTGAGGTGGTCTTAAATTTCGGAGCAGAATTATCGGTATGCCAATTTTTAAACAAATTATATGAGAAGGTAGTCCAGGCATACTTAAAGAATTTAAAAATTCTATCGGGTAATTAGTGGCTTCTTGTTCATCAACCATTCTATTTATTGAACTATAAACTTTGCTTTCTCCCTGTATATTAGACAGTATTTTATTATTAATTTCAGATGCCTGGTCATTGCGAGGAGTCAAAATGGACCTTTCGCAAAGCCAAGAATTGTCCCTATTTAATATAATTGTTATGTCACCGTAAACCGAAGATATAAGATGTTGTTGGGATTGCACTATACAACATAACTCAGGTGTCAGAATAAGTTTTCCTTGGTGTAGTTGTGGATAGGTACCTTCACCAATCTTCAATAATGTATCAGAAAATTCACGATTATCTGCGTTGTCTCCAGTTCTCACTCGCATATTTATAGTCAAATGCACCGATTGTATATCACGCCACAAATAAGAGCTTTTCAGGCAAGCCCTAATCTCATCAGCTCGGGTTCCCCGTGGTATTACCGGTAAGGTTTGTCGGAAATCACCACAAAATAAAACCGTAATACCGCCCATTGGTCGATCATTTTGTCTTATGTCCCTTAGAGTTCTGTCTACTGCTTCTACTCCTTTTCGATGGGCCATCGTACATTCATCCCATACGATTAAATTACACTCACGCAATACCTTAGCTTTGTCGCTATTTCTTGAAATACTACAGGTTGGACTTTCCGTGCGATCTAAATTAATTGGTATTTTAAACATAGTGTGAGCAGTCTTACCTCCTGGTAGCAATGTTGCAGCTATACCTGATGAAGCCACGGCAAGAGCGATTTTACGCTGATTTCGAACATAAGCTAATATTAATTTAGTCAAAAAAGTTTTCCCAGTTCCTCCAGGTGCATCTAAAAACCATATTGTTCCTAAATTATTCTGCACACTCTCGCACACGCGATCATAGACTAAGCGTTGTTCTGCAGTCATCATTGGGACACCGTTTTCTAATGTTACCAGCAGTTCCATTGGGTTGTAACCAATCTCTGCGGAATATTCCCTATTGGTAACCTCTCCGACTGAGGTTGGCGTTGGCAAACCATATTCACAAAGTGATTTACCGCCTACTGCTGTTAAGTCTTCCTGAAGAGCTAATAAGCACTGATTTATAGCCAGATCTCGAAAATTATCATTAGTTGCGCCTTCATTATTGTGAGATAAATTCCGAAGAAAGTCTTCTGCAAATTTTTCTTTATATTTTTCCCATAATTGGACAGGATCAGATAAATTACAAAATGTGAGTAATGTTACAAATAAATGGCGTAACCGTCGTGGATTATCACTAACACAGGATTCTGCTAAAGCGTCATCCCAATGTTGATCATTTTCAAGCAAATGACGCGCTTGGCAAGCTGCATGATAAGTTGGATAAACAACATCGTCTACTTTTCTCAAATCTATAAATGATGTTGGTCCTCGCACTGTATGTAATAATAATCTCAAATAAAAACACTCTGCGTTGTTAGGATGAACAGTATACACTCTACCAAGAACATGTTCTTTGAAAATACCTGTCTCGCCATCTACAGGCCTGCCTCGGCGTCTACGGTTAAAGACACCTCGTTGTTTATCGTAGGTATAATACGATGGAACTTCTTCATACAAAAGAGACTTTGCGAAATTATCAGTTTGGCAAAGTCGAAAGAATGCCAATAAAGTTGTTTGTCTAGGGTTCTCTAATCGTTCTGTAACATTTTCGGCGTTAAAATATATACGTTGACCGCCTTCCAGATGAACATCCAGATGGGTCACAGGTGGATATCTTTCGTGAATATTAAAACTTAAGATCCGCCACACAGCTTCTGAAGAGCTGATATATCTGCCTGACTGAAATCTAGTAACTTCATCATGTTCATTTCTTAACGCAAACGTAGCTTGGTCACTGCCCTTGTTAATGTACTTACAAATATATTTAATTGACTCTACACTATTACACATTTCTACATTTATGTGAGCTTGAAATGCTCTGGACAATACAGGCGAATACGGAACGACCCACCTATTATCTAAAGTAACCTGTTGTCCAGACATTCGCTTTTCAACAGTAAAACCACCATTGTCTCTTGAACGGCGACGATATAATGGGTATCCATCATGTCCTGTTACAGTTTCATCCACTAATGCTTTTGGATACCTTTTAGTGCAACGACCGTCTTGCATGCAAGGAGCATTTGCGTTAAATGCACCACATGGACCATGTATCATATGAGTTTTAACAATGTCGTATAACAGGGGATCTGCAGTCGGATCTGGAATTTCAGCACTGATTAATCTGTCTACATCATTAGGTCGAACCTTATCTTTTAACCAAAGCAAGATATGTGCGTGAGGTAAGCCGCGTTTTTGCCACTCAACACTATACATATAACACAATACTTCTCCAAAAATGTTATCTTTGGTAAGAAGATCTATCATTGATTTTAATTTTAAATGAAACACTCTTGCAATAATATCATGGCGGTCATGCGGTGCCTGACCCTCAAGAAGCTCCCGAGTGATTTCATCCCACTTGGGATTGGTAGTTACAGTAACAAATAAGTCGGGACGTCCATATTTTCTTACGTAACAAAAAGCGTCTTGAGTACGTTCATGCATGTAGCGTGGACCACCAGTAAAAGAAGAGGGTAAAATAACTAAACGACCCATATTCACAGTATCGTTATCTTGCTGCATGGCATCGCGAAGGTGCACGTATACTTCAGCGCGCAGCTGCCTTTGATTAGATCGTATATAAACTAATCTTTCGGTTTCAATTTTTGCGTACATGTCAACAATAAACTGATTAAATAAGCCACGAAAACGTTGAAAGTATACCAATCTATTCCGTCTCACTTGCAGGTGGTAACAATAAAATTGAAGGCATGACACCTTTTTATTATAATTAGGTGCGCCTGTGCGCGGATCGGTTTGGTATACAGCGAAATTATAACCATCTTCCCCTCGACAGTATATCATAGGATATTGCAAACTGTCGTAAGCCCTGTGGGTTTCGAAAATACGTTGCAAACGATTGTCTCTGGAACGTATAACGATATCAC
Organism: Melinaea menophilus ssp. n. AW-2005; assembly: GCA_918358695.1. Classification (NCBI taxonomy): domain Eukaryota; kingdom Metazoa; phylum Arthropoda; class Insecta; order Lepidoptera; family Nymphalidae; genus Melinaea; species Melinaea menophilus. The sequence continues at coordinate 12,858,410 of OU911055.1, forward strand.
GCCTATCACATTCCTGGTCGACCAGTACTACAGCAACTTCATTCGTGGATGGAACGTTATGACGCCCAGGGTGTTCCTGAGTTGGACGCTTATCGGCATTTATAACAATTTTATAATTGTTATTACCATCTTGAGAAAGGGCTTCTAATGCCGATTTAAAACTGCATACGTACGAATTAACCTGATGTAACATGTTCTGAAGTTGTGAAATGAGTTCAGTATTTAAATTCGGAAAATATTGATTTCTTATATTCGACAGTTCGTTGTAATCGGATACAAAATATATTTGAAGAAATTTAGGTTGTTCTTCAGGCAAAAGGGACCCTATCAAATGGTAAACCTGACCTTGTACCTTAAAAGTAGGCATGAAAGGGCCTTCTGAGATTTGTTTAGCACCAAAGGATGTCATTTGGAATGCACTATTATAAGTGCGAATATTATCTAAAAACTGTTTGGATTGCAAATGTTCCCCTAAAAGTAGTGATTTTAAAGGTTCCGGTGGGTCTTCGAACGAAGGCAAATTTATTTTACCTCCAGAACAACAGAAACCAGCAGACTCCTTCCTCCACTTCGAAGCATTACAAAAGGAACATACTACGTTCATATCGCCTATTTCAGAAGATGATCTGTAATCAATTGTGAGGTTATAAGCAAACCCACTTTTATATTTATCGGACCACGCCACCGAATTTGTAGATTGATCTACCACGTGTATATCTAAGTCATTAAGACCATGTCGAAATCTATCTGCAGTAAGACGGGCCTCTCGCTGTTCTTCTGTTTCAAGCGACCGAATATTTTCAATTCTTAATCTTTCATTAGATAAAGTAATCAATTGTTCTTGTCTCAAAGAATTGTAATAATCGCGTCCCGACTCTAGTCGTTGTTCATGCTCATGTTCATCTTCAAGAGATCGAATCATGTTATGGTGCGCCCTATCATTTGTCAAACGGTCTTGATATTGAGTAAAAGTTTCAGATTCTCGAGACAAAATATGACGTTCGCGATCAGCTGTAAGCCGTAATTCCCTCTCAGTGAAGGTTTCGGACTCGCGAGATAAAATATGACGTTCGTGGTCAGCTGTAAGCCGTAATTCCCTCTCAGTGAAGGTTTCGGACTCGCGAGATAAAATATGACGTTCGCGGTCAGCTGTAAGCCGTAATTCCCTCTCAGTGAAGGTTTCAGACTCGCGAGATAATGTATGCCGTTCGCGGTCAGCTGTGAGTCGCAATTCTCGTTGTAAAGCAGTTTCAGCTTCTCGGGATAACGCATGTTGTTCCCGGTCAATGGAACGCCTTAGCTCTCGTTGAGAAGAGCTTTGAGAAGCCCGTGTTGTAGCTCGTCTCGCTCTTTCAGCTGCTAATCGCATCTCTCTTTCTGGAGAGCTTTCATTAGCTCGAGATGTTGAGGCACTAACTCTCATAGAGTTTAACCGATGTGCTCTTTCCTCTTCCGATTCTTGAGAACGCGTCATTCTCATTCTCCTAGCTTGACTCGAAGTTCGAGATAAAGATGGTCGTTTTTTAGGTGGCATCGTTTATTTTATTTTTAATCGACGGTAACTTAAATTCTATTTAGTTACCCAACAAAAAACTTACGTCAGAGGTCCTAACTATAGCTAAGTATATAATAAATAGAATATAAATCTAAGTGCCTATTAAAACTAAAATAATATTCTAATCGAATTATAAATATGTACGTAGGTACCTACAAATTACAAAAGAATAAAAAATGAAAATAAAGCTATACTTAATGCGTGTGCAATACTATCTACACTTACCTACTTCACTTAAAAATGAATAATAAGAAATACCTACAACTACTGTAATTAATCAAAGTACCTATGCTAATACAAAAAAAAACCTTAGATGTTCTAAGTACAGCTGCTATATAATAAAAAAATATAAATCTAAGTGCCTATTTAAACTTAAATACCTAATATTCTAATAGAATTAAACTAAGAAATATGTACCTACCTACCTACAACTTAGGTACAAAAAAAAAAGAAATGAAAATAAAGCTAAAACACGTGTGCAGTATAGGTAGATAGTAGGCAATATCTACCTATACCTACTTCACTTAAAAATAAATAAAAAATACCTATGAATACTATAATTAATAAAAGTACCTACCTACGCTTTTATCTACTCAATACAAAAAAAACTAAACATAAAATGCCCAAAACTAACCTATCAGTAACTAAAAATCTAACAATAATCTAATCTATCTATCTATTATCTAATCTAAAAATCGAATCTAAATCTACTTAAAAAGAAATAAAATAGGAACTATTAATAGTTAAGAATTTAAACAAAACTAAAACTAATTTAGAAAATAACAACAAAAGAAATTAAAATAAACTATTTAAAGACAAAAAGTCGCGCTGATAAGCACGGTTTATAAAATAACAATTATTGTCTGTCAATAAAGTTCAACACTCTGAACGCATCAACAGCCAAATATTGAATGACGCTTGCGCTCGCCTCCCGCCCCTTTTATACTCTGCCGCCGCGAGCCCCGTCGAGCGCGGCAACCGTTACGCAAAAATAATCCTTATAGCTTGATTCACTATTCACGCGCGATGTCTTGTTGGCGTATTTCATGTAAGTAAGTATAAGTTTGGTGTTTCTATACCGATTTCAATGATTCTTTTTTTATTGAATTGGTGCTAATGTTTATTTTTTTTTTAATTAGGAATAATGGTGAGCATTATTGGTTTTATAAACGTAAAAGTAAACAAATATAATAAGAAATCTCCGAACTGCTAAGCTATCGAGAGTTATGCGTGTTATTGTGAGTTAACTATAAAAGGTAGATATATGCTGTCTTGGAATATTTTTCGTGTATTTTTATGTAGAATATTTCCGTTATACATAGTTTCTATGTAGCTCTAACCATTAAGGCTGCACACGCGACGGAAGCTTAAAAAATCAAGCAACTTCTCCCATTTTCTCAACATTTCCTTTCACTGCTCTGCTCCTATTCATTGTAGTGTGATGAAAAGTATACTATTACCTGCCCAGGAGTATAAAGAATAATTGTACTAAGTTTCGTTAAAATCCGTCGAGTAGTTTTTTTTTCTATAAATAACATACAAACAGACAGACAGACAGACAGACAGACAAAAATTTTTTTAACTGCATTTTTGGCATCAGTATCGAACACTAATCACCCCCTGCTACTTATTTTGTAAATATATTTCATGTACAGAATTGACCTCTCTACAGATTTATTATAAGTATAGATATTCGTATATATATAACACTGCTGTCTTGTATTTACTGTACATGAAATATTAGAACTATTAATATTTATAATTCCATGTTATCTTATACTATAATACAAAATAAGAAACTATTAAAACATCTATTTTAGTCATTTATCTCATTAGTCGCTGCTTCGTATCTTTCATTAAGAGACATTATATTGAAGTAAATTTTAAGCGAAAATTCCCGGAAAATGTGAAAGAGATGACGATTGCTTCATCTTACCTACGTTAGCTGATTGAAAACCACGCTGCTAATAAAATAAGCTTCTAAAAGCAGTCTTTCATAATAAAAGTGTTTTGCGCATTTTCAATTGAATAAAAGTACTCAGTGAATAAGAACTATATAACTTCTTTGAACTAACAATAACAATAATAAAGTACTTAATGTGTAATAACTTTAATAATTAATTTAAATCTCCCACTTTCCGTATGTTTTGCGTGAAACGTGAAAATAGAAAAATAATAAAAAGTTTAAAAAACGATTATCTTTAACTGAGGACTACAAACAAACACAATCATCACACAATAAAAACGCAATATAATTAAAGTTATAACCATCTTTGTAATAAAATTAATAAAAATCCCTAACAAAAAAATAACCATCACTTATTCAACCGAGGTCAAGCCGGTCGACAGTTTTCACCCCGTTTGGGGTACGTTTTACGGGATCCACTCACTCGGCGACCCTTCAACGACAACAAACATTAGGTCGGCTCGAACATGCTCACTTGCGTTTGTGGTTCAGAACGATTTTGGGCCTTGTTTAAACATCCGTCATACCAATCTATTTTCTCACTTCACTTTATTGGATAGTTGGGGTAATTTTATCATGGTCGCCTTATATTTTTCTATATATTTTGTCTGAAGTGAATAAATATTTTTTATTATTTACACATTATGACAGGCTAAAGTTGTTTTTTATTTATTCTTTTTAATCTCCAGGTTTCTGTTTATTTTTTAACAATAGATAATTATTATGATATGTAATCTGAAGTTGGTAAGACAATATTCGATGAGACCCAATAAATGTTAAAAAAAAACTAACATTACTTAAAAACTCCAATCACAAAAGTAAATAACATTTTTCATTACTCAAAATCATCCTGACCGAAGCACTTAAAAAAGCTAACTAAAAACTGAAAGGATCTATTGTAATTTGTATCCGAACGGGCAAATGGAAACGAAAGAATATCATAAAATATCGCCACGGTAAAAGCCGTCTAGGTCTGGCGTTATTTATACGAAGCTTTTGAAACGGTGCCCCTTTTAACGGCAATTTTAAGTGCTACCTATGGCGATACAGCCGGGACTGTTGATCTGCACTACACGCTACATTTATGAAAAGCCAAGGTTTATATTAGCTCTAGATAGGGTTGTTATTTGTTCACTTATTACAAGCTTAATATATAGCTTAGAGATAATCTTTTTTTCTGATATAAATAATTAATAATACACTATATTCTTTATTCTAATACACTCTGATTCCTTGTTGAAGAGACGTATGTTAGGAGTGTACCATAATGTAGAACACAACAAATTAATTAAAAAGACGAAGGTTCCTACAGACAACGTGCTATTTAATACTAACAACACCGAGACAAATAGAGTTATCTAGATGTTTCATATTTCCCGTAGATTGTTTACGAGTGTCTGTAACATATGTACAACAGAAGACGGCGGTCGGTACTAAGGTTCTCACTTTTACTCGTGTCCAACAAACTCGTTAAAAGTTTGCGAAACAACGGAAGCAACGTTACTCGGAGACACTTGCGACTCCAGACGTTAAGTAGAAAAGTATAACATGACAATAATATGGAACATTTTGTTGCCACACAAAACTTGATATTTAAGCTTGGTGCGCTCAGAAACTTCAGTTTTCAATTTTCTTAGTTGAAATTACATTTCCAACTATTACCATTAGACATGAAAGGGTCATTATAATTTAAAGTTTAATTCTGTGTGAACGGTATCTAAGTATTGAAATTACTTGTAGAAGATAAGGTTAAAAAAACGAAGCTATTTCATAAACATATTTCACAGTTTGTGGCACATGAGTTAGAGTAAAAATTTAATATTACATATATTCCTAATAAAACATTTTTACTGCTATATTTTAATAAATAAATTGTGAAATGAAGCGTGTATTACATACAATTGTTAAGAGCAAAATCATGAAAGAGTTAACAAAGGTCAGAAAACAATAGCGGTTTGGTAGCCCCGCTAAAATTATAAATATCCGGGGCCTCACTAACTGCCCCAGTATTCCGTTAAGAGGATTCCCAAAGCTGTAAATTGCGTGGGCGAAATATTTACGAGACAACCCTTCGCTACATTACAACGAGTATGTGCATGTATTTTGCCATGCGATTGTTGCAAAAATCCGACACTGCTATTTCATACACACACACATACGTTGTACTCGCTTTCATATTGCTATGCGCAATAAATATTAAATATCAAAATGTGTAACAAATATACAATACTGTTAATCCACATGATATATTACCTCTTTTGGTGCAGAACAATACCAAACGCTTATATATGTTTAAGTAGTAACAGTGTAAGGATCATTTATTTAAATAGTCATTTGGTAATAGTCCTTATATAATGCAAAGAACCGGTAATAAAAGATTAACTAAAGTCGTTCGGCTAAACACAAATCGTTAATAAATTCTTCCAATTCGTGGTATTCCAAAGAATCTACATCGTAGAGCAGTCTGGCAGTAGCGTTAAGTGTTGACCACTTCATTACAAATATTTGGCGTACGATATTTTTATTACTATGCGTAAATTATTATTTCAATATTCTGTCTGTCTGTTATCAAATTATTAAATATAGATTTCTCCTTTTCTAACTCGAATTGCTTTACTTTAGTCCAATTTATTTCCAAATCTAAACACAACGATAAAAACAAAGATTTCGAAAACAATTGATTATTTTTATACACACATCATTCAAAACCACCATTTGTGTGATAATAGGCTAAATATTTGTTATGTATAAGTGCGTTTCCTTTATTTTTTAAAACAAGGGTAACAATGAGATTTGCCAGAATTTTTCCATTACTGTGTAACAATTACAAATACAGTTATTATATTTTATACTAATGTTTTTTTTATTAGATGCTTATTAGTGCGTAAATTTTCCATATTTGAAAAACTCTCTTTTTCAGTCGTCTCATTAAATTATCTAGTGTTTTGTGTACATTTCTACGATAAAAAAATAACATATTTAACATTGTAGGTACGAAATGGGGATAAATAAATAACCTAAACTAACTTTTAAATTGTTCTATTTTCTACCCCGCAAACAAGAGACGTAATAAACTGTGCTGTGCAAAGATTGTGACATAAAAAAAGTAAAATAGACAGCAACCTTATCGAGATAGGATATACTCAACTCAATCGACAACACAGTAGATATATATTTGAACTCGAATATATCACTAGTGGGATATATAGCTATGACCTACAGATCTTGCACCGTATGTCTCTAGCTTCCAAACAATAAAAAAATTAAGAGACTTTAGTGAACATAACAAGGCCCAAGTGTATCCAATTCACATTCTAAAGAATAAGTAAGTCACTTATAGAAAAAAGATTTACATATATATTTCATTTCACGAAGTCTGTTATTTGGTATTTAAAGTGGTCTTAATAATGTTAGCCATGTTAGTAAATAATGTCAGCCATGTTATGTTAAATATATACAATCAAAAATGTATCAACCTTTGAACCCTCAACCTCTGGGATATAGTCCCCGTTGCTCTAACCACTGAGCTACCGTGTCGTTACCCGTCTTGATGAAACAGGTCTATTCGGCGACCTGTTTCGATATACACACGTCATTCACACATAATTTGTCTTGAACCCCAAGGGTTTACAGTATTGGTTAGGATTACTTTAAATACTTCATTACATTTGATATAAAATTTAAAGTCCCTGCCATTGAATTCTCGATTATGGTACACATTCAAAATCCGCGCACATTGTTAATGTACGCCTACAGTCCGACCAATAACAGCGCATATATCACGACTAATCTTATTTTTTATTTTACTTGCTACTACTACTAGAGCTTTTTTGTATGAAATGATGCGCTCTACTACTTTACTAGATGATATAAATGTGTGAGTGCTAATATTTACAACGACATTTTGTCCGTGTGCGAGCATCAACTTTGTCGTGATCTACGATCTGTTTGCGAAGTCGCAGTCAACTAGTCGAACGACAAATCCGTCAACGCTCTCCGTGAGATAAGCGCTGACTTGTATGAAACACGACGCGTTCGCAGACAAAGAAACTAGTTGAACAAAAAATCCGAGAACAACCGTTCCTTAGCACGTAAATTCAGCAAAATATTTTTTACTTTTTTTGGTTTTTTGTGTATTACACGCTACTATTAAAAAGTGAATAATGTAGTTTTTCAACTACATTGTGCTTCATATTTCATTCGGTGAAAAACTCGTAATCATTTCTTTTCGTCAAAATAAGTTTTATCTATAAAAGTTTGCGTAACTTATATTTTACTTATATTTATTTTTCTTAAATAAATTAAACAAAAAATTCCATACATAATTAATATTGTATTTTCCCGACTCCGAGGATTACTTTTGGTGGTCATGCTGCCGGTACTGATGGAACGAACCTACGTTTGAATGTAACTGCCAGCTGATTGACCAATTATAATTTTGTGTGCTGCGTACATATTCCATATTTATTTATGTGCAATAGTTTTTTTGCAATTTAGTCAAGGTCTACTAAAGATATCAAACATTTAAAACAATAAATAAAAAATCATAATTTTTCTGCTAATTTACTTGTACTTAGATAACTTCTAAGAGTCAAATAAAATACATTAATAATGAAAACCTTTATTGAATCACAAAACTTTATTTTAAACAGTTACATCGTATTATCTAATCACAGTTCAATAAAATTACATTTATTCATCTAAACGTTACTTCTTGGTCAATACTCACATCACAAACAATAAATTGGTCCGTTGTCAGTAAGTTTCATTTTTAAATATAAAAAATTGTTCCGTGACTGAATAGCTATGCTTGTACTGAAACTTAATTATATTTTTATTTTAACTGGGATAAAGTTGAAATTAAAATCATTAACAGCAAGAGAACAATATACAAATAAATATATATAAAATAATATTACAAACATGATCTGTGCATATTTAACAAATTGTTTTAAGAAGAAATATATAGCATATATTATCGGACAAGATGATTATATTCTAAAATTCTAATAAGTAGTTGATATCAATACTAAGGCTGGAAACCAATATTAGAATATTTCTTTATCAGTTGGTTTAGTAATTGCTGTCGATATATAATCAATATTCAAATACATAGTTCAAAATTCAAAGAGATTTCGTCAATTTAATATATAAAATTACAAAATGCCAGTTATAATCAACCTTATACAATGTAACACATTACATATATGTCAAAACAACACAAAACTAAGCAGTAAGAAAACTAAGATATCGATGATATTTTTGCCAATTCATATATCACTTCTCCTTTAAGCTGCGGAATACTCGAGACCCGAGCTAACGTTGCATCTAAGTATTTATTGTAGACCGCCTGGTGTTTGGAGTTGTCAACATTTACTGCAACTTTAGCTATTTTTTGGATAATAGGTTCAATATGCTGTAGAGAGTACCCGGAGTAGTATGAGAGTGTTGGTGTCCAAACATCTTGTAACTTTTTAGTTGACAGAAGATACAAGGAGAGGCATATTGCAGCAGCCGCCAGCTCTGAGGGACGATAGTGGGCCATCGAGTACTCAATCAGGCTGAGATCAATGAAGTACTTGGCCAGGTGGTGGTTCTTGGATGTCCCGTGAGCTGCTTTAACAAATCTGAGACAACATTTATTTATTATCTGGTTATTGACAATATTGGTACATTAAACTTACAAAATCTTGAGCATATTTGTTTGACATTTACAACAATATTAATTTACCTTCTCAAGAAACTTAAAGGAATAGGACGGGCCAGACAGAATCCAAGCTTGGACATGATTTCTCTCTCACATTGGAACACATCGGACTTGGAATAGGCATTGTCCGTGACATACACAAAGTCTCCCACATCGGGAGAATAGATCTCCTCGTATTTACTTGCAATGAACATTGCAGTAATTCCAACTAGCTGAAGCTGGTTCCTTTGCACATTTGGTACAACCTACAATCAAAATAAAAAAATATTAAATACAATTCTATTATGCAAACTGATTAAACAACAACTTAAATAACACATTGAATTAACATTATATTATGTTCAATAAAACACAGTATTAACTTCATTGAATGTATGTGGTAGCAAAAAGATGACAGACACACTGAATATATATTATTTATATACTCTCTGCTTAGCCAATCTTATTAATAATAAAATGTGAAAAGCAGTGATGTTATAAACATAACACATTACTTTTGTTTTACTCACCTGTAAATAACGATCAATGATGCCGACAGTCAAATGGAAGGTTTCTAGAACCAAAGAGAACTGTCTCTGTACTTCAACCAACCAGTCAATTAAAGTAGCCCTCATATTACCCGTGATCACACTCTGAAATATAAATTTACCTCAGTCAGCTAATTAATTTAGATAAGAATAACATTAGTTAACATAGTTGTAAAGTAAGTTGTTTTTAAAGTTTATTTCTATAAAATATTAGTGAAAAAATATTTATTTAAACAAACCTGATTTTTCAAGTGATCAGTTTCAATAGAATACTTTTCTTCTAGCTCCGTCAAATATTTGTAAATATCCTTAATATAGATGGACAGTAAGAAGGGACTGTTTTTATCGCCAGCATCAATATCTTCAATGTCTTTAGGTAATTCTGGCAAAGTACTGCTCTCTAAATCAACATACTGCTTTTTTAAAGTAATTTCCTCATCTAATTTTAATTTTGCTAGACCTTCAGTTGTATCTTTTATTATTGGCTTAAGTATACTTCTAATCTCTTTTGCATTCTCTTTGTGTGTTGGCAACCTCATTGCCTTCTTCATCTCCTGACTTTTCTTAGCTTGTAGGAAGACATTTTCAGATAACTTTAAACCATTTTGTGAGTCCTTTAGTGCAGCCTGAGGAACAAATATTCAGATACAAAAATACTATGCCATATTCACTCCCCCAAGTTTAAAAATTTGATTGTGCAAGAGTATTGCCAAGTTGTATGTATTGTGCAAGAGTATTGCTAAGTTGTATGTTTTCATGTGACTTTTATATTCAATGAGTACCAAAATATACAAATTATTATCTGGACGTCAAATATATATGTATAATATTTTAAGTACTATACAAATGGTAATAATAAGCTACTTGCTTGTTGTTAACTATATCTACTCACCCTTGCTCGAATTACAGCCCGAGCAGTGATTCCAACAGCATTTTCTTCTTGACGCAATGGAGGTCTTGCAGAAGGCTGAATAATGGGCTTAACAGCCAGCCCGGTATCCACTTTAGACTGAACATGATTGTAGTTTCTGAATCAAACATATAAGAAGAAAAATTTTATAGCAGGGAATTATACCGTTCAATATCATTTTTAAGTTTTGATTATTAAAACTATAATTCATTGAAAGTTAATATTGTATAAATTTTAGATTTTTAACGTTAGCGAATGAATAATTATACACAACAGTGGGTAGTAATATTAAAAAATGTAAATACTTACCGCACAGCGCCACGTTTAATAGTACACTTTTTCTCAAATTCCGCTGCTGCAGTAGCTGCTTTAGCATTATTTATTTCCCGATGTAATTCTATATTGGTATTTATTTCCCCAAGGGCGCCACGGACTGTTAAACCTTGTCGCTTGCTTGGAATTTGTAAATTCGATTTTTTCGTTGCATAAACATTTTCTTGATCGTAGGCCTGTACCTATGAAACGAAAATAACTGACCAGTTAATACTAAGGTGTGATTAAGTTACGAATAATATTTCTTCAGTTAGGATAAATACCGTTCTGAGCCTCCTGACTTGAACCTCCATATTTCTATTTTTTATAAAGGCCTATATGGCCATAAAGAGCACTTGTTAACTTAATTTCCCTTTTATCGATTAGTCTTCAAAAAATCTGAAACTCATAAAGTGAGTTTAGAATAATTTGATGAACAATTATTGATTTGACGATAATTATTGAAGCTCGAAAATAACGGCTGGTTGGCCGACACAGACTACTATAAAATGTCTATTATTCATGCAGATTGTAACAGTTTTTAACTATTCAGTTATAGTACTCTATGGTATTCGGTATCACTATCAATAGACAAAATATATAGAATATAGAATAAGGGAATTTGTAAATGTAACGAATGATACATTGAATATTTGCGAATGCAACTATTCACATTCGAATATTCAGTTTTTTTTTATTTTTGTCTACATTGTCTATGGTTTTGTAGAAGTCTCGTGAGGTGATGACTAGGTTAAGGTACTTTTTCTTGTATAAAAAAATAAGAAATGATTTTTATTCGACTTCAAAAAAAGGAGGAAGTTCTCAATTTTTTTTATTTGTTGCCTCAAACCTCTTGACTGGGAGAACCGATCTTGAGGTTTTTTTTAACTAAAAGCTGGTGCTTCCCGTGTGGTGCAATAAAAATGTAATTTTTCTTGCACCGTTGACTCTTAAGCTGATGTCGTCAACGTATACTAATTTGTTCGCTTTCTAATTGCATTACTTGAGGTATATTATATTGGACCTTCATTGTCGGTAGATTAGGTAGATTTCTTAGTTTAGTATTTCTATTATATGTGTCTATTTAATCTCTTTTTAGCATCCATATCTGATAAAGTTTTGCCTTTCAAACTTTTGACACCATTTACTGCAATATGCATTTACCTATTTGCAAATTGTTTTCTACTAAGATCGATTATAGCTCTATTGAGGGTGATACCCTGTTAGTTTACCCTGGCAGTTGGTGGACTGTAACGACCCAACTTAATATTAGAGGCAGCAAACGCGCACATCACATTCCGTACCGATGGTTATTGGATATTAACCAAGGCAACGCTCGTGTCAGTCTTTGTATATCCTTAATTCTTTAGAAAATGAAAGGTTCTCGAGACTTTGAACAACCAAACTAAACCCAGCTCGATTTGATACATTTTAATCTAAAAACAGCGTAAGTAAGTTTAAGTCGCATAAAAACTGTTTTTCAATGTTGGTCAAATTGACTAATTCGTAACATACTTATTGTACTTAAAGTAATCAGTTCTTCCGGCAAAAGCGTACTATACACGTGCTAGTAAATTGAAACGATATTGTTGATGAAGACTTCTTTTGCAAACGGCACATGCTACATCAGCAAAAATGGTAATAGCCCTAACAAAATTATTATTTGCGATATGGCAAACATGACTGGCTTGTAGCATTAACCTAAGCCGAAATAAACAATTTTCAGGTATTTCGTTTGATTAAGTGATCATGAAACAACGAGTTGGTTGCCACGTTGCTCTTCCATCTCATTTATCATGCCGAGACGCTGATTATGTCCTTCGATCTTTTTCCTGTTTTCTCTTTTTCTCATATAAAACATTTTATTTACTCGCTCTTTGCAAGCCTCTTTTGAAATTGTCCTTGAGGTAGAATTCCTCTAGTGAGATAGGCGTTTCTCCCTGTCTTTTTAGTTTCAATTAAATGATATGAGCAAGGCGTTTAGTAGATCTACCTATACTCAAAAAAATTATTTAGTAATCTGAAATACAATCCTTTATAAATACTTACTATACTTCCGTTATGTACTTTCCTTATATACTTCCCTACTGTACTAGCCTTATGTACTTCCCTTATGTACTAGCCTTATATACTTCCCTTATGTACTAGCCTTATGTACGTTGCTTTTGTTCATAGTCGGATTCAGAGTATGTCTAGTAATTATGAAAAGGAATACGAAATAAATTTGCTGAAAATATTCAAGTAATTTGAAACAAATTCAATTATTTTCAAAGTAGATATTTAATTTAAAAAAAAATTGAGGAATATAAAGTTTATATAGATTTTTTTGCGCTTTCCAATAAAAAAAGTGATTGGAAAAAAAAATGATTGGTAAATTACTGTTGTTCTAAAGAGGATTTTTACAACTTCATGCACCCTTATGTATTAGTAGTAAATATTTGAGAATCGCCAAATCAACATATTTTATACCTGCTACTCATGTTAGCTACCATTATTGAGAATATCAGGAAAGAAAGATTTTACTTACGTTTAGTTACCTTGACAGTTACAAATGACAAAATAGACCATGGTCTTGGACTTGCTGTGGTGTCATTTTATGTATATATATATATATATATATATATATATATATATATATATATATTTATAAAGATGTAAAAATAAAATGTATATATACTAGGGGTGCCAACAGTCCCTCCATTTCGACTGGCTGCGAAATCTCGAGTGCCGTTTGCATATTGAGCGAAGCGAGCCCGCGCGAAAAAGAAAATCGAACAGTGCAATTCGATTTAAAAAATTCTTCACGCGCTTTGCATTGTAAAGCAAATTTTTCACGCGAATTTTTTTTATATATCGATATCACTTTGTTGACCATTTTTCCTCAACGAAATGACATTTTTCAAATTTTTTAAAACCATCACGTAATGTGTCTTTTTGATTGCAAAATTTCATAATTTTCCGTCAAGTAGTTTTCGAGCCAATTCGTGACAAAAAATGTGAGTCTCCAGTAGAACGCACAACACACACACAATACACAAACAATCATATACATGTATACTTGTGTATATATTAGTAATGTAACGAACTATTTTGAACTATTACAAATGCGAATACGAATATACAAAAATATGCGAATATCCGCGAATGCGGACATTCATTATGTCATTAGTGTCAAGTGAATGTGATTACAACTATATTCGTTCGTTCGATTATAACTATGTAATTAGAGACAGAATTACGTATATTTTTAAGGCATTGACAGAGAAAACCATTTTCAACTTCAACTCAATGAGGGTAATAAAATCAAAATGTTACCAATAATTCAATCCACTCTCTTACCACCGATAATTGTACGTTATGACAGATCGACAAACAAAAAGTCTATGCGACATCAAATATATTTTTTATAAAATATTTAAAAAAATCAATTTGGTACATTTCGATCCTCAAATTGTGATGGTTCTTATTTTTATGAGTTCCAGCATAAGATTGTGTCTTGTTTGATGGTTCACCCCTGAAGTAAATCTTGATATCGATGTACATAGATATAAATGTTTTATTTAATCTTTTTAAAAGTGTAACTCTAAAAATGATTTCATATTTTGATTAATTGCAGCCTCTATGTTCAATTTCATTTTTCTATAGTTATAGGAACTAAATTAGTTTGAAAAGTTCGTTCGCAGCGGGTGACATCTTTATTCTTTATTGCGGAAACAACAGGAATTGTACAATTTATTATGTTTGAAATTGTTAAGCCTATCTACGTCCCGATAGAGACGATTACATCTAGTATAGTACATTCATCAAGGTGAGTAGCGATATGGTAGCTTATTTTGACAAAGCGAAGAGATGGTAACATAGACCTCGCAGGTTAGTGTCCTGCTCGTGACAATGAATTTCAAATTCTATTTATTCGTCAATTAAAGATAAAACAAAACTCTAATCAAAAAAGTAACAAAAATGTCCGCATAATCCAAAGGCAAGTTGCACATTCATAGATACTGATAAAACAGTCATCAAATGATATAAATTATTAAATGTTGGACACATTTAAGTCATTGTTCACAAGTCTTGAAGAACATCACAACAGCGTTAAAACTGTAGAAATAAAATATGATTCCTTTTATGATTCAAAAGATACAACAGACAGGGGAGGAAACAATATAGTAAAAAAACATTATTTCAAAACATTTTATTTTCAACAAATTAATTACATCATTATCTAAAACTTATCTAATACTAATCACATTTCTATCAAATTACATAAAAAAATATCTAGCAAACATTAAAACTTGAATAACACACATTCCATGTCACAAAAATAATCAAGTATTTTTGTCAATTGTCAGTAACGTTAATTACAATATAATTGTATTATAAGTTTCATTAAAACTTTCCTCTAAATTGTATGCAGAGATGAGATTCATTAAATCTCTGTAATGTTAGCAAAACAACAAATATATTACATATAAATTATTCTAAAATAATATAACAACACATGCACATTGTGCATTTTTGATCATCTTTTTAATTAATTAAATAATGTTTTAAAGAAATTTTTTCCAATATATGTATATATATATGATGACCAAATATTAATAAATTAAATAGTTCTATTTAAACCTTAAATGCAGACATTATTTTTGGTGTTATTTAAGATAATCCAAAATTAAACTAATAGTTATTTGGTTTTAGTTAAATTTTTAAAAATACTAGCCGTCAATTAGTCTAATTTAAATCTAAATTCAGTCCTGTATCGGTGCGTCAATGTTGAATAACGCCGTCATATTAAATTACAATTAAAATTATATCTAATAATAAAATGCAGGTACCTAAAGAAACCTTAATCAAAAAACTCAGTCTGTCTATACATTTAACACAAAATACACTATAAAGTATCAATGAAAACAAAATAAAAACACTACAAAAGCTATGTAATAAAACTAAGAGATTGATGGTATTTCTGCCAATTCATGTATCAACTCTCCTTTAAGCTGCGGCAGACTCGAAACTTTAGCTAACGTTCCATCTAAGTATTTATTATAGATAGCCTTATGTTTAGAGTTATCAACATTTACTGCAATTTTTGCTATTTTGTGAATAATAGGTTCAATGTGTTGAAGAGAATACCCGGAGTAGTATGTGAGTGTTGGTGTCCAAACATCTTGCAACTTTTTAGTTGACAGAAGGTGCATGGAGAGGCATATTGCAGCAGCCGCCAGCTCTGAGGGACGGTAGTGGGCCATCGAGTACTCAACCAGGCTGAGATCAATGAAATACTTGGCCAGGTGGTGGTTCTTGGATGTCCCGTGAGCTGCTTTCACAAATCTGAAATAACATTTATTTATTACCTGCTAATGCCAATATATTAAATATGTGCCAATATATATGTATTGCTACATTCAACTTCCAAAATATTAGGCATAAATGTTTGACGTTTACAACAATATTAATTTACCTTCTCAAGAAACTCAAAGGAATAGGACGCGCCAGACAGAATTCGAGCTTGGACATGATTTCTCTCTCACATTGGAACACATCGGACTTGGAATAGGCGTTGTCCGTGACATACACAAAGTCTCCCACATCGGGAGAATAGATCTCCTCATATTTACTTGCAATGAACATTGCAGTAACTCCGACTAACTGAAGCTGGTTCCTTTGAACATTTGGTACAACCTACAATCAAAACAATAAATTCTACAACAATTCTATTATGCAAATTGCTTAAATAACAACTTTACATTGAATTAACTTTGAACATTACTTTTGTTGAACTTACCTGTAAATAACGATCAATGATGCCGACAGTCAAATGGAATGTTTCTAGAACCAAAGAGAACTGTCTCTGTACTTCAACCAACCAGTCAATTAAAGTAGCCCTCATCTTACCGGTGATGACACTCTGAAACAGATATTTAATTAATATTAACTATATTCTTTGCTTTTTTTGTACACCATAGTAGTAATAAAAGTATGTATAAAAACGAAATTAGACAAACCTGATTTTTCAAGTGATTGAATTCAATGGGATACTTCTCCTCTAGCTCAGTCAAATATTTGTAAATGTCCTTAATATAAATGGGCATGAGTAGAGGACTGTTTTTGTCTCCAGCATCAATGTCTTCAATATCCTCAGGTAATTTCGGCAAAGTTTTAACCTCAAGTTCAACATTCTGTTTCTTTTGTGTTTTATTTTGTTCAGCCAATTTCAATTTGCCGAGAGAATCTGTTGGTTCTTTTAGAATCGGCTTCAGTAAACTTTTGGTCTCTTTTGTACTTTCCTTGAGAGTTGCCAACTTTGTTGGCTTTCTACTTTCTTGAGTTTTTTTTCCTTGAAGGACAGAGTTCATAGACTCCAAATTATTTTGAGATTCCTTTAAGGCCGCCTAAAAATATAACAGTAAATGCTTTAATTTAAATTTTTAAGTAATTTTGGATAAAACATTGATCAACACCGGCAGTACATGATCTGCAAACCTCTAGAATACCATCTCGGTCCCAGTAAAAAAAAAAATATTTATGAAATATAGCCTATAAATATCTAATAATTTAATTGTGATATTCTAATGGAGTTCAATAAAATTATTAAATGAATCTAGATTTATAAAAAATATTGATGAATTAAAATTAATGAATTGCAAATTTTATCCAATAAAATTACAAACAATACTATTCAAAAGATGTCTACTAAAACTGGCCATGAAATGGTTTAAAATAATATATGGTAATTATGCAAAACAAATATACAAGGTATATTTATAAAATGTACTGGTGAATTTATAATGTTCAACTAACTCTTGTCCGTCCAATAGCACGGGCAGCTAAACCAGCTGTACTCTCCTCTCTTCTTAATAGAGGTCTTGATGATGGCTGCACAACCGGCTTGCCAGCCAGCCCCGTGTCCACTTTAGATTGCACATGGTTGTAGGTCCTGCATATAGAATATAGATTATACAAGTTTAATATCAGTCTTTTTATGCAAACGCGACGTTTAATAATTGTAAATGTATAGTTCTATCATTAAATAAATAAATAAAAAGAGGGTAGTAAAATTTTATTTACTTACCTCCCGACACCACGTTTAATGGTCGGTTTTTTCTCAAACTCCGATGCCTTAGTTACTTTCCCATTTATTTCGCGATGGACTTCAACATTTGTATTAATTTCTCCAAGAGCCCCACGAATAGTTAAACCTTGTCGTTTGCTTGGAATAAGTAAATTAATTTTTTTAGAAGCGTATATATTTTCTTGGTCTTGGATCTCCACCTATAAAACACAATAAATAAATCCAGATGTTTTATAACTGAAATTCTTCTTATAATCAACAATAATATCAATCTTACCGTCCTGTGCCGTCTCACTTGAACATCCATATTTTTGTATATAGATGATTCTAATAGTTATAATGAGTTATTTGTCCAATATCTCTTGCAAAATGTAGTTTTATACTTTTTGCTCTACCAAGCAAGACCGTAAGAATTCACCAAATGTAATATGTTATAAAATGTCACTTGCTCGTTCAACTTGAAATTAACGGATGATCCAAAAGAATAGCAAACGTAATCTATCATAGAGACAAGCATAGATAATAGAGTATAGTAAGTAGTCAGATAGGAGAAAGGAAGAACCTCAGTGATTGGTTGTTACCAAAGCACCGGAAATGGAGTTATTATTAATTTAATTATTTTCTTTCAAGAAAATAAGACTAATATAAGAAAATAAGAAAATATCTTCTAATATATATATTATAATTTGACTTATACTTATATATGTCATTTTCTTATAAATGTATAAATAATTATAATTATTATTTACTCCTGACTTATTAAAATGTATAATCCGTAGATAATTAAAATATATAGAGTTTTACTACATAAATAAAATACATATTCCTAAAGAAAATTATAAAATCAGGCTGTAAAAAACCCTGCAAAAACATAAATGTTTCTTGTTCTTGCAGGGGATATCTTAATATTATGTTTGATTAATAAACTTTAATATTAATTAATGTCATTTTTTAGTAAACTAATTTGAACTAATTTGAACTAAAAATCAGCCTTATTCCATTTCTACTATCTGGACTATAAAATACATTAATATTGTTGTTGCCTTATTTTACGTACTTTTTCTATCTATGTCTGTTCGGAAATGAACCAAAAACAAGTTTTTTTTAACTTGGTTAGCTTATACAGGTTTATACTTAAAACATTGTACTGTACCACCGGGTACTGTACTATAACACAATCACTACCATAGACAATACAAATAATGTGCTCATTGCTCTACAAAGTACAAGTACTGTCGAGTATCGAGTTTTCGCGACGTTTAAGTTTTTCCGCGATTTAAAAGCAAGCGCTAATATATAGATTTTCTTGCATTATTGTATCAATATTCTGTCATAAGGTTAAATACTCTTCACGACCACGCATTTCTTTAAATGTGCGTGGTGATTTTAAGCCTTCTCACACTTTCACGTTTATTTAATTGAGTATAATAAATTTAATTATAATTTGCAGTTTTTGTCACGATGGTGCAGAAAGGTCCTCGTCCTTTGGTTCTATGCGGACCTTCAGGGTCAGGGAAGAGTACATTGTTAAAGCGACTACTCAAAGATTTTCCAGACAAATTTGGATTTAGTGTATCCCATACAACAAGAAGCCCTCGTCCTGGCGAAAAAGATGGTGTTCACTATCATTTTACTAATACAAATGATATACTTGCTGCCGTTGAGAAAGGCGAATTTATAGAAACTGCAACATTTAGTGGTAACATGTATGGAACAAGGTAATTAAATTTTTCTAATATTAAGAAACCATGTGCTTACATTTTGGCTCGATGCCAACAAACAATGACCGGTCTGGACAAGTCATTGTTTACTTGATCAAATCGTAATGCTCCAGATTGCTTATTATAGATCATTTTCAAATTATTATAAATACTATAAATACTAATGGTATGACTGTGTAAATTGCCATTATATGTTGTCATATCATAATTTAAACCTGATTAATAGTTATTATGGTTTATATGCTACATACGAGAGTTATACGCCTATAGTTATAACTAATTATTTAATATGCAATAAGACTAAATTAAACAAATTAATATTTCAGCAAACAAGCTGTAGAAGATGTCCGTTGCACAGGAAGGACTTGCATTTTAGACATTGAAATTGAGGGTGTTAAGCAGATTAAAAAGACAGATTTGGACCCACTCCTTGTGTTTGTGATGCCACCATCGATTGAACAGCTTGAGAAACGCCTACGTGCTCGTAACACAGAACAAGAAGATTCTCTGAAAAAAAGATTGGAAACAGCCTGCCGTGAAATTGTATATGGTATGTTTAGTTTAGTGTACTTTTAGAAAGATACTTTCACATATTATTGCTTATTTCTTTTAATTGTTTCTACTAACCTTCTTTCTATTGTATGAAAGTAAGACAAAGCAATTTTTGGACATTAAGAATTCTATTTCATATTTAAATTTGGTGAATGAATAAAATAATTAAAATTTTATGAACTTAATAATATTAGTTTTAATGTACAAATCTTACTTTATTTGAATGTAATGAATAATTTAATGAAAACATTCAAAGATAAAGAGGTTGTAGTGTTATTTTTTCTATTTTATGTTTTATTAAAAGCATTCTTATCTTTATAATAGTGTTATATATTGACTATATTTAGCAATATATACTACTTATGATAGCAAATTTGTGATTTTCCTGTTTATTCACAGTAACATTATATTCTTAATGAGATTGGTATTTAAATATTTCAGGTCAGGAACCTGGAAATTTCCACATCACAATCATCAATGATAACTTGGATAAAGCTTATTCCGAGCTGAGGGATTTTGTTTCACAAAACTTACAGAGCAATGATCCAGGTGAATATCACTTCTTAAAATATGTGTTGAGTTGGCATGCCTTAAAAATATTAATAAATCATCTCATACATAATAAAAAGATTTGCTGTTGCTAACTGTTGGTATATCCTATAAGATATAACTTTGCCATTAAATGGTCATATTATATCAGAAAAAAGTTCTTTAAATAAAAGAAACCTTATATATAATAAACATGATAAACTTAAAAAATAAATGCAAGAAAAAAAATGTGTAATAAAATTAGCATCAAGAAAAAATAGTTTTATACTAATTCACCAATTTTTATAATTAAGTGACTAAAATGAACGAGACATTCAATAATATTGATGAAAGTGAAGTTATGACATTATTTCTATTTATATAACACACAACCAATTTCATGTTATGGGGGAGAATAATAAAAAACTACATCCAAAAATTTTGGTTATAAACTACTCACAATATTTAACACTAAACCTACCGACAATTCTTGTATACCTCTTCCTACCACACGCCGTCAAATTGACCGGTAATCAAAAGTTATTTTATTATATAACGCAGGTAATAATGGAAATAACTAAAAGTAAAGAGTGAAGAAAATACTATATGCATATTTTAAGAATTATCATGTAGTTTGATAACGATATTATAACGTTTAAAAAAGTGTAAGTTTTACAAAAGTTTAAGAACGGTCAATTTGACCGGTACTTGGTAGGTTTAGTGTTAAGAGAAACACAAACACTAATTATAGGTACATATTTGTTAGTATAGTAACTTATACAAAGGAATATACTCAAGGTCGCTTCAATGTCACCCGAAGAATATTTAATACATAACAAGGCCTTCAGAGAACAAGAGAATGCCACTTTGCTAACGATAATAGTGATGAAGGGATAACAATGTTGGTTTGATCATAAATAAGAAATGTAAATAGTTTATTTTAAAAGCCACAAACAAAGGGTTTATACATAAAAAACTTATTTGCAAAATATAAAAAAAGAAAAAAATTATAATAAGACAAACAAAACTTACAATTTATGATAAATATACTATTTAAAAATTGTATAAATTTCAAACATTTATTTTCAAACATATACATCTACATTAAAAAACAAATCAAAATATATATATATATATATCTAAATAAATAAAAAATATTGTATTATGAGATCAAAAGAACTGTAATGTAATTATATGTTGATAAGTTAATATATTATCAATAAATTCATAAACTTCAGTAAAATCACATTTCTTAAAACTATAAAGTGACAGGCCATATCATACATATAAAATAATAATTGTTTGTGTAAAAAAATTGCATTTTGTAACTAAAAATTGTATTTCAGAAACAAATGAAACCAAGGAATAAATTGCATGAATCACTGAAACCCACTAAACAAACTACTACTACTTGCAACCCTGACACGAGGGTCTACACCTGTACAGGTCACAGGCTTATTCATGTCAGTCAAATTATTAATATTTCAGAATATGTATGCTTTAAAATGTTCAATACAGGCAATATAATTAAAAATCATATTGCTTGGCGAGTGTCAACTGTTGAGATTTGTTAATAATTCTCATTAGTAGAATTGATTCCACCTTATTGGGATGTTAATTAAAAATATTTATGTAATTGAGCGAAGCCAACGTAGTGATTGGAGCGTTTTACTGGAGACTTTTTACATTCTTTGTCACGAATTGGCTGGAAAACTACTTGATGGAAAATTATGAAACTTTGCAATCAAAAAGACACACATTAGTTGATGGTTTTAAAAAAACAAAAATTCTGAAAAATGCCCTCAAAAAAAATTTTTTTTCTTTTTTGTAATATCTTGTCATAAAACTGATATCCCATTGAAGTCAATGGGAAACGATGAGTCAATACACTGGGCTCGCTTCGCTCAATATGCAAACGGCACCTGAGATTTCACAAGCGCAGCGAGTCGAAATTGAGGGTCTGTTGGCGCTCCTAGTATAATAAAGAATGTTAATATAAAAACATTGGCTTTACGGGTACAGAGAGCAGGTTTAAACATAGACGAAGATCAGATACTAACAATTTGTTTAATCCATTGTAAATAAAACAATTTATGTTTATTACATAACTATATATTTTATCGACAAGAATAACTTATGTTTAAGCTTAGTTAATATTATATTACTTATAAATAAGTTAATATACATTTTGGAATATATTTTTGTCATAAATTGTATCACAATTATTTCAAAGCTGATTCGATTTTTTTTTTCATTATCATGAATTAATTATACATTGTTAGAATAAGTATTGCAAGGCCCCAATATCGATAATACTTAATATTACAATATAAAATATGTGTAGTGTTCTATAGTACAAACCAGTATGCCTTACCACGGCTACACTGTCTATTACTGTTATCATTAATGTAACAATGTTAATAGAATTCTGAACATTTTATTCTTATTTCTGTTATATTATATTTTACCAAAATCGAAATATTACAAGTGATTTAGTACTTAACACTAAACCTACCGATACCTGTTCCTACCGCACGCGGTCAAATTGACCGGTAATTAAAAGTTATTTTATTATATAACGCAGGTAATAATGGAAATAACTAAAAGTAAAGAGTGAAGAAAATATTATATTCATATTCTAAGAATTGTTTTGTAGTTTAATAACGATATTAGAACGTTTAAAAATGTGTAAGTTAAAAAAGTTTAAGAACGGTCAATTTGACCGGTATTTGGTAGGATTAGTGTTAATAAGATTGCAAAAAAATTGTTTAGAATTTGATAATTATATTTTTTATACCGTGACTGCCAAATAAGTATTGTCTTTAAATTTAACAGAAACACGTTTAATCATGTTATAATAGAAATACATTCCATATACATCATATATACACGGATATTTATTTAATATATATGGGTATGAATAAGGTGTTATGTAGATTTGCAAATAAATATTATTTTTTGTTTAATTTTATTCACGAAACTTAAATCAGAGGTTATTAGTGATTGCAATACCGAACGATTTTTCAATACCGGTATTTCGGTATTGTGTTTAAGCAAAACCGGGATACCGGTATTGATACCGGTATTATAAAAAAATTACGAATCGTCTAAAATACAAAAAAAATCGAATTTTAATTACAAATAAACAAGTTAAACCAAACCAATTGATTATTAATAACTATTAACAAAAGAGAACGAATGATATTATTTGTGAAGTAATATTTTATTACAAAATGTTTACAACTTATTATATAAAATATACATTTTTTTTTCAGACTCTTTTCGCAAAAAATATGCTCGCAAAAACAACAGATTATCAATACTGTCGTCGCTTAGGCGCGTTCGCAGTTTACTACAAAAATTATTCGCCGTTGAAAAAGCTCGCTCAGCTTCAACGCTTGTTGGCGGTATAGTTTTCTAAAAGTTGTACGCTTTTTGAAGATTCGGTCCTCGAACCTTATGATCCTTGAAGAAGGATACTTCTTGCAGGATTGTTTGCTCTAGGCTGATGGTCCTTCTTGTTGTTTTGGGTCGGTTCAGCTTGTCCTGGATTGCACGCTGAAGCTTCTCTTTTAAAGTTGGTTCGTTAGACTCCTGAAATCAGAAAATTTTTTGAATTAATAATTTTCATTTATCGATAATAATTGCAAGTGGTTTAAAATAAAATAAACAAACAGAGATTGGCTTTTATGTGTTAATAAGATATCTTACCATACAAGTAGGATCTTCTGAACAACTTTCAGAACTGGAACCACAGGTTTCTTCTTCAGAAGTGGCTCCTTCATTTGGATATAACCTTCGGATTAATTTTGCTAGGATCTTAGCGATTGCTGGTTTGCTCAACTTCTTGCCCAGTTCACTGGTATCTTGAGTACCGTCGTGAAGAAACTGCAAAATCGATGATAAGTCGGTGCGCCGTTCCGAAATTCGCATTATGAGGGCCTCTCGCAACTTTTCACTTAATTCCGTTTGCTGTTTTTCCAAATCGGTTAGCATGAAATCAGTTGCTGTATCTGCTATCAGCAAATTGGCATCCCTCTGACAAAGACTTTCCACAGCGATTTTGATTGGTGCAAGAGCTTCCATGGTTTCATTCAATTAGTTAAAATCTTCCTCGGTGAATGTGATGGTTGATTTCATATCGATGAGAGCTTTTTGCACACAATGTCTTAACTTCAAAAATCTTTCGAGCATTGTCACTAAGCTATTCCATCTCGTTTTGACGTCCAGAATAAGAACAAGATCTTTACCAAACTCGGCTTTCACGTAATTTTGAAGATACACTTCATGTTTTTTTGCTGATCGTCTAAAAAGTTTCACTATTTTTCGTACTTTTTTGATTAATTTGTCGAGGTGGCTGTAACTCAAGCTGTTTCCCTCGTCATCTTCTGTTTCTATCACTAGACCATCGCTTTCGTCCTGCATCTCGTCTTCGCTCTCGTCCTCATTCTCATCGTTTGCATCTGCATTCTTGTCCTCGAAGTTGCCTTCGCCTTCGTCTTCCGTCTCATCGTTTTCCTCAGGTTTTTTGGATTTATACATGACATCAAGAACAGCCAAGTGGATCGCGTGCGCAAAACAAAGTTGTTGTTCGGCGTCGATCAATTTTCCCAGCTTCTTCATGACACTGGCTCCATCACTTGTTACGTCAACAATGTCTTTGTCGAGATCTATCTCGAACTGAGCCAATTTCCACCAAAGAAGCTCGATGCACTTTTTTGCAGTTAGACTTCCGTCTCCTCGTATCAATCCCAAGTTGTACACCTCTGCTTCAGAATGTATATTCACGTTGACGTATCTTCTGTTGCGGTTGGACGTCCACTCATCCAGTGTAAGACTAAAGCGTTCACCTTCAGCTTTCTTCTTGTTGAACTCCGCGATCATTTCTTCACAAACTTTCTGGCCGTATTGGAACACCTGGGATTTTACTGTATTTGGACAATTAGGAATCTTCTCAAATTTCCTCGCAGTAAGTCCTTTCATGATATCTTCGGAAGAAGCGAGAACGTTAAAAGATAAGCCATCTCTCGCAGCCATCCGAGCCAGAACTTCACACAGCATTTCTGATTTGTTGTTGACAACAAATTTCGTCATACTGGGTTGTGAAGCTTCCATCCTTTGTCGTTTGGGTTCTGGACCATAGTTTTCCTTATCCTCGATCCCGCGTTTTGTTGATAAGTTGATTTGATGAATCGACTTCAGATGCGTATGCAATCCACTCGTACTTCCACCGTTACACTGTATTGGCTTATGACACAATTTGCACTTTGTTTTAGTCTTATCCGTAATGTGGATAAGAAAATAAAACCACGGCGACTTTTTATCAGTCGATTTTTTGTGTGGTACATATTCATTCACAGCTTCCATTTTGGATAGTTAAATAAACACCCCAAATGTAGGAAGAAACTGATTTTTTAATCGCTGCATTCCAAATTTATCTATGACCAAATTTTAGGAGAGGGGTTGTAGAGGTGGGAGTGTAAGAGTGTGGGAAATTCCCAATTGGCTCTTAGGTACACGTGGTCGGTTTTCATTGTTTAATTGTTGTTAAATTCTTTTAGTTCGATTGTTTCTGATTGGTTGGTCGTTATATTTCAATGTTTGTTATATATTTTGTATCATTGTTCTGTTTCCGAGAATTTGGATCCCCAATTGAGCGTGCAGGTATTTTTAGAACAATAAGATAATAACTAAATTACTTTTACGAGATCAGAAAACAATGCATGAAAGGAAAACCATTCTCCAGTCTCAAATCAAACAAACAGATGTCATTTAAAACCTTTTTTCAATACCGAAATTTCGGTATTGTCTTATTAATACCGGTATTCTAATACCGGAGAAAAATCTCTTCGGTATCCCGGTTTTCGGGATCCCGGCATCCCGGTATTCAATCACTAGAGGTTATCAATGATATATGTTAGAGTATACATAGATATAGTTATTAAATCAACTTACCAACTTATGCACTACATAAATATATATCAAAAAATGTCTGAGAGACAATATTTAACTAACCTACTGTAAGGTTTGTCGTGTTTTAATTTTTCATAAATAATTATACACATACACATTCATATTAATTATTTGGTCAAAATTATATTTTTTTTACCATAATTCGACAGCCAGTGAGGGCTTATTATAAGGTTGTGTTATCAGATTTATCTCAATATCAAAAGTATACTATAGTAGTATATATTTAAATACACCTTTTTATTTGCTCATGAAGTGTCACAGCTAATGAAGTAAACAATTAAATGAAATGTTATTTAAATTAATATTTGATGTTACTTGATGTATGTAGTATGCCTCAAAGGCTGCATGTTAGATGTGTAAACTAGTTTTGCTTGTGATATTCAAGTTATAATATACTTGTATGTTCTTATAACCAGTATATAGTTACTAAATATTAGTAATATATAGTAATTATATTTTATTATTTTCTTGCTTGTATTGATTATTGAATACTCAATCTCAATCTAGAAGAAATTCTACAGAATTATTACATTTGAAAATGGTATGTAAATCAGCTTCTTTAATATTTTAAAAAGAAAACATTGTTTTTATATTATTTAGCGTAGCTTTCTGAATATTTTCTATGATTAGTTTGATCTAACTCGAAGCGAAGCAGCTACAGACACGAAAGTCTAAATAAAAAAAAATCTTTAAATGAATAAATTAGTGCCAAATTTAATATATACGATGCCCTAAGCATTGTGTAGTAGCATTTATTTGAAATTGTTTCAAAAATACATTTAATAAAATGTAGTCTAAATGTAGACATTTCTGTGCAATGCATTTAAAATAATATTAATATGTATTTGGTGTTGTTAATGAATTAGCTATTTTCTTAATGTACTAACAAAAAAATACTTTTTGCTGTTACTTGCCAATAGTTCGTGTTAGAGTAATGTTATTTATGTTGTAGCTCTGCGCGGGCTCTAGACGGGGTCTAGGCGGTCGCTGTAAGTATAAAGAACCAAAAACGACACTACTAAATTGATTTAATTTATGTAGATTCCTATTCATCAAACCACATGAATGTTTTAAAGATCTACTTTGAAAATTTTAACAATAAATTCAAATTTCTGTGAAGTATACCATTCCATCAATTATTTTAAATACTATATTATATATATCAATAAATGTTGTAATATTTTGACGCCATTTGTTAATCTATATATTTGTGTGAAATAAATGTTGTAGAAAAAAATGTAGTTTTCATTAACACTCAACTTAGTTTTTTCTTTAATATGATAAATGTGGAAGTGTAAAATAACTGTAACCAAACAAATTATTTTCAGTGGAAACTTAATTGATTTATGTTAAACATTTTGTTTTTAATATTGTATAGGTGCTATTATAATTGTATGTTTCCCAAATATGAATAAATAAATAAATGAATAATATCATTAAAAGACATATGTGTTCATAATCTTTATTATGACAATTACAACTAGAACAAAGTTGACAAGTCATGATGTCAATTCAAATTGACCACAATGTCAAATTTAATAAAAATAATATAATTACTAAGTCATTAAAGTTACGTGTGTACAATTTAAACACTCAAGAGCCACATCTCGAGACAAATCTAAATGATCCTATCATTAGTTAACATATCAAATAATAAGTAGAGCAATATTAAAGGACAATACTACTCTCTTTGTCCCAAATGTCGCGGTGAGAGTGAGGTGGAGTGTTTTCACAATCACCGCTGATGGCAGACTTGGAGATGTTTTTCAGAGAGACCGAGTTGCTATTGGGGACATATTTTAGTTGCTTTGATAACGATTTTAATCTTGGAATGTGTGATACTCTTTTGGGAAGCTTACTTTCTTTTTTAGGATCATATAGCATATTAGTTGACTTTGATCTAGCATGGGTTGTTTCTGTTCTGTTTTTCATACAAGATAATGGTGTTCTAGACCCACTGTCACTAGATGCTTTAGTTTTTTTAGGAGTCTCATTAAGAGCTTTTGACTCGTCTTCATAGATAGGAATGCCTTCAGGGCTGCTGTCTTGACCATTATTCTGTAAAGCTTTGATTAATGAATCATCTGACATATTTTCTACATTTTCTTCAGTTATATTTTCGTCAGTCTTAGAAACTACAATGGGAGTTCTATCAATGCCAATAGATGGTGATCTTGGATCTTCATTAAGAATTTTAAACAGAGGAATATTTTTAATGTCAACATCTGCAACATTAGCATTACTGGTAGTTTCAAAACATTCTCCACTGTTTTCAAAGTTATTATGTTCAGTTTCAACATATTCAAAATTGGTTTCAAGTAATTCTGTGGGCTGAATATGTTCTTTTGAGATATCATTTTCAATGTTTTCATTAGAAGTAGTCGATGATCCAAGGGGCTCTTCATTTTCTTTAATAGACTCATTTAAAGTCAAATCATAAAATCCATTACACAAATTCTTAGGAACTACTAAATCTGGACTAACTTCGTTAACATCAAAGGAGGTTTCGTATTCAGTATTAATAGTTTCGTTCTTAAGACATGGGCTACCATAGTTATCATTTTGTAGTTTTATAAGATTCACATCTGGATTATCTATTTTGGAAGCAATTATTATTGGTGTTCTATCAAAGTCCTGTGTTGGTGAACGTGGGTCATAAGATTGCAAGTGATTCTTAATAACAGCTGACAAAATAGGGTTGTTGTGGATAAGCTTCTCTTCAGTTTTACCACTTTCAAAAGTTTTACGCAAATCGACGTTCTTAGTGATATTATGTTTCCCGCCATTTTTGTTCTAAAAATATAAAAAAAAACCTTAATTATATTTTTTTACCAAATAATAGAAATATAATTAACAAAAAATATACTAGACAAAATTTGTAGTTAAAGAAAGAAGGTACAATAATTTTAAAATCAAACTAGAAAAAAGTATGTCATGTCATATAAAATATATAAAAAAAAATACGTTAGTAAAAATTTAAATTCTGTTTTATATTTAAAAGATAAAGAACTGGATATAGAGACACAAATATGAGATAATGGTATTCAACAAGTACATGAAATCATTTCCTATATACCTGTAGAGGAGTCCGGGTTATTTCAGGAGTCGGCGATCGAGGATCTGGGTTGTCCTTGTCGGAGTCGTTTTTTTGTCCAGGAGCAGCTGTCTCAGGGCTCGTTTTACTTGCATTACTACCCATTCTTGTTTAATTCAATTCTATTACACTCTTAAATCCTTTATTTATTTAATATTAAAAGGAATATAAACATTTTATACTATATAACAATTTAAAATAGAAATATTTTTCCGCAAGTTGTTGTGAAGCACCAAAATTAAAAGCAAAACATTTAACATGCAACGGTTACAAATGTCAAATGCTAATTCTAAATTTAAAAGCGCGGTAACCATAGACAAACCAAAGAGAAACAGTACTGTGTGAATAAAATGGGTACAGAATATAGATAGATAAATGAATAAAATTAATTTAATAACGAATTATATTTGAAAAGGTATTCCACTTGTTTTTATCTTTTGGGATAAGAAGATAATAAGAATAATAAGTTTTTTGTTTTCTGTATATCATAGCCATTAAAGGGTTTTCACCATTTTCTTTTATAATGCAATAAAGTAGGGATAGGTAGCTTAGGTACTTAGAAATAAAGGATAACACGGTGCAGGATACGTCTTTAGAAATAAGATCATTTTTGTAAAAACAGTAATTTATTACATAAACATATTTCGAGCCAAGTAATTCATATCTACATTGTTATCAAGGTTGGTTATTTAACATATAAAAATTTTATTATATTATTACAGTGGTTGTTCCCATTTTTTTAATATATATTCAAGCGTTTTAATAGTAGTTAACCTGCCTAAAAAACAATATCAGGGAAATCTTTTATTTTATTTATTCTTTTATCTTCAAAATTGTGTGGTAATTTTGTGGCGCTTTAAGGCATATTCAAATTATTGTACTTTATCATTTCCTAACTAATTAGTATAACTTCCTAAAATACTTTTTTATCAAATATACAATAATTCTATTTAATGTTGTTTTTCTTAGGTGTACATTTTAGTGTATTTGTCCAAATTCCTCGTCGACAGACTGCAACGGCTCTGTCCCAGCGCCATCCCTTCGAGCAGCGCACTCTGCATCGAGATCCCTCTGTCAATCCCAAATTCTGCCCGGCTGTAGCGCCTTTACAACTAATTCGTCCATTCTCGGCGGGAGGCGGCGGATAGCACCAGTTACGAGCTAAAATGTTGGTTTCCATTTTTAATCTTTTGTTATAAATCCTACACATTTTTAAGGTATGGTTTAAAATGTTGCTTCATGTTAACTGTTTTTTGTTATTATGTAAGAAATAAATATAAATAATATAGTAGAGTTTTAGTATTAAATATGTATTTTTTTTATAAACGTTGAGTCTAATACGAGTATCTATAAAAATAAATTGAAGATAAAATATACACAGTATTAAAACTAGCCTAAATAGTTTCAACAATGGACATTGTCCATTTTTGAAACACAAATCTCTGTTCTGTTCTTACACAAATTATTTATACAACTAAAGGAATGTAAAAAAAAAGTTATTACTGAATGAAAGTCGGGAGAAATGACGTCTTTGTGATTTTAAAAACATATAACACGACGCGTTCACGTAAGTCGTTAAAATTTACACTTGTGATAAAAATATCTGTTTCTTTAAATAAAATGTCTAAAAATAAGACCAACTGAACAGTTTTATGATGTAAAAACAAGTAGTAATGTTAAAGGATTTCTATTTTTTTTGGTTTTCATTACTCCTACGATTGCGAACAAAGCTTTCCCCTTTTTTTTTGTTTTCGTTACACCTAGAGTTGCGAACGATGCTTTTCCAGGGCCAAGACATAGGGGGCGCCACAGGGTTTAAAAGGTATTATTACATAAATGTGTAAAAAAACTGAAAAACGGGCGTATAGTTAGACTACTCCACTCTACTAGATTAAGGCCAGCACCATTGTAATCTAACGAAATACATTCAGAAAAATGTATAGTTAGATGAAATACTAATATAAATAGTAATCACTAATTATAAAATGTCTAATGAGTTTCTAAATACAATGTCACTTTTATTTTCTTTTAGATATATATAATACGAGTTATGCAAATACCTCTGCATACGGGAAGTTCTCCTTGCCATTTTAAGTCTTCCTCACAGATTAATTGAGTTGCTCCCTCCAATTCTAGCGTTTTATCACGACACGTAAAATTACATGTTCTGGTATCATCATCACACTGAGATATCAAGTACTTTGGAGCTGTACAGCTTTGGATTATGACATGCACCTGCATCTTGCAGATCTGGAGAGTCTGAAATAAATCAATAGTATGTAATGTGATGGTAATTTCGGTTAATGGACGTCCCAAAATACTCACTTTATTCTTGTGCATAACACGACCAACTATGACGTGGGAACCTTGTTGAATTAATGTACCAAATTTAGATCCATACATCCGTATAAAACGAATATTTCGAGGTGCCTTACGTCCAGAACAAGTAACAAGTTTTGGAGTTTGTAGAACAACGCGATCGACACCTTTTTTTGCTACTAATGTTCTGTCGTGCGGACATTTTATACACATTTTGGAAGCTGAAAAATAAAATAAATAGTCTTTATAATAAACTCTAAAACTCAATATTATCTCATAAGATTATATTTACATAAACTTGATATATAATGTCCTCCGCTTCTTAGTAAATTTTTGGGGATGGGATGGCGTGTATTGGCCCGAATCACTTCTTTACCGGGATAAATAGACGCTACTTCATGGTTAAAATTTTGGCCATCAATTTCTTTAAGATAGGACTCAGATTGATAGAAAAGTTTCGGGTCTTCCCTTGATTGGTGGATTTTGGGCGAGATTTTTTCTTGGTCATCGGTCGTCTGGGAGGCTGGTATAAGGTGCGCCGGTCGTAGCCGGGAGTACCCGCTGCTATAATCATCATAATCATGAGCCCTAACAACTTGGTTATCCTTTAAGGAGCGACGAATTTGCGTGTTGTGCGAGTGTCCCTCGAAATTTTTGGTGAATAGTTGATGAATCCTGAAAATTATCAAGGAATTTATATTTATGCATTATAAAAGTGTTATTAAATGTAAGGTTATTTTGTATGATTCGAATTAAATTTGATGGAAAATATTAATTATTATATACATATAATATTAATTGAAGATTGATACAAATAGAAAGGACAAAGGTTTTACTTAAAAATTTACTATAGTAGCAGTACTTTAAGACATGAATTAATCAAACATCACACTAAATCGTTATGCCAGTCATTTTTTTAATTTATAAAGTCGACCAAAGCAAAATAGTCATAACGAAGTCAACAATTACTTTACATTATATTTACTATTAAGTTATTTCTAATTGATATGTGAAAGCGAATTAGAATACAAGAAAATCGTGATACCAAAAGAACTAATGATAAATAATATTAATATTACAATTAGAAAGTAAAGTTAGTGTGCTTTCTAGAAACATAAAAACTTAATGTGAAAGCAATGAAAAAATAATCATGAAATATACTGATTACATGCAAATGGTACTATGATGCAACTTTTGTACCTAAAAACAGGAATGGATTTTATGACACTATAAGTTAAAAATAGCAAATTAAAAGTACAATAACAACAGTTCACTAAGTTTTTTAATATGTGATGTTAGGGTGCTACTTGACTTAGCGTCTGGTAGATTGGTTGTTCGGTAGTAAACTTTAAAGCTGTGTATAAAAAGGACATATTCTTTACGACAGTGAGCGTCACTAACCTGTTAGCGTCTATGTCCGCGCGGCAGGCTCCGAAACTTCCTACAACATTCATTTAATTAATTTAAAAATACAGTAAACAGATTCTTAATTATTTTATCATACATATTTGTATGTTATTCATACATTCATACATATTCATATTATTGGTATGTAGTAGATTTATAAACCTAAATCGGAAACATTCATAATAAATTATGGTATTGAGGAAAATGTTTTTTTTAATAATTTGTTATATTAAAAACTGTAATTGACTATAAAAGTTTATTAGTATTGTATACATGTCTGCATTAGTTGTCATTATTGTCATCCCATCCCAAGTATTTGGGATACGGGATGATAATAATGACAACTAATTGTAGATCACTAACAAATCTGTCTATATATTTTATGTGTGACTAAATGTATCGCCTGATTTATGTTACATTTCAAGTGCATTTTCAAATGCGTTTCCACAATTGTAAGCAAAATATAAATTTTATTAGAGTCTAGTTATTATCTATTTAATCCACAACTGGTTTCTGGGTTCAATGACATTTCTAAAATTTGTTATTTATTTTTTTCGGTTCGCTAACATTTGTAGTATAAGTTCAAATCTTCAGGTACAGGAATGCAACAATAATAATAGGTTTGTACGGAATTATATCTTAATATATAAAACACAAAGACACTCACTGACTCTTTGACTCATTCATCGCTCTACAGCCCAAACCGTTATACCTAGAAAGCTGAAATTTGGACACAAGACTCCTGACATATTGAATAGGTGCAATAAGAAAGGATTTTGCAAAGGTCCAAACCGTTCCAAAGTTACAGCTAAAAAACTGCAAAAAATATAATGCGCTTTTTCGATACCTCCTAGGTGGTGTGGAAATTCAAACAAAATTGATCACTTTCACCTTCCGTTGCGAAGCATGGTTAACCTGCTAGTCTACTCTAAAACCGAAACAATATAACGACTAAAATAGTTGTGGGTAAATAAAGAAAATAATCAGTAAATAATCAGTAAAGAAAGTAATCAGTAACAGAAATATATTAGAATACTAGCAGGTTATCCGTGCTTCGCGAAGGACGGCGAAAGTGATAAATTTTGTTTGAATTTCCACACCACCTAGGAGGTATCAAAAAAGCGCATTATATTTTTTGCAGTTTTTTAGCTGTAACTTTGGAACGGTTTGGACCTTTACAAAATCCTTTCTTATTGCACCGATTCAATATGTCAGGAGTCTTGTGTCCAAATTTCAGCTTTCTAGGTATAATTGTTTGGGCTGTAGAGCAATGAATGAATCAGTGAGTCAGTGAATGTCTTTGTGTTTTATATATTAAGATTTTAAAATAAAAATTTTATTAATCATAACATTTCTTGCTAAATAAACGATACAAAACAGGATATTAAATAGCTCGTGTAATGTAACTTGGTGTGTATCAAAATGATTTTATAAGAACGTGCAACTTCTTAAGTTATTTAAATAATTGTGTATGGTTTAAACATTATAATAATCATGAATAACATCTTTGTTCAACATGTTCGAGTGGTAATGATATCATTACGATTAAAATAGAAATGACACTTTAATGAGATTCCGCAAAAAATGCAAGGTCAAGTACATATTAAATATATGTAACTATATTTAATAGATAGATAGATCAAATCAAGACTTTATATTGATAAAGTAAATACCAATTAGTAGCTGTGTGGGAGTTGGCAATCCAAAATTGAAAAAGAAGTTTTTAAATAGACTAAAAAGATTTTTTATTCTTTTTTTTTTAAATGTTATATATTAATATCCGTAGACATTTGTCCATGCCTTTCATTGTAATTTTAAAACAATTTTGC
This sequence comes from Melinaea menophilus ssp. n. AW-2005, assembly GCA_918358695.1. Lineage (NCBI taxonomy): Eukaryota > Metazoa > Arthropoda > Insecta > Lepidoptera > Nymphalidae > Melinaea > Melinaea menophilus. The sequence continues at coordinate 12,893,879 of OU911055.1, forward strand.
CAATATTTTTATTGTGATGGTAACTTCGCAGGAAATTTACTAAAAAGATTTACCAGTATAGACTTATAAAAGATTAACTATTAAGAAAATATGTAAATTTTTCCTAATTATTATTATTATAATAGGCAATAATTATATTATCTCTTAGATTAGTTAGTAAACTAAAAAAAATTTAGATAATAAGTCCCCATATAAATGACAGTAATAATGTAATATCAAAATTATTTTCGATGTCCGTATTTCAAATTAGAAAGCCTGCCCCGTTTTCTAAGTAGAAATTCGAAAATGCCGTAGAAAATGCCTCTAATATTATGTTTTTAATCCCAACGGATTCTGCGTAGATCGGTCAGACAGGACAAGATTTTACATACATATATTATTACGTAATATATAAGTGTGTAGATTAGTTAAGCAACCGTGTTGAAACCTTTGGATTAATGTATAAAATATTAACTTTTTACACCATAAATTTAAACACGCAACTCGTCTGAGTTGGAGTTGCATTTGAAAAAAGGAGACATTAAAAGTGTTGAAATAAATATGAAATAAACTTTTATATAAATAAATAAAAATATTAAGTAATATATTTTATATTTATAAATATATATTACCATTTTTTGCTAAAAAAATATAATAAATATTATTTAAACAAGAAGAAATGCTCACCATAAACATACAATATTAAACAAACACAGCTTTTATACATGATGTGACCGACATTAGAAAATACTAATAAAAAATACTTCTTACTAATAAAACACTTAAATAAACCAAAAAAAACTGTCAGTTAATTCGTCTGAGAGACCGTTCTCAAAAAGCGCTTTGCAACAACTGCCTGGAAGCACAATATATACGTGGGTGTGATACTGCTGCCAGAACATTATGAATAATAATCTTTATATAGTCAATATAAGTTTAAATCACATTATGTTAATTAATATGAAGCATATTAAATAGTAAACAGAATCACAATTAGATTATAGATTACATTATTATTACATAATGTGTATGTTTTATACGTAATAGGTTATGAAGTGTACATACTTTTGTGCAAAGGAATAAGTCCTTTTGCGCTTACTTATTAAACCTACTCAGTAAACCTTACTTAGTAAACCTTACTTCAGTTTATATTGTTAAGATCTTTAATATCTAACGTTATTTTGGGACTATGAACATCTTATACACACATCCGTTGTTTACGTGAATTAGGTGATTTTAATAAATGAAGAAAGAAGAGCGAAAAAAGCAGTTAGGGCGTATATCTGCACCTCGAATTCCACTGAACAGGGCATTTCTACACTAATGGACAAAAGTGCTTCAGTCATTGATATGCTGGTATAGCTATAGCCATGCATTTCTAAACAATAATTGCACTTCGCTTATCACTATTTCCATTGAAATAGAATACAAGATGAGCGTTATGTTTAATGAAATTGGATTAGTTTATATCTCTCTCCTACAATGTAGAATCAGAGTGAGATAGACTCAAACGTATTAGAACTTTTTTTTATACTCTTTGTATAATTAAATGCAATAAAAGTATAAACATTCAGTACTTCAGCGTCACTAGCGCCACTGAGGAATATTTATTTATACATACGAGGGTTCCTTCAACAATCTTTTACATCACAAACCTGTCTATCCAGGGCTTTTAGTCAGGACGCGTGATAGTAAAGCCTGAAATTATGCAAGCATTGATATTAATACCGTTACCAAAAAAATCTGAATCTCTTATGGAAAAATATACCTAATTTAACCTTCACTTCCAACTACATCCATGGGATAATTAAATTTATCGAAACAAATGTCAATTGTACGACCCATTTACAAACTGTTTATATGAATAGGACCTTGTGATAATCGAACAAATGTATGAAGTGCCAAAATTTAAGTACCTTTCAATATAGATAATTATGGTTAATTATATTTTATGGAAGAGCGATGCAAAATGATTTATGGGCAATACATTTTTATGGACCCAAGTCATTATCAATTTTAAGGGCACTGTTTAAAGGTCACCAATTATAAGCTCACTACCAGCATTGTCACTGTACGATGTCAATGTGCTACTTGATCTAGTGCTTGGTAGATTGGATAACGAAATGGCTGCATTAGTTTGATTGATAAAAACCAACGATAAAATACTACAATATTTATTTTGATTACTAAAACATTACACACATGCACAGAATATATTACTACTTCATTTTATATTACAAAGGATGTTCTTATAAAAAAATTAAACATTTTTATTAACAGTGGCAACGCAGCACGGGTGGTAAGGAGGGTTTGGGCATGTGAAGGCCTGGCACGGAGGTACCACCGGGCAGCACTCCCCGGGATACCACACCGTCCTCGCATACCTACCACTGGGTCTCGTGACTGCGCCGTGGTTGAAGCAGTGGGCCTTGCACGGGAAGTCGTAACAACACGGTCTGCTCAACACATATAATATTAGAGATTTTATAGGCATTTAACTTAAATTAAATAAGTTAAGTTTTTTTTAACCTCTCACAGGGCGCGTTGCTGGGTCCCCCGCAGTACGGTGCTACTTCTCGTTGGAAGGGTTGAGGTCTGGGCTGTCCGTAGCAGGGTCTCTTGTAGTAAATGCTGTATTCGCCTCTTACGCAACCGAATCTAGACATCGGTCGTGGACCTTCGAAACCACGGGGTAATACTGACATGTTATGGTTTTCTGCCGTTTCTTTGAAAATTTCTCTTCACCTATGATCGATTTAATAAAGAAAAAATATTAATGGGTTTAATATTTCTTATATTATTACAAATGTAATAAAATCACTCACAATGTTATGTTTAACTTTATATTTTACAATTTTTATATAAAAAAAATATTTTTTATATTTTTATATAATTTTTATCATAAGATTTGATTATAAATTTTGAGTCAACTGTCAATTTGGAGATTTGTTTTACATTGTAGAAATTTATTAAAAAGTTGTTAGAGGCCAGTATTATTTAAATTTAGGTAAACGAGTATTTAGGTTTTACTACTATTTAAATAATTTTAACTAACTAAATTAATATTGCGCTCTTTCACAGTGACAGCAGTTTTACCAGAGCTTGTCGTCAGTTCACGGCTGTGCATACTTTACTATTTATATATTTATTTAACTAAAATATATTTTAACTTTTAAATATTCTTATTATTACATTTATAAATTATACTAATAAAACCCGTTTCAATTTAATAACTCTGATATAGTAATGCTAAAATACTTTCAGAAACTTCAGTGATGGTCCAAGTAACCAAATGATTACTTTTTTAAATCTCGATTTTGTTTGTTTTTCTTAGAACACAAGGTCCACCCTGTTGTCTCAAAATAAGGCCCAGAACTTGTTAGGGGGTTACTAAGTTTTAAAACTACTTTCGAACCAAACTTACCCGTTGGTTTTACGTTACCAAATAAAATGATATGTATAGAGATAAGTAAATAAACATTGTGAATATTCGTTTATACTTATTTATCTTTTAATCTTATGTTGCAATGGTTGTCACGATTGATATTTTTAAACATCTAATAAGGTCCATACTATAATGATAGAAGTGATACCTAATAAGGTCCAAGGATTAAGACTGATAACAAAATTACATTATAGTAATGTTTTGTGGTTTTCTGTATATAAGATAATAAAAATTTGCATAAAACTAAAATACGTTTCATTTAAAACTAAAAAATAGATTAGATATAATTCATATACAATTTCTAAGACTTCATAAGAGCCACTAAACAAAATTTTGCGAAAACTGGGAACTTAATATTAATTTAAAGACATTGCTTTTTTTAGATATTTTTTTCTGATATACAGCGTCAAATATATTGGAGTTCCCTGCAAATTCAAAATATCCTTATTCTTTTTTCTTTCTTTTTTTTTTTCATTTCTTATTAAATAGACATTTACACGCACTTTTGAATCTAATTATTACAATAAAAAAGGTCAGCGTGTGAGTAAGTACCACCGGCTCGGAATGCTGTCTGCTGAGAAGAGCTGGCCAGAAACTTAAAATTATGGACCATTTTAAAAACCCTAGTGCTCAACAAGGACCAGAGACGCAAAAGTTATTTATAAATACTCTTTTTATAAGTATCTGGCCATTAGTGCTTTGTTCTTGTACAATATGTTCTCTTTAAATATTTAATAGTTTATCTGATAATGGTGTCTTAGAAAATAACACGACACTCTAAAATTCATTTAGATATATTTCTAAAAAACTGTCCATTAGATGCCTTTAGATCTACGTGAATAGCTTTGGTAAAATGAGACATCCAACTATTCCCTATACGAAATTCTCGATTATGGTAACAAGGCCACGGCTAATAAGGGTAATAGGTAAAAAATATGTAGATTTGACAATTCTTAAGAATTTATTGGTAAGTGGGCTTTTATTTGTTAAATCGAAGATAATTATTTAAATAATTTTTAAAAATATTTGTCAATGATCTATGTTACATCAAAGAAATATTGATTATTCTTCATGATAACAAGGTCTTGCTCATTGTTTTGTTATCATTAAGAAGCTGACACCATAATTAAATACCACGTTTTTCAATTTAATTTAACCTATCGTGTGCAGTCACATTGTTCAGATTCTGATATAGTGTATTAAGTGATCAAATTCAAATAATATTTTTACGCAAAAATAAAAAAAATGTAAATAAACGATGAAATTTGTACAACTTCAAACATGCAAATGTTGAGAACAGTTTTAAAAAGGACGTCAAAATTATTCTTTAAATCTGCCGACGCGTAAACAACTTATTTGTTATCAATGCCTTAACCCTCAGGTATCCTGTATGTTTGTCTGTTTATAAAAAGACTTGAACTTTTGGCTGCACAATCTAATCACTATGGTTACGATTTGTTGTTATAGTTATGTCTTAGAACCCAAGCCTATTAGCGCTCACTTTATATTGGGAGAACTTTTAGTTACTAAGTCTTTAGGGTTACAATAAATCTGCATTTTTAATAAAAAAAAGTGTTTATTGACAATAATTTATATGACAAATGACTTTTACATTACAATACTTTCACAAGTCGCAATTATCTGGCCTGGATACATGAGGGTCCATGGTGTCCAACCGCTATTGTTGCTTTGTCGAATGCTGCTACGGGTCGTGGTGGTTGACCCACTGCTAGGATCGCGTCTGTAGTTAAACATATTAGTTAAAACTCATCTACTCTTTAAACCAGGGCTTCTTAAACTTTTTTATATAGCGACCCGTAGCTTAGGAAATTTTAAACGACCCCCTCCTCCATATAATGATCATAGTATCAGATCTTTGCGACGCCCCTTTCAGTAGTCTAGCGACCCCCCTGGAGGTCCCGACCCACAGTTTAAGAAGCCCTGCTTTAAACTATATGATTCAATTAAAAAAAGGGACTATTACATTTCACACAGAGACATGCTTAAATAAATAAAAAATACTATTTGTATTAATAAAAACGTTAATCATCTAAATGAAACAAAATAAATATAACATCCAATGAATGTAGGTTATAAAAACAATTGTGGAAACACCTGACAATAAGTAAAAATGTTTTTCATGTCAGATACCACCCAATTTACTCATATGTTTCTAATGTATACATCAAGTTTGAGGCCGTCTTGGTTAATATTTTATTATTTTGATTTTATTGCAAATCTAAAACGAAATACCAATATTACACAAGGTATTAGGTATAAGGTTTCAAACAAATTAAATATCACAGTTAAACAAAACGAACTATTTGTTATATATAGGGGAAGATATATATATTATCGAGCCAAGCGGACAAAGTGAGCGGAGTGCTCTACTGGAGACTTTCACATTCTTTGTCACGAATAGGCTCGAAAACTACTTGACGGAAAATTATGAAATTGCAATCAAAAAGATACAAATTAGGCGACGGTTTAAAAAAAAAAATTGAAAAATGTCATGTCGTTGAGGAATAATCGTCAAAAAACTGATATCCCATTGAATTCAATGGGAAACGATGAATCATTACACTGGGCACGCTTCGCTCAATATGCAAACGGTAACCGAGGTTTCGGTAGCGCTGCGAGTCTAAATTGAGGGAGTGTTGGCGTCCCTAGTATAAAAAAGCTACAGCATGTATTTAATTTTAGTAAATCAATTATGGTATATTGTGAAGTGTATATTTGTAAGGTTTTAGAAATATAATCTAGGTTGAATTGATGTATCTTTGTATTAGTAAAATACATTGTAAGCGCAATGCCAGTGCTCATTGGATATGTGCTACTTGACTGTATACGGTGACGAGCGACCCCCCGCCGCCGCAGCACGGGGGTGCGCAGGCCCCGCAGCACCCGGGGGGACTGCCGCAACCACTTCTAAAACATTACTTAGGTTAATTGGTAGTAATACTTGGAGGACTTCTGTAAGATTACTATATTTTAATAGTTAATGAAAGAGATGTGAGAAGTATATGCATTTTCAATCAGTTTAATGAAGTTAGAAATTAAATTTCATTTATAGAAGTTATTTATGGCATGTGAGCGGTAAGAGAGACAGGGGGAGGCCTCAAGTGACCTTCGAAAACACAGTAGCTACGATACTGGAGGAAGGTCATGTAAAAAGCATGAGGATCCCCCGGAGGGCATGTATGAAGAGGTTAATGTCTGTGGTCAAGGCGAAAGAGGTATGCAGGGACCGTAGCGTTTGGCGCTTCGTCGTCTCTGGCTACCCCGCAAGGGATATGGCGTGAAGATAAGTTAAGTTATTTATGGCACTAATCAGACAAGGGTATAGTAAACTTACACATGACGTTTCTCTTATTAATTACATCGGTATTCTGAATAAATTGTTTTATAATACAAATACAGTTTGGATGTTATTTCTAACCGCCCAGTCAAAGTTTTATAATCAATAATATCACGGTCAAAACATTTACAAAACAATGTGACTTACTGAATCGCCGAAATAATAGTCTGTAACTGATTAATGACTCCCATTCTGTTACACATTATTATTTACAAACAAAAATTTGGATCCTTCTTCTTTACTTTAATAATTTTGACTAAATTTTAAAAGGGAACCGTCACTGTCATTAAATTTATTTCTAGTGTGTCAATAATTTTTAAATTTGGAACCATTTGTTTTATAACAGGCCATTTGTTTTGGTATCGTATCGTATTTTAAAACTTTGTTAAAAAATATTAAACATTATGTATCCTCTTTCCAATATATTTAATACAGTTTTTTAGTAATATAATAGAATAAAATTTACCACGAGTAAACCTATCACGCACAAGTTATTTCGAAAATTGAAAATGTAAACACTGGAAGATTGCGTAATCATTAAATATAATTCCTAGATCACTCGGTGTACTAAGTGTCTGTATTGAGTTTTTTACAAGAAGATATAATCCGCAATAAGGACGTGAAAGAACCATAACCCTCAAAAAGCCATGAATTAGCAAACTGGAACCGACAGGCTACGTCTATTGTGGAGTTAAAGGCATTTTTGAGTAGACGTGAAGAGCCCTTCTGGGTTCATGATCTGAAGAAGGTCGTTTATAGCGTCTTGGGTGTTAGTGGGTATGGGTGGTGGAGGGTCGTGTTGTGGTGCGCTCTGCTCTCTATAAACTTCTGCTATTATTCAAATATATATAGTATTATGTACATACAGAGATACTCACGTTAGTTCTTTTTGTAATGTAGATTAATTGTATGAGGGGGCACAAGATGGGTAATGAGGTTGAATCTGTAACGAGTTATGTTACGTTTAGTAAGTTATTGAATTGTAGTCTTTATTAAGTTATTGCTCCTAAGTAGTATATTCTAATCAACATATTAGCTACTAATTCTAGGTCAATAAACGTGTGTCTTAAATACATAAAAACATAGGAAAGAAACAATCTCGTTGGGTATTTTTTTTGCAGACACGAAAGCAGTATTATGTAAAAAAACTATTTTTATAACAAAATAAAGGCATTCAAAATAACTATTTAACTTTACGACTACCATATAAAACTAATATTGGTTATATTGTAATATGCGCTTCTGTAACGAAATCTCACTTACCGGACGTTCGTAATTAATAAGTTGGTATCGAACTTTTTTGTCTTGATTATTAACAATCATTCCAGGCCAGCTGGTGGGTCGGTAGTCAAAAGTACTATCGCCCACAATCAGCGGTCTGCGTAAGGTTACGGGGTCAATCCCGCATGGAAGACACTTCAAACCCTATGAATTAAATGGAATAATTATATTTTTAATATAGGAATGTAATTATTAAGTGAATGTATAAATACCTGAACTGGAACACATGGAATGAATTCTGGTGGTTCTTTGTAGCTCGGTAAATCGAGGATTGGACTGCACATATTTGAAAAAAATATACACTCAAAATTTAGAAACCAAATTATATGATGATATTGTTTTGTGTTACTTGTAATTTTGACGTTTTAATTTTCTATACTTTTTTTGTTGGCAGTATTTAAAATAATATGAACCAGTATCTTGGGGACTGTTGCAATTATTAAAGACACTGGTAAAAGTATCCGGTACCGGTTCTTACTGGATTATTCTGTGCTTTTCTGTGCTGTGCTTAATAGTTTTGTGTATCTCAAATAACTGCAAAGATATTTTCAATATTTGAAGAATTTCAAAAACTTAGTTTTAGGTATTTTTTTAAATTACTGCTGCTAACGCTGCTGCTTTTGAGAACATCTAATTATATTTTTTGAATAAAACCTTCATGCGTAATGGCTGCAACCATAACATCACTTGATTTATTAAAAAAAAGAATAGATAATTTGAAATAGTATTCTAGAATTTTTAACAAAACTGACATAATGGCTAAAAATTTTTTTACTCATCAGTTTATAAAAGTTTATCGTTCTGTAATAATGTATAAAAATTAAGAAAAAAAATATTAAAATAGTGTAAAATCTATAAAATAAGATATCAAGCTGTAATCAATAAAAAGTTTCAGGTTATTTTATAGTTTACAAACTAAGTACACGATAATATATCAAGATGTAAGTATAGGGACTGATTTAGTTTTAAGGGATCTAACATTAGGGTAGGTTTTAATTTTCTGTTCAGTTAATGCATGTGCATGTGAATGTGAATGCAGTAATGTAATAACATAATGACAATTTATCAAGCGCTAGGACAACTAGAATACTAACAAGTAAAGTTATTAGCTCTATTTTTGGGGACAGAATGCGGATTATAATCGGATAATTGAATGGAGTCGATTAAACCGAGTTTGCTTACATTTACAATAGTATAATTTCAATTTCTAAATGGTTTCAGGTGTTGCGGTGGACCGTGCTGTGGACCCTGCTGTCCAAAAATCGCAATATACACGTGTTGTACGAAGATTTGTTGACATAACGTCAGACGTAGACGTGTCCTTGTTGAATGATGGCTTTTATAAATAAATGATAAAAGTGTAATGTAATTTTATTTTGGAGTAGCAGTCCACTGCTGCTGCTTATAAGTTAATCGAGAAGTATGTGTTAAAGCAAATAAGCAAATTAGCAGAAATTTTATGCGTTTGCGATTTTAACATTTTACAACCTTTCCTGATGATTCTAGCAAACGTAGTTGTTTAAAAGAATTTCGAGTGACTTATTTCTCCAACACTTTGGAAAAGAGAAATTGTCTAAAAAAATGATAGTTTCGACCGAGATTGCAGTCCCGCTGCTTTTAAATGGTAGTGACACTGGTGACAAGATACAATTTGTATGTTTGGTGTTTCTTGAATTAAATGATAATGATCTAAAACCCTTGGGTAACATTTTTATCGGCACAAGTTCTAGACCTACTGATCGTGTACAGCTTCTAATTTCTCGGACTAATTGTTCTGGGTTAGAATAAAATTAATGTAACCCTATGTTCACTGAAAGTTTGTTGAAATTAAATTTATGGGACATCCATTTATTAAACAGAATTACTGAAGTTGTTACTAGTTCTACGGTCATGAAAACCATTCATGCAACAGGCTACACATACGTAATTAACAGACAAAAATCCTTTACTTTGAGGCCTCCATTTTTTTTTTAATATCTTTACATGTACATAAGCAGCATCTTTATATTTATATTATCATGTATAGATTATAAACTGAAAAACGCCAATAATCAATTCCTGGTAAGCGAAAAATTCTCGCATCCTCTAAAACGGAGGGAGTCGTTTATATTTTGAAGACGGTTATAAGATTATATTATAAATTCATTGTATTATGAACGTACAAAATACGTAGCTTGTTGATGTAGATAGAAAATTAGAAGCAACAGAAGCCAAATATGAAGCAACGATCATAAACTAAACAACAACAACCGCATGATTTACAAAACGTTACATTTTTTTAGAATAAGGAATAATATTTATTTCCAAAATTGAATATGGAACCAGAGAATACAATTCGTCAAAAACTTGATAAATACTAGCAACATCACTTCTGTGGCTGCCTCATGACAAAATGAAAATATAAGATAAAAACGCGAATGCCATATACTATCCACATTAAGATTAATTTATCAGCAACATTTCAAGAAATAAATATCGGAATTCTTACGAAATGCATTACTACCAAAAATAAATTGGTGAAGAACAATCAACATAATGTTTACAACATAGTAGCAAGTGATAAATTAAACAAATCCAAATATGTAATAACAAAATTTAATACGGAATTAGAAACGATATTTATAACTTATCATCTGCATTTTGAAGAAAAAAAGGTCTGCTCCAGTCCCATTGTCTTGTTTTTCTGTTACATTATTTGTGTGTGGCAGCTGTAGATGTTGATGCAGGGGTTCACCGGACAGTACTTGATGGGAGGAGATGCGTTGTAGTTAAAACAACTTGGTGGCGAGCAGCAGTTATTACTCGGAGGACACGCTGGAGGTCCACAGGGCATACAGGCACCAGTACCACCGCAACCACTCATATTTAATGATTTAATCACTTTAAAATTTTATTTGAAATCCGTCTTACTTCGGCTATTGTACGAACAAATGAGCGAAGGCTTACTTTGCGCTGCTATATAAATCGCTAAGATGCCAACTCGATTTTCTTTTTTGTTTAACATTCAAGATGGTAATGGTATCACATCCGTGAAATCAAGCCGACTTCGCTTTTAGGGACTCGAAACAAATATAAGTGGCTACGTAAAAAATATAATTATAAAATATAGTAATTTATTTAAAACTAAACAAAGGATTTGATGAGCAACGGATTTTAAGTTAGGATAGCTTATTCGCCGAGATATCATTTCGTAAAAGCGATTGATGGTGACTTATACCTCTTGCTCGAGGCAGAATACCCATACATTCTTGGGTAAATATGCGAACACAACTCACGTAATACTACTAAATAAGTAATATTTATACTCCAACACTTATACAAAACTTATTTCAATTTGACAAAAATAACTGTTCTACATTCATATTAAGAAATATACGAGTAATTGCTTACTGAAGACTACGGAAACTTGGATAACGAAGTTTTTTGATTAATACGAGTAGATCTTGTCGCCGAAACTAGTAGAAACTAGTAGAAAGAAAGATAGAGGTGGATCTTGTCACCAACCATGAGATATCTCAATTAACATTATATGTAATTGTTTTATATTTATTGTATTTTGTGCATTAAGAGATATGTTAATAAAATAAAAACGCTAAAACAACATTACCAACGTATATTGTAACAAAATAAATATATGAAATGACGATCAGAATATATTATAACAATCAAAACCACAGTTCAAACATTTTCCCAAAATGAATTGTTTTTAAATTTTCCAAACAGCACATTTTTAACCAAAAGTTGTTCAGCTTTTAGTAAAGTAATTGTTACCGAAGAGGAACATTTAGGTGATAGCAGCATCCCGATTGAGGGCCCTGAAAAAAATATATAATTTAGGTTCGTAAACATTACAATCATAACTGTGACTACGGTTTCCTTCGTAGATTTAAATGGAATTAACAAATAAGCAAACTAAAATGCTGTTGATTACAACCGCGACCTTTGCTTGAGACTTTTGCAAATGGCAGATTATATTCATTTAATTTCATAAACTTATCATAGCCGGGAACAAACCCGGGGACGAATAAAAGAGTACATCATTATTGAATACAATATTTTGCTTTACCTGTCTCACGTAATTGCTGACAGTGTATCGTACATTGGGGTTACGTCTGGTGTAGCATTCAACGGGTAGACCTGAGGGTCTGTCAGCAAAAACACTATCGTGCACTATCAAGGGTCTTCTACGTGTTACAGGATCCAATTCACAGTCAGGACAGCAGCTTCTGCAGACAGGAAGGCAGGGATACTGTGGAGGAGGTGCCCTTGGACAAATTGGTCGTTGTTTAGGAAGTATAGGCGGTGGACACTGAGGATTGCAGCACGGCAGCACGGGCTGATAACAAGGAGTTGGTTCGGGGCAAGGTCTTATCTGTAAGCAAAAAATATTTAATTGCTATTTTATTATCATTGAACTCTCTTATTTATTTATTTTTTTAATCAAAGTAATACCAACGTGTTACTAAATGAAAACTGCGCCAGACTACTGAGTAATTTGTAGTCAGACAGACATAACTGTCGTTAATAGGCATTATTACAATAAAGTAACTAGCTAGTCAAATAAAGTTATTTTACCGGTGGACATTCACAAGGCTCTGGCGGTGGACAGCATGGTAATACTGGCGGGCAGCACACTGGCCTTGGTGGCGGATAAGGGCACGGTTCGCAGGCAGGTGTTCTACGTGGTCTACACGGCGGCAATATGGGAACTATGGGTGGCACCAGATCTGGTATAATAGGTGCAGGGCACGGTCTGAAGACAGGTTTGCAGTTGCACGGCGGACAAGGAGTGCATGGCGTTGGAGGAGGACAACAGGGCTGACAACATGGCGCTGGATTCGGACAAGAGTATGTACAGGGTCCCGTTCCACATGGAAGAATAGCAGGACAAGTGGGACAAAAGCACATTGAGCACATAGTCTTCTGATTAATCTTTTTATTTTACTTATATTTTTAATTTTATAATTTTAATATATATTTAATGTATAATTTTATTTTACTGTTCAATTTAGTGTATTTTTTAATTTTACTGATTGTCAGTCTGTCTGAAGTTGACAGTTTGTTTTTCGATATTTTCCTATACAAACTTGAAACGAAATTAAAAGTAGATATATTTGTCATGGTATTTTTTTGTTTAACATTATTTTCAAATTTATATAAATTATAACAACTAAAATTTTGATAAAAATTTCTTGTGAAAAAAAATTGAAAAAACTAAAATGAGCGCCCCGTTTTATAGCTTTGATCCTTGTGTATGCACCGGATTACCGTGCGGAGCCTGCTATCCTTATTCCACCAAGCCTTGTGTGGCCTCGCGGAATGACTTGAGTCCTTGTTCAGTATGCCCAGGTGGAGGATGCTCCCCGTGTCCAGCACCAGTGCGGCCATGTCCGGCGCCTTGTATTCAACCCCCTGTTCTGCCTTGTCTACCTCCATGCCCTCCTTGTGATAAGGTTAACCGTTTAATTTTCAACTTATCAATTTACTTTTAAAAGAGTTTACTACATAGCTCAGAGCCATATTTTAATTTGATATGTGTACACCAGTTTTACTTTACAGCAATTTGCAAAATTTGCTTGCAGGTTTATGTAGAATACTGATGCTCGTTTATTATACATGAATACAATTTATTACTTCAAAATAACAACGATAGTAAAAAAAAAACATGTATTTTTGCAGCCCAGAAATCCGGTTACACCCCCAGTGCCACTATGTGATTCAGTGGCCATACCCTGTTGCAGACCCAACCGCTGCAAACCATGCCCTTGCTACTGCTGCACCGAACCTGGAGTATGTTCTCCAAAGAGATGCAGTTACCCTGGGGTCCCTGTGTGTGGGGGGTGCTGCGGCCCTTGTATGCCCGTTTGGTAAAATGTCTGATCTCTAAAATGTATTGATGTGTAATAAAAAGTACCGTTATTAAAAGTGCAGTTTTAATATAGCTCTTAAATATTGTTTGTAGTCGACTAAAATTATCAATTTATAAAATTATTGATACAAACTAGTGACATTTAGCCCTCAAAAAAAAATCAAGTTTCACTTAAAATGTCATGAAAAATTGCTCTGCGAGGTACAAATCTTCCTCAATTACAACTTCGTGCAAGGTCTATTCTTATTATAATTTCTTGGAACAGTAAAATAAAGCCTTCAATATCAAATATTCCACAAACAATTGTATTATCGTTTACATGAACAAACTGGTCATTAACTGGTATATGCATATACAGGCGATATCCGACTTAACTGTGTCCAGTTGTCAATAATACTAGGATCCACCCATCGTGCGTGGCGGGAATTGAGCTGAGCGTAGGAAAATTTAGAGCATTAGAAAAGGAAATAAATATTTAATAATAATAAACAATTGAAAAAGTTTGTCGCCATGAAAGTTAGACTACGAGCGACACAATCACAAGTCTTGGTTTTTTCTTTAACTTTTGATTTAATCAAGCTATTTTCATTTTGTTATTAGTTCTATATTCGTGCCAAATTTCGACTAAAATCGCTTCAGTAGTTTTCATGTGATAAAGCGGCTCAGCTCGTTTTGAGAAAGACGATCGGGCAAGTCCGTGCGAGAACAGTCAATCTAGCTTAAGTCTATGGGCATTCAGTTTTTCGATCATAACTTGAAGCCCGTCAACAAGAGCTACAGCAATGCCAATTTTGATGAAGATCAACCGATAGTCTTTATGTGATGTGGCCACGAAATCGATTTCCAAACGGTCAAATGCTTCGCTTACCCTCTGCTCAATTATGTCCTAGTTGATATTTACTACAAATTTTAAGTATATAAACATTTATCTAAGATTGTCAAGTTCCATCGTTTTATAAGAATAGTTGCATCGACGATTGGGACTAACAAATTTATGAGAAATATAAATAAGATAATGTATTAGTGAAGTAAATAGTGAAGTAAATAAAAAAAGGTTATCACATTTTATAAATTTTTATTTCATAAAACATCACGGTATAAAAAAACGTCACTGGGAGTGCTAGCGTGGCAGCAACTCATGGAGACATGTCCATGAAGAGCTTCTACACCGCCGGGTTTTAACAAATCTTCGTACAGCATGTGTAGATAGTAATGCAGGGGCAGCACGGGCCGCAGCATCCGCCTCCGCAGCATCCACCACAAGGTCCACACCTGATAAAAAATCTAAATAAGCCCCAAGAATACAACTAATGACAAAAGTATATAGTAGTCTACTTACATTTTGTAAGGAGTTTAGGAGGAGAAATCAAGATAAAATAATAAAATTCCGAAGGGAAAATTGTTGTCAGTTATTATTTGTTATAAAATTGTTAAAATGCAGAATTGTTTTGAAATTTTTTTGAGTTTTTTATCTTTACCACTCGAATGATTTGATTGTAATAACCTTATGATGAAATGGACTTATACAAATCACCTCGGAATGGCTTTGAATCAAGAACTTTAAGTAGAAAATATGATTTTAGTTTTTTTTTCAGCCAGGATGTTAAGAAAACCAATCAATTAGCAAAAAGGTTATATATATAAATTATGTGTTTATTTCTTATAGTGCTTAAAGCGCGTTAACACGATCGTAGTATGCTGTCGTATCAAATCAGTCGGAAACCTATTCTGTACATATCCGTGTCGTGGCAGCTGGTAATGAGTTGTATTGACTCGAACCACTACTTATTGTCACGATCTAGCTTGGAGAAGTAAAAACAAATTGACGACTTCAATTCCATAATGCCTGTAGGAAACGTGTTTGGAAAGTGACCTATTACACTATAACGAATAAGCCGTACAATGGCTTTTAAGCATTGATATGTATGGTACATGCAACTATGCAATCATAATGTACCATATCATCTTTCCTAACTTTCGCTCCATATACGTCGTAAGAACGATCAGAGTAATACCATATTGTACCTACAATTACATTGACAACAATTCTATTAAAAAAATAAATCTTTACAAACTAATTATTTTAAAAAGTGTACGGAACCGTCCGTTTTATTGATCGATGCTCATAATTAAATAGGCATAACCAACTCGAATTTGAAAAGAATAACCAAATCCAGACATTTCTTTTTCATAACTTAAAATTATTGTGATAAAAATGTAATAAAATTGTAAATTTAAAGTGTTTGAAAGTTTTTTATTTTAATTAAAATCAAATTATTCCAATATTATTTAACAGTATGGGTCGTTGCAGAGAGGTGCCTCTGAAATATTGTAAAAGTCGAGAGTTAAGAGGTGGTATCCTTTACACTGATTGTTATTGTCTCCGTCGCAATGGATTACAATACGACTGTCGCAGGAGTGGTTGTCAATCGTCACCTCTCTGTGAAGTCAGACCTGCTCCTCTATGTGGTCCAGCTAATGTTGCTTGCGTTAAGCATTGCCGTAATCCACATGCTGAACCCCTTTGCCTCGTTTGCAAGATGAGACCCTGAATAAGCACATAAAATCTTACCACGAAAAAGATTGGCTAATAAATCCTCCTTCATTAAAAACCTCCTTTGTACTCAAAACTTCTGGCAAGATGTAAATTCAAATATTTTGAAAAAAATTGTGCCCTGAATTGAAATTAGAAAACCGACCCAGACGATCATTTGGCTTGATTTAATTCGGATGTATCTCGAATAAATATTAAATAAAAATATAAAAATTCAAAATTATAAAGTGAATAAATTTTAATTTTTGTATTATCTTATAAGAAAATCAAAGAAAAATACGTAAAATATAAAAAGCTTCTCCCTTCACGGTATCTCAAAATGTATGTTTTTCTTACTAAAGGTTTTGGTAAGTTGTAAGTATTGTTTCATAAAATAATTATCATGAAATATACTATTCCAGGTGTTCCCCGTGTGGACCTATGGTTTGCTATAAATATGAAGACTGCGGTCCACCAGTAAGTATTTAATTTAGGTTTATTAAAACAAGGTTAAAAAATAATTCAAAGGTTGTGTGCAGATGAATACGATATTTTATTGATTGTCCGAAAAATTGAACATTCAATTTTTTTCTTTATCATCTGGTTAATTCTATTATTTCGTACGTATGTTTTTCGTATAGGTCATCCAAACATTTGATTTTAAAGCAGGTAAAAAATATTAATTCTGCTTCGGTATCAAGGAAGCGAACATAAAGTCACTATAATAAACGAAAAAAAAATCGACTAACAATATTGTGCATTGGCGCTTGATAGTATCGAGTCCAATTTATAAAAAGCCACTATTAATATGATTAATATAGATAATACTACATATAACATTATACTCCTAATTAATGTAAGTTTTTGTGCTCTTAGCACGATATAGAATAGGATCCATAATATGCAAAATTGATGCAAAAATATATACTCAACGTAATTTTCAACCGCAGTCAGTGTCGGATGGGAATTGTATCAAATCCCATGCTCCTCCCGGCCTGGCGGCCTCATCTTCCATCACTCATACCCAACTCATACGCCATTCCGCATCAACCTCACCGTCCATTATCATCACAACCGCAGCCAGCGTCGGGTGGAAATTGTATCAAATCGCATGCTCCTCCCGGCCTGGCGGCCTCATCATCCATCATCCTTCCCTTTACCCATCGTATACATTGCTTGTTTCATAATAAAAACGCTCTGATCGTACAAGAAAATTTTACATATTTTATAAAATTATAATATCCCATTCTCACCTAGTTAATCAAAGGAAAATACTTTTATAAGGAAATAAATCCAAAAGACAAAGCATTTTCCATTTTATGTATTTTAGTATAGATATTTAGCAAAATTAAAGATTAGTTTGACTTGTTAATACTCATGGAAATAAACAATTCTCCTCTTATTGTTAGTATTTAGAACATACTGCATGCTTGTTTTTGAAATACAGTGAATATAAAGAAATTATTTTGGATAATAAAATTATTTATTAAACTTATTAAAATTAAGTTAATTATTAAGTCACTTAAAAACATTTTCATTAGATTGAGATACGTCTCGTATGAGGGACCTAAAACATTTTATTTACTCGAAAGATAAAATCTAGTTAAAATTAAAATGTACTTTTTATATGGTATTGGGAACAAAATATTCACCTGACGGTACGTGAATATGCAAAAAAAGAAATTAAGCGAAACGTAGTTTTAATAACGAGACTCCGTCGAACTTTTTTATATTTATTGTAAATATTATATTCCACTTTAGTTTAAAATCGAAGTTCAGTTACACTCTTAAATTATACAATATTACCTTGTTAATTATTGACCTTCGTTCTGACTGTAGCCCTTAAGACCATAATGTAAAAAGTAAATTAGGCCCATAATTAAATTCCGAAACGCTTGTTTTAGTTACCTACCTACTGCTTGAATCTATAAGAATCATTGTTATATTTAGTTGCAGTGTCTGCCGCGGTCTGCATTTAAGCGTAATGGACTGCAGGACTGCCAGTACTTCCAGCAAGGGTCGATCCGATATCTATGTCGGGCGGGCCCTTGCTGCCCAAGGCCCTGTCCGCCGACCTGTCCGCCGTGCGTGCGTCGCCCTCCGCCTGGCAAGACCTACGTTACGCGCTTCAGCGATTTTGATCTGATTTCACAATGGTAGTGAATCGGACTGTGCCAGTCAATCTATACCAATCGTGCTGAAGGCTTCGGGTAACATAATTAATCATTCACGGCGGACAGGAACTTTATCAAATATTTTACTTAAACATTGTTTGTAATTTCAGATACTTAAGTCTGCCGACGCAGCTGCTAGGCCGGAGGAGAGTGGTACAGAAAAAAAGGATGAAAAAGAAAACCAACTTAAAAGAACGAAAAGCCGTGAGCTACGAGGCGGTATAATGTACTACAGTTGTCACTGTATCAAGCGAAATGGACTTCAACATGATTGTAGACGCACTGGTTGTGGAGGAGAGCCAGCATGTCTTGTGCTACCAGATCCTCTTTGTGCGCCTAGTCAATTAGCTCGCAATCGTGGACTTGCAGATCCCGCACCCTTGGCAGCACATTATCGTGCGCAAGCCGGTGGGTCAGCGGGTCCAGCAGAAGCGAATGCAGCTTCTGGTAGTGGCAAAAGATTTATTGTTTGTGAATTGAAAGGAGTAGTTCCCGATATGTCAAACAAGACTGAGCAATGTTGTAAGTGTCTACCATTAAGCTCTAAAGTTCATAATGACTCGGAATGTCTTTGCATTTGTAAATCTAAAACTATTGATTCAAAGTTCGTTAATCAGTCTCCGAAATGTGAATGTGGTTCAAGTAGTGCCATAAACCCTGTCTTTGTTTTTGATGAAAAAACGATTGAAACTATATTAAACAGATTTGAAAGCAAAGAATTAGCACCTAGTGGTATGGTCCGTGGACCAGGTGGTCGCTTACGTCAGGTTAAAAATGTAGTTAAAGAAGAACCTTGTACAAGACCAGGCTGTGTACACTGGAAGCCGCCTCCACCTTGTTTATGGGATGCTCCTTGCAAAGCAGACTGTTTTGAGACTCCCCCTGGTATTCAGCCTGGTCGAAATCCTTTAAGTAACAGCGGTGGTTCTAAAATACCCGATCTAGTAACTCCAGATAAGAAAATGATAGTTCTTTCACCTATTCAATAAATTTGTGCAGGTTGTTCTTCCAAAGCGGACAAAGTAATGCCAAGCAATGAAGCAACAGCAGGATTACCAGTGCTGGTTATGAAGCTGTGCCAATAACATATACCTGAACTATTAATGCAATAAATATTAGAAGTATATAATTTGATTTCATTTGTGGTGAAACACAAGCAATTAATCTTTAATTGAAAAATCCGATATATTCCATAAACACCTTTAATTATCTATCAATGAAATTAATAATAGTTAATTGAATTAATAATTGTTAATTGAATTTTACAATGTGAACAACGTAACCATACGTATACCTTTCCTCGCTACACTAAACCTGTGCCATATTCCTAGTCAAGCGAATCTTTTCTATAGTCCCAAGACGTTAAAAAAAGTCCCAATCATGTGCCTTTTTTTTTATTTAAGAAGACAGTTGAAGATGACATATCATTTGTAAAAACCTTTCTCACTCTATCTTAAGTGTAATCTGTTAAGAAACAACCAACTTGGTGTAAAGCCTTTATTTTATTCGCTGTTTATCTGAAATATGTCTTGACTATAAATTAATATTATTCATAATCTAATGATACTTCTGCTTGGTGTTGCATGTAATTAATATTTAAATTACACACCGGACTATAATATTATTATTTATTTCAATTGTTTTAGCTGAGATGGTGGTTTGTAATACGCAAAAAAATATCTTTCATTTATCCATTCGATGGTAGATAGTGGTAATGTTAATATAAATAATTTGCAAATTACTTAAAATATGGAGCGAGAGGCAGGCAAAAGAGATGATGACAAAGCGAAAGAGGAATTTTTCATCACACGCTAGCACACGTTGCAACACTGGAGATTTGTCAATAGCATTCTCTGTATACACTTTACACATTTATTAAGATCTCGCTTGACCAATTTCCTGTTCGATACATTTCGTTAACGCTTACCTTACGCACTTACGACAGACAAGGTTTTGTCGAATATTTTATCAATATGACCCGTGGCGTCGCCATTATTTGCTATCTTGTAGACCAACAAATTTGTCTTTCCTATAAAAAATGACAATAATAATGTCTTGTATGAGGTAAACCGTATTTGTAAAAACGATTTAATCAAGTGACTTGTTTATTTCTTAAATTATATTTTATGTAAAAGCACATGTTTGTAATTTCTTAAATGTAATGAGATAAAAAATATGAGGAAAAAAATTTAAGATATGATGCAAGGTTTATGTAAAATATATTAAATTGACTTATGCACAAAATTCTTACACAAAACCGGTTATGTTCGTTGCAATGGAACTTCAAACCTCTATTTGTATTCTAGACATAAAATTATTCAAGTTCAGTAACAGTTCTACATTCAAGGTAAAAAACTATATATTCTTTATTTCTATAATCATAGATGTCAAAGAAAAATGACAGTAAATTATAAAAAGTAAACATTTGTAATATAAAATAGACACGAATTTATATTTATTATTTGGTTAAAATGTCCAATAAACTCAAAATTTATTACATTTATCTAATTTCTTGAAAATGTCAGCATATATATTGGGATTACCGCGATGCTCTGTCTTTTTGAGGAACAGAGTTATATTGTCAAAATATCGATACAAAAGCGACTCCTGTGATGGTGGACCAGACAAAAACAAGTCTGGATCAAGACAAGACCAAGATAGCTCCTCAACAGAATCTCTGTCCTCACCTAGTTCTTCCTTCAACAACCCGTCTGCGCCGACGATGTACGACGTAAGAATTTCATAAATTCCTACAATTAGATTTTATGAAAGCTTAAATGAAATTTAAAATATATTATTTGTACATAAATAAATTAGCTACATATTTTCCAGTGTCGTAAATATGGCCACAATTTACCAATGGACAGCGTGATGCCCAACTTTGAGACATTACCTTGCATACCGACTGGAATATTTCGTTGTACTGCAGGAGAGGTATCTTATTTGATAAATGGTTCTTTAACCTATCCTTCCTGAACAAAGGTTCCATGTGTCCATTCCTTTTCAATATATTATATATATTTTTAATTACAGCATGCTTGTCCGTTTGTTTTAATAGACTTTCAACTAACTATTAATTAACTATTCTTTCCCACAGGTACTGGGTGGTGGTGCTGATAAATGCTTATATTATCAAAATCCAGAATATTTTTCCTACCACCACATGACCTTCTATGACATGCACCTTATATTGAGGTGCTATCGTAAAGCGTGTCCATCCACTGGCAGAAAGAAATAAATTATACTATACCTTTGACATATATAATTATTTGCTGATTAAATATACATATAACACTCGTATTATAGTTTTCAATTCGTGATTTTTTTACGAAATCATATATAAAACTGTACTTTTGTATGTCAGTAGCAAGTTTAACATAAACACTACTAACCATCCGTGAGAGGCTATGAGTAAGTGTAACAACAGTAATCACGCAATCACCTATTTAAATATCATTATCTGTCT
Source organism: Melinaea menophilus ssp. n. AW-2005 (assembly GCA_918358695.1). Lineage (NCBI taxonomy): Eukaryota > Metazoa > Arthropoda > Insecta > Lepidoptera > Nymphalidae > Melinaea > Melinaea menophilus. Next base: position 12,915,984 of record OU911055.1, read on the forward strand.
GCCTATTACTCTAATTATAATAAATACAAAAAACTTGTACCAGAACTTGTGTATCAGGTCGGAAGACTATATATGGTGTCCGTGTAATATTCGGAGGCGGTATATAGTTCCTATCGTTTTAATATAATAGGTATATATTGCACCTAGTCTATGAGTTCTATTATGACGATAGTGCCATTATGAAACCAGAAAAATCACTAATATGCCATACAATAAAATTTTGGTATTTGGTACTGTATTTTTTCTTAGAATTTTTTGTCAATATGTAATATTAAAGGCCTATATACGCTAGGATAAATTTGAAAACTTTACTCAAATATCCAGAATCCAGGCACGTTACATTCAGTATCATCTCTTTAAAATTTAACAGTGTAAGGAATTTTCTGGCAAAACAGATTAACGAAACAGTTTCCAACAGATGCCAGGTTCAAGTCATATCCGGGTTGATGAATATTCCAGACTCCTTGTCCCATTATTGTAAATGTAATGTAGTATTTACTATATACTCACTATTTTAAATAATCAATCAATATTATCTACGATATATTGTTTCCTTTACTTACCGATTTTTCGTAATTAATATTTTTAATTAATGATAAAATACAACAATGTTACAAAAAGTTACTATGCTATTAATTAAATTTCAGGCGCCAGCAAAATAATGTTATTAATTACGTTTATAAATTTAAAAATACGTCCGTCCTTACGTTTTTTACGATTACTTTATAAATGATCTCGTTAGTTTAATTTATGATATCAAATATTTTATCAAACCATGTTTATTTAGTTTAATAAACGAAATCAGTATATCCCCGTGTTCGTATTTTCTATAGTACAACACAAAACTATAGTAATCATAGTGAAATTTGCCTTTTCCCGGTCAGGAGTGGACGTGCAATACAGATTATGGTTATCTCATTCGAAACTCAAATCATTACAAATTGAAGGTCTAACTTGAATATTTTAAATATAGGTATTAAGATGAACAAAGTATTATTTTCAATGCTTCAATTACTTTGTTATTTATATCCGCTTTTATACTTACAAAAATACAGTATCGATTTACGTTCTGCACTGAAATGTTGAAAGTTACCTGTTTAATATAATTAAAATGTAAATATAACAACAGCTTAATTTAAACATTTAGTATAAAACTTTTGATGATGATATATGAGACATACTTTCTTTGAAGGAGAGAAATGAACAGTTTGAGTGTTAACCGTCTTGCTCTATTGACTTCGAAAGAAAAGATTCGCCGCACGCGATGGCAATGCCCCGGGTAATATAACTCCATTATCGAGATCACTCTTTATTATTGGTTCTAGTTGTTCGTAAATGGCTCGATATTGACGACTGTTAAACATAGATTACAATAAAAAACACCCGGTTTGTCCTGTGGTTCTTCTGCGACCAGTGGTGTAAATAAATATGGTAGCAATATAGGCCCTCCTGCCACTCCCATTTGTCGTGCACAAGTGATCAATTTATTGATTCAAAGTGGAAAATATATAAATAAATAATAAATGTTGTCGATACAGATTATACGTTCTGATTACTATTACTATAGCCATATAACGAAATAAATATAGGCTCCATCTTTTGTATGAAATTCTAAGTATCCTAAAATAGAATATTTCTTTTAATGTAAAATTTTAGTAACAGTTAATAGACTGCTGCAAACAAAATAAGATTTGGTGTAAATTTACATAGTTATAGCATAGTTCAATAGTTGAAGTCATTTGAATACAACTCGTGTATCGGTTGGATTACCGGGGTAGTGTCACCCCCTCATAATAGTTCGACGTCATGTACGGGTGGAGAAAGCTCCCCCCTCCTATTCATCCTTCTTTATACCACTGGGGTGGCATTTCAAATTATCTGTATTTGTAAGTGTCACATTTAACTATCAGATGGACAGACTCTTCATTAATTTGACATGTTCGGTCCATGTGAAGTAAATATTGGCTAACAGTTTTTACTATCTGTCACAGACATAAATTAAACTAATGCTGTATGTGTATTTATGTTGTTATTATATGTATTTTTAATGTATGTAGATATATTATATTTTCAATAGTATTTTTTTTTCAACACTCAGGGATAGTTGGAGAAGATCTCTTTTTAGAGTGTCTATCTTTTTTAGTATTATCTTTTGTAACTCATCTTACAAAAATGAATGAATGAATGAATGAATAAATATATAAACAAAGAAAGAATAAATAAATGAATGAATGATCAAATAAATAAACTGAATTAGCTTTTAATTAACACAACAACTATTGTATCAGTTAGGATAAAGTGATATTATTCTTTTGTACAAAAAGAAAATGTAACTTATTCCAGAAAGTTTCTATTAAATATTATTATATATTTTTAATTAACTTCTTATTATATTACCACCAACAGTTGATCTTTTAAGTTTTATCGTTTTTATTTTTTATTATTTTTAAACAACAATAATCTAAAAAAGCTACAAAACGACTGTGTGACTAAACATTAGTGAGTTTCGATTTGAAGCACTAATCTCCTTAGGAGATTTGAAAGTAGACCTTTCTTTATAAGCCTTATTATGGCTAATCCTGTTATGGCCTGAGATACCTAAATTATAGGTTTGCCACACCTCATTTGTTATTGTGTAACGGTAACAGAAAATCGTATTAACTAATGACTAAGCTCTGAATGGCTTTCAAGTGATTAGTAAATCACAATAGTGTAACATTGAACCACTGTATAGAAGTTTTTATTTTTAGCGTTATTTAAATATATAGTAAAAAAATACTTTGAATGTAACTGTTTAATAGTTAAAAATCTATTTGCTACTTACTGTACATGATACAAATTCAAAATATTGTTCCTATATATATTTTTTTCTGTACTATTCGGATGGTTTAGGTGTAGTTGGATATAGTTATAGGTTATAGCGGGTTATAAAATATTGTAAAGGACGCAGATAAGAATCCTCAGTTTCTTTAAAAATTACTAAAATTTTTATAGATATTAAATATTTGGGGTACTTCCATTTGAGGAATCGTCTTATTTTATCTTAAAATTTTTAGACAATAATCATAATAAAAAAAAAGTTAATTTCCAGTGATTCATTTCATTTTAAGGGAAAGGAGTGGGAGAGGTCAAGAGTATAGTATATAAGGTTATATATAAGGTTATAGGTATTCTCTATATGATTCAGACCCTGCTTTCGATATTATGTGATGCAACAACAGTACAGATAGACAAAGGTCATATCTTTCAAAGACGTATTATTCAACGGAAGGTCAAGGTGACCCAGTCAATATAACAATGCTTTAGTGAAAACTAGTTCCACATTGTGTTTCTTGAATAATATATATTGAAAATAAATTAAATTATACAGATTAGGATGCTATAAAAATTAAAATAATGCTTAAAAAATGACTAATGTTTTATTTACTAGATACTAACTGGAAAGTAGCTGGCAGGTCAAATTTATAGGTATATTTTTTATTTAGATAGGGCCGTGAAATAGATAATAATGGATAATGGATACAATTATTCGATTAAACGTAGAATCAATTAAAATAATTCGTCTTTAAATCAATTATTGCTAGTGGATACACTACAAATCGCCAAGGTCCAGGTGATTTGCGTCAGAAAAAGACAACACGTGAAAGATGTCCCAAAATATATTTTTTGCATATTTTTTGTTCTACTCTTATATTAGGATAATATTCAGACGTAGACTTAAAAAGATTTTTTTTATATTAACTTTTATATTGACCAAGTGTCACATGACTCATCTTATTATTGGTAAATATTTAAATATTAATTAGTAATTGAGTTAAAAATTAAGCTATTAATTAAATTAAACCTAGGAAAGAAATTAAATAATATTTTTTAGGGTTTAAAAATCTTTTATTGTTATCGTGACAAGGCTCGAACATCACACGATAACTGATATCTTATCAATTTTGAATAAGTAGCATTCCTCGTAAAATTATTCTTTACGTATTTACGTATTCCAACACTTACTCACGATACTTCATATCAGATGTATAGAATAAGTGTGAAGATACTATCACAACATTAATAATCAAATATTTATTCCCACGGTTGAAAATTTTGAAAATGTATATATATCATATTAACAAAATTATCTTATCTGCTATGCGACGGACAATCTGTGTGGAGGGAGGGGGGGTGCGGTCCGTTAGCAGCCACAGCTGATTTCACATGTCTGTGAGCGTTCCGCGGAGCGCCCGTCTCGTACTGCGCTATTCAAAATGCCGACTTCGTAAATACGTTTTTTATTGAATGGGTGTATTAAATATAACGTGTTTATCAATAACCATTAATATATTGGAAACAAAGCTCTTCCTTTGTCTGTCGGTGAGTGTTAACAAATTATTTTTATTAAATTATATTATACCGTACACAATTCACTTCGCGCTTTTTTTCATGTTATTAAATTTTATAATAGTTTTTGGAAAGCGGTAGTATTGTTATTGTTATTATCAGTCCTTAATTAATATAATTTAAAATAATAATGCATTTATATTAAACGGCTGTGATAGGTCAAATGTCAAGGAAAATAATTTAATCTTTACACACTATTGCATTTGTATTAAGTTTAGTTATTGCCAAACCTTAATATGTCAAGGTATAAATGTTGGTAAATAATTATATGAATAAAATATGTTTTTTTTTATTTGACAGTACCTTCTTTATATATTTGATATAACATTTATTTATTTTCTGTGTTTTAATATTGATTGTGCTTTTAAGTCCAGTCCAGTCCAGTCTTTCTTAATTACCTTTAAAGGATAATTACATAAATTCCAGATTTGTATAATATTGATATACAATTAATACGAGAGTGAGTCACATTTATTTGTGTTTTAGGATTTCAATATGTTAATAACTTTTTTATTGCTATACTTCTGTGGTCACAAACTTGCTAAAAGGTTGACATCCATAACCTGTTTGGGTATCACGTGTTTGTTAGTCTGTTTGTTTGTTTGCATTCATCTTTAAAACTGATAATCATTTGGATTTTATAGGTTGTTTATTGAGGTTGGTATCGTAATATGATGGTTAAAATTGGAGTTAAGACTTAAAAAATATGTCAAAGTATTGAAAAAGTGTCGCGAAAATTAGTACTTAAGAACTAATGTTCCATGTACCGTGTAGAGTCACGGGAAATAGTTAGTTCTTAATCAATATATATTTATAAAGCTTTGAGCAAATTAATTCAAACTTCGAGTGTCATAAATGCATTCCAAATGTTTGGTATTGTGAGTCATCGATCAGTTTAATTGGTTCATATTTTGAACAAGAGAACACTATTGAATACTGATATTGTATCAATTTTGTAAATATAACTTTAGTTTACCTAATCCATATTACAAGCGTATTTATTTTTTAGTAATAGGATGATGAAAAAAACATTCAGTCCCAAGAATACAATAATAAAAATTATCCATTCTATACCTATTTGTTCATCACTTTGTCTATATTCTACAGTCTAGCTATATCTCATGAACTAAAAAATTTGGTTGAGGTTTTTTATATAAGCTGTGTATGTTGAGAATGACCAGATTCGGCTGTCTGATAATAAATTGACTTTTAATTGATAGGTATTTATCGTTATCACTAATAGTGTTTGAATATTATCTCTAAAAGGTTTTAGAGGTAGGATTTTAGTACCATTTTTTGAAGGGAATTAGTTAATTGAACAGTTTCAAAATCACAAAACACTTTCTCCATTTCCACTAAATACTTTGCTTATTTTTACTTTAACGAGGACGCGGAGGTTAGGAGAGATCTTCTTTTTGTTAGTAGTAAATAAACCTTATATTTATACAAGCTCTTGCTCGTGGCTTCGTGCCGAGAATTATTAATCAGTGTCTCAGCATCTGTAGGAGCTTGACATAGTTATAAATTTCGACAAAGCAGACATAACCTAATTCAGTGAAGGTTTTAAGAAGTTACAAGATCAACAGAATACAATTAATGTTTATAAATATTGTAATTATATAGATGTTTTTAAATATAATGATGAAATGTATAAAATTGACCTTGCAAGCAATATTAAAGTACAAATAGCAGTTTGAAGCACGTAAGTCCATTGCGTTAAGTAATTGCCGTTATAATACTGCATTCAGGTACGATACTGACGTTATATGTGAAAATAATTTTATTATTGCATTTAATATTATCAATAGATAATCCGTCGATAATTCCATCGGATTATAGATATTTATTATATTATATTATTGTACATTATACTGAATGTCTTATTGTATTTATTTATTAGCGTTTACGGGTTTTTATACGTTAATTTTACGGGTTTGTTATGTTATTATATAGGGGGGGGGGGGGGCTTTAGAAAAAAGGAAGATTTTTTTAAGTATTCTGTATTTCATTTCTTTAAAATGATGAATTATTTGATATATTAGGCTTCTTTTTTCCACCACGCGTATACTTTTTTATTTTATCCAATATGTCTATTATTCTGTGATTTATTCTTTGATTAAGTGTTTTATACCAATTGAATTATCTCTAACGTCACTTGAGTGACATGTTTTTACATGCCCTCATTACACAAGGCAATGTTTTGTGTGAACATTGTCTAAATTTCCCACATCACCATTTTCTACATTCACATTATTGTTACGAGTGACATTTAACAGTTCGTAACGGGAGCTGTCGAAACAATCAATATCTAACGAGTTATTAATTACTTTATGTTTTTTTTGATAAAATTATAAACCGTTTTAATTGTTTCCAAACGACACGACGTATCGATTACTTTCATTTATGCAGCGACTTCTATATCCGATCTATCAAGCGCTATGTTAACTAGTACACTAACATCGCTTAGTGTAAAGGCTGTTAGCGACCTTGTGATTGGTACCTTCGTATCACCCTTAACACTAAACCTACCAAGTACCGGTCAAATTGACCGTTCTTAAACTTTTGTAAAACTTACACATTTTTAAACGTTATAATATCGTTATCAAACTGCATGACAATTCTTAGAATATGCATATAATATTTTCTTCACTCTTTACTTTTAGTTATTTCCATTATTATCTGCGTTATATAATAAAATAACTTTTAATTACCGATCAATTTGACGGCGTGCGGTAGGAACAAGTACACAAGAATTGTCGGTAGGTTTAGTGTTAAAATTGTACAATGAAATGGGCCCTTATTAAATCGTTATTATACTTTATAGTAGACCTTAAACCGTGATTTTGTTTAGTAAATCAACAGCATTGAAGTGTCCACCAACAAAGCGGAACACATTAAAGTCAGCGGTGACACGCACCAGACTCTTCCGAATCTAATTGTCAAAGTGCGACATTACCGAGGCGCCGTGCTCACGGAGCCGCGACTGAGCGTCCGACCAAACAAACGCACACTTACGACTCGTTTTTACATGGTATCGTGTGCGGACACAAACAACTGAACTAACCGGGAACTAAATTATTAATTATCAAAATAATACTCTATAATTAAAGCGTCTTTTTTGATTCTTTTTTATGAATTACATTAAACACGCAACGATTATTTGTATTCATATAAATATATATAGTACATTCTAGAATCGGATAAAGATAAGATTTAAATAATTAATGAAATACAGTCGCAGTATTGTCGTATGTCTGAGGCGATTAATAGAAAACACTTCAATTTGTTTCATATTTCTCGCGACGTTGTCTTAAATTCGCGCATTGGTCTCGGCCTCGAGCAGTCGATACGTCACGGTGGTTGTCAATCAGAGCGAGAGGCCGACGCGTTTACCATCGCCCGCCATCGCCTACCATCGCCTCCCATCGCCCGCCATCTCACGATACCAACCTCAATACTTTCAACTGAGATTTCACTGTACCGAGACAATCGTTTAGTTTTGCATAACCCTCTCCGAAATAAGAGATCACAACAAAATAATGGCGCCATTATTTACAATGATACCACATTTTAATGACACTTGATTTGAACGTGATGACACCAAATACAGCTTCTTTGATTTATATTTACTAATGAAAGAGCTCAATTGTATTTGATGATGTTCCTAAGGGTTAGCGCTAGTTATAATATGACAAGATATTTCGCTAGTGAAGTAACACAGTGTAAATATTATAAACAATTTTCGGTATATAGAAATCGCGGTATTCTTTGAGATGTACAAAAGACTATTAAGTTGGTATTATTTAAATGAATTATTAAAAATGTAAACTGTGCACTATGAATGATTCGCGTCTCGTAGAATCACAACACGGTAAGTGTCATGAATAATGTATTCCGCTTGTAAATTTAGACATTTATTTATTATTTAACAAGCTTATTGAATAATTATTTAAATTAAAATAAATATTTAATAAATAATAGCTTATCAATTCGTCGGCATCTCTTTGTTTATTCAGTGATTAATCTTCACTGTGTAGACCGATTTTTTAAATAATTTTTTCTGCATTAATTCGACATATGTGGTTCCATTTTCGATCTGATGATCCAAGTTAAAATTATCAAATTGTTATATTTGGTAAAGCACTTTACCAAATAAACATCACAAATAAACGAATAGTTATACCATGCCATTTAAATTTTATATCATAATTTAAGTGAGGTTTAAGTTTTGATCATCTATTACAAAATGGATATCTTCTATAAGAAGGGTGTTGAAATATTAGTTACTATACGTCGTCTGGGAGTTGAATTTGAATTTGAAAAACTTAATGATTTATAGTAAAGCTGTTTTCTATTAAAATATCACAAACATATTTCAAATCAAAATGGTGAGGCAAAGGTATAATTAAGTTGGACAGACAAAGATCTAAAAGAAGCCTAAATGCTATCTGTGCTCACAAGAATTGATTAAATTTGTAAATAACGCCTATATAGTTAATGTAATATTAAAAGAAATGTTTTAAAAATATAATGTTTTATTAAAGTTAATACCAAATAGACCGAGTAGGTTTGATTACTTTCTAAATGCCTAATAATATATTACTATACTTAAGTTTCCGTTTCAAGGATACCTATTTTTCTTTAATGTCGGTTCATTTATTATTTAATTAACTAGTGATTTATGATTATTATTTTTGTATTTCTGCTTTATTATTTTAACATGCTTATCTACTAATCATCCAGCAACAATTTTTAACAAGTTGGGACCGACAGTGAACTCTCCGTTAACCCGGCGTCGGTCCCTAGGGACCGACAGTTAAAAAGTTAATGTATAGTAATTTTAATGAAGTTTATTGAAACACTCTAAACAAAAATATGGTTTGTTTTTACATCTGTTACAAAACGTGATGACTTTTTTAGTCACATTTCTGGCTTTCTTGCGTACAAATAAGGTTGAATTTTTGTTTATTATGAGTCATATTCATTTACAAAAATCAGACAATATCAAAAAATGGACCTAACCGCATTGGCATCTGAGCGACTCATATGTTAGCAGGCTTGAATATTCCCGATTTCTCGCTCATTGCCGGCTAAACGGAAAGTACCTAAAGCAATATTGATGCTGGGCTCAACGTGTTAAACAAGTAAGATGAAACTTTAATTAAAAGTAATTAACATTATATAAACCAATTATTTTATAACACTATTACAATTACAATATTGAAGCAATGTAATCTATAAGTTAATAAGGAAGTCATTTTCCTATTTGTTTTTACGTCAACTTAATGTCATTAGAATAATGATTATAATAAAAAATATAATACTGTCCGTGTATGTAAGATAATATTAAATTCATGTAAGAGATATTAATTAACTAGCTATGCGGACGACTTTCGCGCGAAATGGTTTTTTTTTAAAGTAGCCTAAATACTTCTTATATTATCAGCTATCCACCATTAAAATCGATCCAGCCGTTTCAAATATTAGCCCGAATAAGCAGACAGAGAGACAGAGATTTTTTTTTAAATTTTTGTTCTTATGTCACATGCATTTACTGAAAAGCTGATAATTTTAAATTACAAACAGAAACTTCAATTTTATATATATATAAATATATATATATATGTGTGTGTGTGTGTGTGTGTTGTAAATGTTAGCTGGACTTCATTTAATATAACGGGTATACAAAGCAGTGGATACAAAAAGTACATTCAAATGAAGGCTAATGTCGGTTCTTAGCGCACCACTCACGGAGGCAATTTATCCTTAACTACGTAACCATTAATTACACCGTTCAAAACATTAAAGAATTTTATAATTAATCTTTGGTTTGTATATTAATTTTTAACCTGAATTACTTTTTACTAATACGACAGGTTAGGTAGTAAATTATTATTAAAATGTAATCCTAATATTAGTTTTGCGAAATGCGATATCTTTATTTACAAATCGGACTCGGATGTCATTTTAATGTGACATCAGAACTCGTTTAATAAAATCTCATTTATTACCATATTATTAGAATATATAAAAATGATTTATAGTTTTGTTTTTATGAATTAAATTAACTCATTTAATTTTGTATATTTATTTGTTTGTAAGGGATGAAATATTTTATGAATATATCTTACATATGTATTAAGGTAACCTCAGTTACTCCTAAACATGAGCTCTCTGCCAGTGAAAATTCTATTAAAATCGATCCAGCCGTTTCAGAGGTTAGGCGGACCAAATAGACAGACAAAAATTTTATTCAATTTGTATATACTTTCATACGCATTTAGTAAAAAGCTGTTAATTTGGAATTACAGGCACTTTATTTTAATTTATTTTGATACAAGTATTCCGATACTTACTTTTTTGTGTTTGGCGCCTTCAGGACGCGCGTTCCCCTGGGGCCCTTCAGGCCCCCTTTTTCAAGGGCGGGTCTCTGCACCCGTCCATTCCACCGGTGACGCTGTCATGGCCAGTACGGCTAACAGCAGAGACACAAAAAAAAATAAATACTTTTTTGTGTATTAAACCGAAAATACAAGTAGGTAATGCACAGAAAACAAAAACACAAAATGCGTCTGTATTAATAATGAGTAAATAACCCTTAATATCCAATCGATCGATGGATCAATTAATCAGAGATCCATCGGACGCGGCCGGGATCGCGCTCGTCATGGTTTCTAATTCACGGAAACGTCCTACAACCTCTTTGTTGCGAACTAGTTCACCGCCGAGAAGCCCTACCGCCATCGCCGACCTGACATCGATACTTCATATCTATTATGGCTATTTTGATATTACAAGTTCTTATGAAGTTTACCTGTCAATTAAAGTTTGATGATATTTAATAATGACAATTCATTTTATTTGTTTGATAGACAAACTTTTATATATATAGACATATAATTGTATAGAATATTTTTTATTTATATACACATATAAGTTGATTAACAAATATGATAAATGAACACGGAACGTTTGGAGCGATTTGTTTTAAGCTGTATGTTGTAATTGTCAGGATATTTGTATGAAATACCACAAAGTAGGGGCAGCTACAAGCTACAACCTGTAGAATATTAATTATGTTTATTTTACAAAATGAATACAAATATTTTTAACGGTACACCTCATTAACTTCATTAGTTAATTGCAATTATGCGAAGCGAAGCGGATCGCTTGTTAAATATAAAAATATTAATGAGAAGAAATAATTACTTGTGTTGAGTATTTGTATAATGTGATAACGACTTAAATTAATAATATACATATGTTTAACGATAATCTATAGGAGTGCGACCTATTTATTAAAGGCGTTAGATTTCGTATTTGATGAGGCGGTGAGGCGGTAAGTACCAAGTGACACTGTCTCAGCAGAGCTTTGGACATTCCTCATCTTATTGATATTGTCAAATTCGTTCTATTAATTGTACTATTAATTTATATTCTTCACCTTTAATAATTCTCTGAATATTCGATATTGTTGACAAGTTTTGGTCATCCATTATAAACTAATGGAACTCTAAAACTTTTGTAAAGGTAATAGAAATATTTTTGCTACCGTAATATCATGACACGTATATGATATATGATGGTATATTTTTTTTTCTAGTCAATATTCAATTTGGGTGCCGATTTTCAACAATTTTGTATATTATTTTTGATTTTAAGTTAATATATATTTTAATAATTTACTTATAATGTAAAATACTGTGTAATACACAAAATCATCAATCAATCAACACACAAATATATCAAAAATTTTTATAATTTTTGACAATACAAAATGTAAATGAAAATGAGTTTCGTAATTCAATGGCTGAGTGGTCTGCATGCACTAGATACCTCAGCACAATACCTACTCGAGGGCACAGTGGGGTCACATGGGTACACTTCCCCGCGAGGCTGTGTGAACCCATCTCCCACAATGTGCATTGTAAGTGTTTCTGATTTGCATCACCCGGCTACTTATTTCATGAATAACAATAGCTCTATAATTTTTATGGCTATAAAAAATGTGTTGTCACCGACTCCAAGATCAATAAACTTTATATATTGATTTCACGATCAGTAGACATTTTAACATTAAACCTACCGACAATTCTTGTATACCTGTTCCTACCGCACGCCTTAAAAATGACCAGTAATTAAAAGTTATTTTATTGTATAACGCAGGTAATAATGGAAATAACTAAAAGTAAAGAGTGTAGAAAATATTATATGCATATTCCAAGAATTATCATGTAGTTTGATAACGATATTATAACGTTTAAAAATGTGTAAGTTTCACAAAAGTTTAAGAACGGTCAATTTGACCGGTACTTGGTAGGTTTAGTGTTAATAAAACTAACTTTACGGGAACACGACTGTTGCAATACATTGGTTTAAAAAAATACGTGAGGTAGGTCCGTGAAATTGACTACATATATTATACTTTTCCCATTTAATACTTTGCAACATTGTCATATATTTATTTATTTAACTGCAGTATTAATCGATATAATTGATAAGTCTCTAATGTCCGGACTTGTGGACTGGGCCCTAATAAGGAAACGAGTACTTATATAATAAAAGAAATATCCTCAAGTGAAAGCAGCCCGCCCTGTAGGACGCAAGGTGAAAGCGGACTTGGTCAATTGATTGTTGGCGTTATTTTATTATGTTTATTAACAATTTGTACACGTTTTTTGTACTTTCAAAGATTTAACGTTAAGAAAGATTCTTCACTGAGTTGTCACTGTGCAGAATACAAATGTTTAGAAAATTATTTTATAGAATAACTACTAAGTAAGGTCTATATATCTATAGTATAAGTTATCTGTTTGTTCGTCTTAGTTCCTCAAAAGTAGTTAACAGAAATATCATTAATAATTAAATTGAATTAATATTCGTTATTAATAAAAGTAACATTATAAACGCATCACATATGTTAATAAGGTAATTTTCATTGCTTACATGATATCAATCAAACGGATCATTTAAAACATGACTTATAGACTTTCAGATTTGACTTGACTTCACAAAATGCATATTAATATGTAGAAATTTGACATGACATATATCCCATGACGTGTATATAAATCATGACTGCCATGTCGTGTTGTAGACAGACACCATCTCATAAACATTTATATACACACCAGTAAAACAAAAGTTTTAGTCTGCAGCTGACCAAAAATAAATTCAATGTACATTTTTGTTCTACCGTACACATATAATCTATATATATATATATATATTTATATATATATATATATATATAAAATTAAGGTGTTTGTTTGTATTTTAAAATTAACAATTTTCACTAAATATCTTTTCATATATATGAAAGTATAAATCGTACTCAATTACAAAATATATATATATTTTTTCAATTTTTTTTTTCTATCCGTCTATTTGTTTGTGTGTTCCGGCTATTCTTTGAAACAGCTGGATCGATTTTAACAAGACTTTAAGATACCTAATATTATAAGGAGTAACAGGCTACTTTTTTTAAAAACATATTCCTTTGGAAGAGGTCGTGGGCACTGCTAGTCTTATATATATTTTATGTTACGGAATATATATTGGGGACACGTTCTCCTTATAAGATATAGTGTGATCGTATCTGATAAAAATGTTCTGTTCAGGTTAATGTATCATTGATAAAATTCCTCGCTGAAATACGAACCATCAAAATATAAGATGATAACAAAATATAACAATATAACAAAAACAAACAAACAAGAAAAAGATGACGTTAAAATTATCTGGCGAATTGTTAAATTATTCATAAGGCATTTTGAATAAACATAAAATCTAATATGTTATTTATTCATAGGAATTATTATTATTATGAAGTATTTATAGTCTAGCTGGTTACACTTAGCACTTACAGATTTGTGTGAATCTAATTAAGACTGTTTAATAAGTTAGATACTTGTGTTCTTAGAATTTTTGTTTATTCATTTCATTTAGTCTTCTTCAGCTAATCTCTCATTTTTGCGACTCTGTCTTTGCATTTAAAGGTTCGTGATCCATAATTATTATCCGGCTATATCACATGTATTGTAATTTGCCAAAGTTCCGAACCATTTCGGGATCCGTGGATCAGAGCGCGGCGAAACCCGGTGTGACCTGTTCACAATAAAGTAACATGTGACTCAGTTCATTGTTACAAAATAATATTATATTCTTATGGATCTGTCGGTCACAAAGGTTCGTGATTTGCATTTTTTGTGGTCTTCTATAAGACATCCGTAGTGCGGTAAGTACGAGACCTGTCCACCGGTTTGGCCTTCGACTTGTCGGTCGATTCGCTTACAATTTCCCTGACAGGATTATCGTAATTCGTAGCTATATAAAACCAATTAAAATTCAAATAGAAATACATTCAAGTCAGTTCCTGGTAGTTTCTTATCTAGACTGTAGTTAATTCTACTTATACCTTTTAACTATTTGATATCGATTACCATTATTTGTTATTTTCATGCAATGTCCAACCACAAAACTCTAAAGGTGTTACATTAGATCAGGTTAACATATTAAGACAATCTTATTAGAATAGATTAGATTTGATTAGATAGAGAAAGTCATAAATAGACTAAATTAACCACAGTTAACAAGAAACGTACGGAGCGTTAAGAAAAAACAATAATGTATTTCTGATTATATCAATCTTTGCGTGTTGTAATATCATTATTGAAAATTGCCAGCTTAGGTTGATATTGAATAGGATTAGTAGAAATATAATCTCGTTAGGAACCAAGGTCTGACGCGGCACATGCCTCCGAAGGTGAGGGTCAGCTTACAGGGACCGTGACATTGCTGTGACGTCCGTAGTGTAAATGAAAACACGTGAAATGGCATAAGTCGATAAGAAACCATTTTAATGCAGCACGTGAGTGCTGAAAAGTATTACAATATTACGTCTATAA
The DNA here is from genome assembly GCA_918358695.1 of Melinaea menophilus ssp. n. AW-2005. Classification (NCBI taxonomy): domain Eukaryota; kingdom Metazoa; phylum Arthropoda; class Insecta; order Lepidoptera; family Nymphalidae; genus Melinaea; species Melinaea menophilus. Next base: position 12,931,280 of record OU911055.1, read on the forward strand.
TCTCCTAATAAAATCCTAAAACGGTATTTACAACTTCTTTTAATAAAGATAAAATGACTAAAAGAGTTTGTGAATTTTACAAGTAATTTTAAAGTCTGATATTAATTCGTGTACTTGTGTCCGTGTAATGTGGAATGTATGAAGCGGCACACCCATTGTAGAATATAATAATTCGATGCCGGTAGTACAAAGAGTAGCATTATACGAGTCATTGGATAACCATAGAGTTAAGTATCATTAGAATCGTTTGTAAAAAGCGGCGTTTTATTGAATAAGTCACGCATCATTAATGTTAACATAAAAGCTCTTATTTCAAGTTAATATATGCTCGTTTTATGGTACAAAGTAATTGAATACTCAGCCTACTTCAATTCAATGAAGCCAATGACCGGCTTGTCTTCAGACAGTCACAAGAGGGTCTTTATTCAATGATTTATAGCTTATTGCTCCTGTATTAAAGTTTCCAAACGTTGATTATTTACATATTTATGTAATCTGTATCAAAATTATGGTTTAAAATAAACGATTGCTTAACCTCAGCACACAATGTTATAAACAAAGATATTAAAATTCGTTTTAAAATTAAGAAAGGTTACAGCCACGTAACTCGGTATCTTTTTATTGATGTTTTATTGTGTGCAAATTATACATGTGTGCAACGAATTTCGAAAATTGCCAAATATCTATGTCTAATTTGTGAATTATTATGGTATGATAGCTTTAAGTTACGTCACGTTGTTACATGACTGACATTTTCAAACAGTTTTGTACTCACCAAATTATAACTCCCATATGACATAATGGACGCCATAAATGTAATGTTGAACTGTCAAAACTACCCACAAGATGTGGTAATGAGATATCATATAAATAATACATTTAATTCGCATTCCCATAATGCGTACCGTTATCATATTATTTATAGATGTAATTGTGTGGGTGTAGTGAATAATTGCAATACAATTACCGTACAGTTACTTATTACTAACAAGTATCGGGTACGTTTACGTTTTTATTGCGGCAACACCGATACTCACCGATACTCCTACCGTTCACCGTAACCGTGGTTGATTAAGAACGGAAAAGCGATAAGATAAACCGCTCAGAATTGTTTTATTACTCTTTTGATATACGTGTACTAATTCCATTTATGTATTGAACAGTTAAAATAAAAGACATTATTTCTATACATTATTATTTGTTAACGTTGGTGTTCTTGATCTTATCGCTATAAATACTAAATTTAATAGCTGTATATACAATTTTAATAAGAAATAAACATTTCTCGGTTTAAAGGTCCGTTAGATTTTAACAATTAAACGTTCCAAGACAAGAAAAACTATAGAATACTAACTAACAAGACAAGACAAGACAAGACATATTGGATAAATGTTTTTTCGATACGTAAGCAATAATAATGGATTCTATTTTGTATATTCTATGTAGTATTTTCTATTTTTTGGTCTTCCATCAGTGATATTTTTAATTAAATCGATGCTTCATTGCTTGATGCGCATACATACATATATACAGACATATGTGATACACCGCATTTTTAATCTATATTTATATTTTATTATATGTTAAGATTATATTTGTTGTTTCAGCTTAAATCATAATTAAAATTCTGTTCTCTTCTTTTCTAAAGTATCTATTATATGAAGAATTAAAATTCCGTAACCCGCTATGTATATATTGTATTTTAATAGTCACATTAAAAATAGTTTTAAACATATTTCCAAGTCACTATAAAGCTTACGGAACAAACAATTGTCGTGTCTAAATAGCAGTGAGCGCACTACAGTGGAGCTGTTATTATTTATCCCTAATTGTGAAGAAAGTGTCACTTTCACGATGTCACAGTGCCAGAGATACAACCGCTTATAACACTCATAACACTTTATTTAAATAATTTTAATGTATAACACAATATTTACTGACGGATAAACAAATATATCGGTAGTTATACAATTTAGTACTGAAGTCCTTTATAGGCATTATGGAGATTATTTTGATGTCTTGAATGGTTTTAAATTGTGAATACAAAACTCATTTATTATTAACCATCTAATAGTATAGAGATGGCACGTGGCATTTCACTGCAAACCCTGATTACGACTTTGTGTCAAACTCACACAAAATCTTTTAAGTGATTCTGTCAACTCTTTTGCGACAATAACCTTATTTGATTTTGTATATATATATATATATCTGTACTAGCTGATTCCCGCCTGCTTCGCTAGGCACACTGTTGTAACTACTACTACTACTACTACTACTACTACTACTACTACTACTATTGCTACTACTACTATTGCTACTACTACTATTGCTACTACTACTATTGCTACTACTACTACTATTGCTACTACTACTATTGCTACTACTACTACTATTGCTACTACTACTATTGCTACTACTACTATTGCTACTACTACTACTATTGCTACTACTACTATTGATACTACTACTATTGCTACTACTACTACTATTGCTACTACTACTATTGCTACTACTACTATTGCTACTACTACTATTGCTACTACTACTATTGCTACTACTACTATTGCTACTACTACTACTATTGCTACTACTACTATTGCTACTACTACTATTGCTACTACTACTACTATTGCTACTACTACTATTGCTACTACTACTACTATTGCTACTACTACTACTATTGCTACTACTACTATTGCTACTACTACTACTATTGCTACTACTACTATTGCTACTACTACTACTATTGCTACTACTACTATTGCTACTACTACTATTGCTACTACTACTACTATTGCTACTACTACTATTGCTACTACTACTATTGCTACTACTACTACTATTGCTACTACTACTATTGCTACTACTACTACTATTGCTACTACTACTATTGCTACTACTACTATTGCTACTACTACTACTACTACTACTACTACTACTATTGCTACTACTACTACTATTGCTACTACTACTATTGCTACTACTACTATTGCTACTACTACTACTACTATTGCTACTACTACTACTACTATTGCTACTACTACTACTATTGCTACTACTACTATTGCTACTACTACTATTGCTACTACTACTATTGCTACTACTACTATTGCTACTACTACTACTACTACTACTACTATTGCTACTACTACTATTGCTACTACTACTATTGCTACTACTACTATTGCTACTACTACTACTATTGCTACTACTACTACTACTACTACTACTATTGCTACTACTACTACTTGACAAGGTAACTCTTGTCATGGTAACTGTGGCTATGGTAACCGTTGCTATAGTAACTCTTGTCATCTATGTACACACACACATCATGAAACCTCTGTAACTAAAAGGCCGATTAACTTGAAATTTATTGAAATCCGTTGGGATGGGAATTCCGTAAAATCCGTTTTTAGTGGACGTCTACGTCACAAAAGACGTAACTATGTAAAATTTTAAGGTAATCGGACAAATAGTTTCGTGATGAGTCAGTGAATGGTAAATCGCTTATACTTATATATATAATAGAAAAATAAAGTAACTATCTATTTACTTTTGTTAAGCCGGAAGGATGGAAAATTATTTTCGCGTGTCCGTACTTTGGTCATTAGTTCCAGTCTATGGAACAACCGATTGAACGGATTTCACATATAATGTTGGTATCGTTAGTAAACCAATAACACACTGTAGATAATACACAAAATATTACGTAATACTCGAAGGAAGTCATTATAAACGCCGTTTAGAATACAATAGAACTAATTTCTCTAATAACCAAACGTATCAAGCGTTAAAGCAGTGACATAATGTATTTTATTATACATATTTCATACATACATTACTAGCAACGTATACTTTGTATATTTAATAAATAATAATTTAAGAAGCTTGCACAGTGTGAGTCATGTCGGAACAGCATTCACTTACATTCATTTTGCATTCCAAAGCTTAACTGAATCTCAATTGTGAGTATATTTGGTCTTAACATTTGGTTGATACAGCCACTAAATGTCGAACTTCAAGGTTAGTGCGGTATAAAAAGTTGACTCAAACAAAACGTTCACGAGGGCGCCATTAAAGATAAGGCTGTAATTTTTCTATTTTAACATTATAAGTATTAAGATATACTTTAATGGTTTAAATTTGCATATTTCTTTGTTTGTGGAGGCTACTTCTTGTGAGGTCACATTCTACCGAAATATATTCGCAAACACTTATAATGATTTTGTGTAAACCTCAGTACAGTTAATAATAATTTAAAATGACTATTCAATACATTTTAAGTGTGTGTTATTTAAAAACATATCCGCGTTCGATTCCTGTTCCTGCCTGTACCTTAAAAGGTAGCTCACTCTCACTTCGAGTGTGTTTATTTTGAGACGTCCAGTAAACTAGAACCGAACATTGACCCTGGGCGGGCTTTGCGCCGAGGTTAAAGAGATTGCAGACATTTAAGGCTTCACTTCACACATGCTATATCAAAAGGTGACATTATCCTTCGATACACCACAATAAAGTTAAATTCTTACCAACTATACCTTATGTTTTTTAAAAGATTTTAAATGAATAACAAATGTTAAAACACTTAAATAATTGACTAGTTTTAATTAATCATATGTTTAACACAATATATAACAACAATCTGGAATATAAAACAATATTTGATAATGTTATTATGAATTATTTTCCTTTGTTGGTTGTCTATAAAATGAGTGTGACATCTTGCGTGTTTGGTGATTGACAAGTGCGCTTAGACGTTAATACGACGTTATAAATGGAAGAGTGTTTAATATTTTAAACATCTCAGACACGTAACAAGTATGACTTATCAAAGTCTAAAGAAAGAAAAATCATTTTCTTATTCAAATTCGTCTACAATATGAGATCTAATTATTATCTATAACAATTGCGACAAGTCAGTATTGAATACAAATTAAATATAAGTAAATAATAAATGCGTTAAGTAAATATTGAGTACAATAAATTTTGCAAAAGTAAACGCGTAACTGAACACTCAAGCCAGGTGCGAGCTCCGATGTCCGCGTGCTTAAATGCCCTTCGAGTCAAGGAACCCTCTAACTTACGTGGGTTTCTTGTAATAAAGACGGTACTTTAAATTTACAACGAATACCAAATTAAAAAGGGCCATTCACGTAACTCTCTCAAGGCCGAGGGATAGGCCAATTTTAATTTCATTTTTGTCTTCTTTTCTTTGTATTTTAATATAACCTGATGTTTATATACGAATATAACAATATATAACATATATACGAATATAACAACGTATAACAACACCGACACTGGTGTTTCATACATGCGTGTTATTGTTATTAAATGAATCACACAATTCAAACTTTCCACTTTATAATAATTGAATCATATACTATATATTCAATTATAATTACAAGAAATTGAATATTAAATATTCTATATAAATATTAAATATTAATTAGGTAATTGACAAGACGTACTCAGTAATAACCAATTAGAATATTTACCAGATAGATTTAAATAGAATACCAACAGTCAATATTTATTTCTTTGTCCGATATATTTAACGACAAGAGAAACTAAATTTCCTCACTAACAATGGCGATAAAAGCGTTTTCTTGTTGAAGTCAGACCTGTCGGTGGACTCAGGTTAATTATTTAAATCACTTCGACACTGCTGTAAGTGATTTAGTGTAATTGTATAAATGAACTTCCAGGTGTAAAGCTTTTTTTATGATCTCTTCTGGAATTAACTTCTGTATACCTATTACCTTTATTTCTATATAGTTGTCAAAATACATTTAGACAGCTTCTTATATAGTATGAAGATCCAAAAATCCTTCCTTCTTTTATAAATATAACTTAACGAGTTTCTATAAGTAAAAATATATACAAAAATAGATTAAAATTAATATAATATCTCGTAAAGCGTGCGCTTCTAATTTGTTTCTGATATTGAGAGTACATTCATAAATAATACTTTTCACGGTAGCAAGTATAGTGTGATGATGTAAACATGATTATTATAATTTAAAACTACAACAATATTAGAATATTCGCATTACGTGACATTTTTTGTGTTATATATATATATATATATATATATATATATATATATATATATAAGTAAGGTTAGGTGCATTGTGTGTGTCTTCTTCTTTGATTTCTTTAATTACGTGTATTTGATAGGTAATATAACAATTCTTATTAACTACCGTCCGGTATCAAGTCGTGAGAATAGTATATTATTAGCATAAGACAATGTAAAATACATTGACCCCTTAAGAAATGATAGATATCTTTGAAAGGCGTACAGAATTCCTTCAAATTAATTGTCTTCGTAATTAGAAGGTGATCTAGATTATAGTCGGTTGTGTTGGAACAATGGCGATAGGTTTCAACGTGGTCACCAACACGTGATATGACACCGCCCACGTAATATAGTGTTACTAATTTCATATTGATACACTTGTTATTTTGTTATGTTGTTATGTTATTAATAACAAGGAAACAAAACGTGATATTCTTGCTTGATTAAACAAATCAGTTCCCATATTCAATTAGTGCTGAGGTAACGCTGATGTTAACTAATAATATTAAAATTTTATGTTATTATACACAGCAAAAATAATGCTTATTTTATATTGTTTTCTTCCTCAGTTCGATTTGTCATAATACATGACGTAACCTGTAACAAAACTAAACCAAACTTAGGTCCAAAGCGAGGATTCATTAAATATAATTATTATTATTTATTATTTATTTAGCTTCACGCCATATCCCTTACGGGGTAGCCAGAGACGACGGAGCGCCAAACGCTACGGTCCCTGCATACCTCTTTCGTCTCGGCCACAGACATCAACCTCTTCATAAATGCCCTCCGGGGGGTCCTCTTGCTTTTTACGTGAATTAAATAACACGGTTTAATGATATTGAAGCTAGTTAAGTGATATTGTTGTCATGTTAAGAAGTAATCTGGACGGCTTGCAGGTCTCGTGATGGGTAGTGAAAGTGTCGCCTCGTCTAGCGAGAGGTGTCTTCGCATGAAAATATTTTAATACTTGAATTAAATTGTATTGTGTATTCATTTTCATGTGAGTCGATTTATTTTTTGTACTTGAAATGTACTTTAAAGATAAGTATATTGATATCTTTGTTTTTGTTTTTATAACTTATATTAGGACCACTTGAGAGGGGATCGAAAAAAATCCGCTTTTTAATTTTTGGACCTCAATTGATTTATGCGAATTCTTTTAAAGGTCAAGATTATTTTTGTAAATATTTTTTTTATACCCGCTTAAAAATAAAAGAAAATTGATTAAACAGTTAATAAAAATAATAAATTGTAAAATCTATAAAATATTGTAGTTGAAGGTTTTTACAATAATCGATTTAATAAAAAATATTAACTTATAATACGTTTATTAAACGTGAAATCACCATTGTAGAAATATAATAAACCAATATTAATTAAAACAAAATAATAAAACTCGTGAGAATAACAATCCATTGTTAACCATATGTTTTTATTGAAATTAATATTTGAAATACAAAAGCAAAGCCGTCTGTGGGATCACTTGTGAATTGGACAAAGTAAATTAAGTATCAACAAACCGCCTCTAGATTAACACAGGACCGTGACTTCCTTTTATATAACACATAACTATATATATAATATTTGCAAATTGTTAAGTCACAGAACAAACTACATACACATGTTATAATAATAATACATATTTGGTATCTATTCATGTCAGTGTTTCGGAGTTACGCCACCCATACAGTAAGACCAAACTGACACAAATTTGACACTTGTGTAAAAAAATGTCAATAAAACGATTACATAACAAAGTTTACATTACATTCTCGTTCGACTGTTACATACCTCCACGTTCTCTTGCTCTCGTTATTAAGTTTATTAGTTTAAGACAGACAATAATAACATGTTATTATTATTATATAATTGATTAAACAAATTAAAAATTCGATATTTTTATATCCAATAATGTTAGTTTAATCTAACATTAAAGAAATACTTTACAATGATATAAAAATGATCTTATTATGACTGCAAATAATCAGTTAATAAATAAAAACTATATGATTATATTTTTGTTTGAAGTTTGATTACTTTTTGAGCTTCTATTGCATCCAAATGAGAATTAAACTGCAATATGCAAGGTTTCTTTGGTATGTAGCAAGTTAATTGTACAAATATTTAGCAATTGCTTTTGCGATAGCCGAGCATTGCATTGCATTGCAAGTTGCATTTCGTTAAACATCAATAGACAATTTTTTGCTCTTTATTATAAAGAGGAGACTTGACACACTCAGTGACTTCTAGTTATCCAATTTAAAAAAATCATTTACCTTTCAATAAAATATGCTACTTTTTGACCTGATTTTTCCACGGAATCGACGACTTAAACATTTGTTACGGTTAAATCTAGATAAAACTAAAATATTTCTGGTATGTATGTATTTTATATAAATTTTTGCATTATAGACGGCGTATTGCTAAAGCTTAGCGCTGAAGGGAGAATGTAATCGGCAACAACTTGTATTAGATCAATAAAGAATAACATAATTTTAATCAATTTATAAAAAATCAATATCTATTATAGCAACGCTGTTAGTTAATCAAACAAAACATTTATCCGGGTTACTAGTCCGCGCTGGCTAGGACTGGCAGAACTATAAAGACAGCTCGGACTATAATATTTTTTTCTCACATAATATAATCCGTAACAGTCCGTAAGATCACTGAAGTCGAACGGATTTGTCTAACATGGGCGATAGCTATAAATGACAAGTGCTATAGTTTTTAGTTTAAATCTATCTCAGCTACTAGAAGTTCAGCTTTTTTAAGCTGATCAAGTTCAAGTTCTAAATCTACTTCTGTATTTCAAACTATTTTTAAATGTACATATTGTTTCAACATTTGTAAATGAAACATATATTTGCAATATTTTTCTTACTTTATTTTAAAGATTATCTTGACTTGCGACATGTATACGACACTCAGCTGTCTATAATGTTAAACAAACACGCAAAATATACTGAGGTGACTGACTTTTTGGACTCAACGTTTAAAACGTACTAAATAATTATTCAATTAATGGATTGTTATTGTTGTAGTTCGCAATAAACAAAGGTCAATTATATTTTTCTAATCTATAATGATATTATACAAATAATATACCTTCGTATGAGTATTATTGTAATTTCAACTACGACATATTGCTTAATCTTCTAGTTCAAATTGCTTATCTGGTTATCATGACTATGCAATATTAATATAATGCAAATACTTATATCCGGCTAGCCCGGTAGATGCCGTCTTTAATATAAAAAAATAGAACCAATCTTTTGACTGCTTTGAGTCAGCAAAATTTCATGAACATTTCAGCAGTTGTATAGAGGGAGTTCAGTGATAAACACACATACATAAAAATATGTAGAGATAACACATATTTAAGCAAAGCAAAGAAAAAAATACAAAAAAAACTCCGATTCCGCTGTTCTAAATACCATTACATCAGACCCATAGCGGTATACTAATTTCTCCACGTTGTTGAACACGGCATGCAAAGTTCTCCGTTTTATAAAACTTCACGGAAGTATATTTTTTCTTTTATTCATAAATACATGTTAAAACAGAAGAATACATTTATAAAGATAAATAGTCTGTTCTTAACGACTCACTAATCTTATTATTTTTTGCACCTGACTCAGCTTTTTCAATACTATTTTTATATTTATTTCGTTTATGTTCCCAGAATAATAATAATACTAAATATTGTATTATTATTATAATAATAGGATATATTATAGTGTTATTTCCGACCAGACGGTTGTTATTTTGGTTAGTCATGACACAGGAAAAAATACTAATATATTATATAGAATGCAAATTATTTACTTATAATTAAATATTTAAATACAAATATGATACTACTATCAAATATCAGTTAACTGAGGCTCGTAAAATCTACTGAATGGAAAATATTGACATACGATCAGATGTTAATGTTATTAATATCGAATATACAACCTTGCAAAATCAATTGTTGTATATCTTATTTATCTTTTACAGATGCGTCAATGTAAATAATGCGCAGTGACATGGCGTACCGGGGTCTCTCCCAGCACGTGGAGCTGGACCGGGCCGCAGACCCTCGGGACAGATTCACACTACAGGAACTGATCGGCGAGGGCACGTACGGCGAAGTGTATTGCGCTAAAGACAAGAAGACAAGCAGAAGAGTTGCTATTAAGGTGAGTAATCTAACTGTGAGGTTATTGAATTATTACAGAAGAAAACGAAAATTGTCGTTTTAATAGTTTAAAAGCGGCAAACGTTGCGTGAGTTGTTGCAATAGTAAATGCATAAGTATAATTTTTATTGCAATCACAAAGAGGCTTGCCGAATACAATGTTATAAAAGTGATTATTCCTTTATCGATGAATTGATAAACTAACTAACAAAATGATTGAACTAAAATAAGAAAAATTAGTGCCATTTAGCATTCATTAACTTTTTTCTAACAAAGATATTTCTTATAGTTACGAGTAAGTTCTGTTAAAGCATTTGCAAACTTTGTTCAAAAACCTGATATTCTGAAAAAGAAGTTCATGGCTAAAAACTGCTGAATTCTACATACTCAGTTATATAACTGTTGAGGAAGGTACCTAACGAGTGCCGGACGTGTAATGTACTTTAACTTATGTGAGATTTTCTCCTACAGACAGACACCTTAATACATACAAAAAACCATTATAATAATTGATGGTTAATAATATGATGTTTAAGTTAGTGATTTATTATTGGCGTGTATAATTGTGTAACATTGTTTTGTAAACGGGGTAATTTAGTGCGGTCATTGTGCACAATATTGTATATGTTGAGTCATGTGAGCTTCACACAGATAATACTCTGTTTAATGGAAATTATTGTTAGCATACAGTATGTTTAACATTGCGACGTTATCTCAAAGTCTACATTGATGTCAAGGTTGCTTGGCCATTTGCTGTAACGAATGTAGCCTTTTATTTCCATAGTTAAATGTAAATTGGCCAAAACAAATAATTTAATAGTCACGTTTATTATAATTGTACTCAAGAGAACCGATCAAGCGCTCACATTATATTTATATATATATATTTTTTCAGATTTTAGAAAATATTGCAGAAAATATAGAAGAAATCGAGGAAGAATTCCTTGTGTTTAGAGATTTATCAAGTCACCCAAACATTCCAGAATTTTTCGGACTATTTTTAAAGCGGGGAGTTTCTTCCGACGATGACCAAATTTGGTTTGTTATGGAGGTTAGTTTAAATATATTATAATATTAAGTACAATAAATAAGAATGTCTTAATAATAGACAATTTCTTAATTTACAGCTATGTACAGGTGGTTCAGTAACAGATCTATGCGCAGGCATGAAAGCTAGAGGGAGTAGTTTAACAGAGCCGCAACTTGCTTATGTTCTAAGAGGAACAGTCCGAGCTTTGACTCATCTCCATGCCCATCGATGTATGCACCGTGACGTCAAAGGACATAATATACTTTTAACCGAAAACGCTGAAGTTAAACTTGTTGATTTTGGAGTATCATCACATCTAGCAGCTACAGTCGCTAGAAGAAATACATCAGTCGGTACTCCGTATTGGATGGCACCAGAGGTATTATTTTAACCAAGTTTTACTTTATACTTCTTATTTTAATCAATTTTAAATTCTTTGCACGAAATATACGATTTTATTTTCTAGGTTATAGCCTGTGAACAACAATTGGATCAATCCTACGATTGCCGATGCGATGTTTGGTCAGTGGGCATAACTGCTATTGAATTAGCGGAAGGAGAACCCCCGCTATCAGGGCTACATCCAATGCGGGCGTTATTTCAAATTCCTCGTAACCCCCCGCCAACTTTATCACATCCTGAAGTTTTCTCAGCACAGTTGGCTGATTTTATATCTGAATGTTTAGTAAAGGATATGACACAAAGACCTTTTGCCAGAGAACTTTTAGAGCATCCACTTTTGTTAGCAGTTAACAATTTTGAAGATAAAGTAAGTTTATGTTTGTGATAACATTTTTTTATTTAGTTTTGGTTGACTTACTATCCTTTATTTTAGATTCGTAAAGAATTACATGCAGAAATTAAAAGACAGAGGGCCGATGGACGGAAAAGTCGTGCAGCGGAAGCTACGACAAAAAGAGGAAAACTCAAATCACACAGAAAAGCAAAACCAGAGAAAATGTATTCTGATGATTTGGCCACTCTTGAAACTCTAACAGAAGATGCTATTGTCGAACAATTACAAAAACGATATTCACAAAATCAAATTTATACCTATATTGGAGATATATTAGTAGCAGTTAATCCTTTCACTGATATAGGAATTTATACTGCAAAGGTATTACACGAACTTGATATTGACGTAAATAAAATGGGCAAGTTATTGTCTGTGCTATGATTGCATTGTTACAAATATCTAATTAAATGAAGCCTTCTTATCTGTATATCTGTTTTGTATTATTTTTACAGACGCAACAATTATACCAAGGCCGTTGTCGTTCCGACAATTCTCCTCATATTTATGCAGTAGCTGACGCTGCACATCAAGCGCTAATGCACCAAAAACAAAATCAAGCCATCGTTATATCTGGTGAAAGCGGCGCCGGAAAAACTGAATCCGCTAATCTACTTTTAAAACAGCTAGTATTTTTATCCAAAGTAAGCGCGATTTTTTATAATATAAATATGTATAAATAAGATTAATTCTAAAAAATTGATTAGACTGATTCTAAAAACTATTTATAAAATATCAAATTTCATTTCTCAGACGCAGTATGGAAACTTAGAGGATAAAATTCTACAAGTAAATCCAATTATGGAAGCCTTCGGAAATGCACGAACCGGTATTAATGCAAACAGTTCGCGATTTGGAAAATATCTAGACTTAGCCATAATGAGGGTAGGAAGAATATCGGGAGCGCGAATATCTGTTTATTTATTAGAACAATCTAGAGTTGTTCACCAGGCACTGTTAGTATTATGTATTTTTAGTAATATTGTATACGAAAATCCGAAATTATTTTAAATAAATTTTAATACAACATTTTCAGAGGAGAAAGTAACTTTCACGTCTTCTATTACCTATATGATGGATTGGAGAGTGAAGGTCGTTGGAGGAAGTTTTATTTTGATGAACAACTAAAATCAAGACATCGGTATCTTCAACCACTATCAGTTGTCCATCGTGATCACAACTTACATCGCTGGCGTCAACTTAATCAAGCCTTTAAGGTACTTTACTCATAATTCACTGATGTAAAATTTATTGAATAAAATAAATAAATATTTCACTCTTCAAGGTGGTCGGTTTTCAAGATGAAGAAGTACAAATTATATACAAAATGCTGGCTGCTATTTTGCACCTCGGTGATATCGAATTTTCAGAAACTGCTGGGGAACATAACTCCGACAATAGAGCTACTATTATAGATACGGCACCGCTGCATAGAGGTAAGAATCCTATATTAATAAAAATACAACAATTATAAATTTGCATTACGTCTATTTACAAGTTTTTTACAAATATGTTTTTTTACAAATATGTAGTATTATTATAATAAGTAATTAACTTTACAAGGGGAGCCGGGAATTTTATTATGTAGTTGATATAATTTATGTGATTAGAGTTTATTATTCTACAGCTTCTTGTTTATTGGGAGTGGAAACAAGTGACCTTCGGGAATGCCTAACGAGCAGTAGTGTCGTCACAAAGGGCGAGACGATTGCCCGGTACCATTCGCCCACAGAAGCTGCAGTGGCCAGAGACGCCACTTCCAGGGGAATATACGCAAGAGCTTTTGACAGAATTGTTGAGAGAATCAATGCGTTGCTCTCTCAAAGCAGACCTCACAGGTTTGTAAAAATCGCATCCATGTTATTATTGCATATATTTTATTAATTATTTTGAATATCATTTATTATTATTTTTGTAATAACATGATTTTTTATTACAGTGATCAATTATCCATAGGAATTCTTGATATTTTCGGTTTTGAAAACTTCACTAGAAACTCGTTCGAACAATTATGTATAAACGTTGCAAATGAACAGATACAGTATTATTTCAATCAACATATTTTTACTTGGGAACAACAAGAATATATGGCTGAAGGCGTGCCGGTAGATCTCGTGGAGTTCTCTGACAATAGACCCGTGCTGGATATGCTTCTATCCAGACCCATGGGTTTGTTAGCTCTGCTTGATGAGGAAAGCCGGTTTCCACGTTCTTCAGATAGAAGCTTAATTGGTAAATTAAATGTATATTAAGTATGAAACATAACAATTAGATGTCTCTTCTAATACTAAAACTCTTAATCTTTTTCTTTTAGAAAAGTTTCACCGTAACATTAAAAGCAAATTTTACGTACGCCCTAAATCAAACGCAGTTTGCTTTGCCATTCATCACTTTGCTGGGCGAGTCGTATATCAAGCAGATGGGTTCTTAGACAAGAACCGTAATTTCTTACCACCAGAAGTAGTTCAGTTAATGAGACAGAGCCAGTATGATATCATAAGATTTTTATTTCAATGTCCAATAACAAAAACTGGTAACTTATTTTCATCATTCCACGGTGAAATGGATACCAGGAGCTTAGAAAGCGCAACAGGAATTGTTAGGGTAATTCATTTTAACATTTATTCAACTAAAAGTTTTAAAATATATATTGTTATTATTATTATTCTTATGTCTCTATTTTCGTATTCAAGGATCGATTCAACAGTCGAGGTCTTGCTTCACAATCCAGGGCTCAGCAAACTGTGTCGACATACTTCCGCTATTCATTGATGGAATTACTTCAAAAGATGGTCAGTGGGACTCCACAATTTATAAGGTGTCTTAAGCCCAATGATTCCAGATCACCTAAACATTTTGATTCTGCTAAAATACTTAAACAATTACGGTATACGGGTGTATTAGAGACGATAAGGATAAGACAAAATGGATTTTCTCATCGACTAACATTTGAGGAATTCATGAAAAGGTACTGTAATATATAAGACATTGAACTAGATACTAAAAATATTCACCGTTTTTACATATTTTATATTTTACTTTCCAGATATGGCTTCTTGGCTTATAGTTACGATGAACAAGTTAAGCCTAATCGAGACTCTTGTCGTCTTCTCTTACTTCGGTTAAAAATGGACGGTTGGGCACTTGGGAAATCTAAAGTATTTTTAAAGTACTATCATGTTGAAGTACTAGCCAGAATTTATGAAGAACAGGTATATACATCTAAATATATCTATAATGTTACTTGTAAGTGTGTAACAGGCACCTAAATGTATGCGTATGTATGTTACAGATAAGAAAAGTAGTTCTGGTACAAGCCTGCGTCCGAGGATGGCTAGCACGTCGTAACTTTTTACGTTTAAAGGCTCAAATGGCAATATCTGTATTAACATTACAACGACATGTGCGAGGTTGGTTAACAAGGAAAAGACTACAGGAGAGACAAAAGCAGTTGGCGAGGGAATTTCAAAGAGGACAACAGGAACAGGAAAACCAAAGGAAGCAACAAAAAGCGGGTAATTAGACGAAAAGTAAGATTGATGTTTATTTAACAATCTTATCTATTGATAGAACTAAATTACTATGTGCCGTTATAGGTGTTCCAAATAATAGCAAAGGTATATTGGCCAAAGTATTAAGAAGAATAAACACGGAAGATACAGATAACTGTGATAGAAATTCAAGTAATAAAGAAAATGTTGATTCCAAAGCTGCGGTCGTCATACAAAGTCGTAAGATTTTTTTTATTTGAATACCTTATTTAATTTATTGTTATGCAAGAATTTAGAAATTCATTTGCATATGTCCGTTGGTGACAGCACTATTTTAGCTAAACGAAGCTAATCCAATAAGATATATAAAACAAATAGAAATTTAAATATTATAAATTCAAGATTTCCGGGGTTACAACACGCGTCGTCGCATGGCTAGGAGCCGGCCCGCGCCTCCGCCCCCCACTCACGCTGCCCCAGCGCCCCCCACTCACCAGCACACGCAGCAGTACTCGGTGCAGGAGAGGGCAGCACAGTTACAGCATTTTGCAGAGCGGGTAATTATTACTTTTGATACCTAAAATCAATTAAAATCAAAAAGATTTAAATACTATTAGGTTAAAATCAAAAAGATTTAAATACTATTAGCTTTTAAATACTATTAGGATATAAATAAACTAATATTAACCCAAATCCAGGACCTAAGCATAGATAATAACTTCTTCACAGGTCCACAATCAAAACCAAGAGGCTCATAAGAACTTACGCCGTAACAAGCCAGGGATTAGACTGAAAGATGTTAAAAAGCCTCCAGAGGAATACCATCCTCCTCCAGGTTTTAGTATCTTACCTGCCATTCTAAAAGGACAGCAATCCCAAATTGAACAAAATGCAAGCCGACTTTCAAGGTAATTGAATCAAAATTAATTTAAATTATTAAACTGTTTATCTAGAGATGGATCACATAATATTTCTCTATACACGAAAACGTTGGGTCTAAAAATATCTTATTATTTATTATATAAATGACGTCATTGTCCATGACTTTTAAAAGCCTACATTAATTTTAATACTTGAAAGTCTTAAGAAATAGAAAAGCTTATAAGTAATATATTTCTATTAAATATATTTAGTTAAGAATAAATTGCCATTTTTATGCTCGCCTTGAACGGATAGCCCGTCACCGGAATTTTATGAGAGCGATACGATGCCGTGGGATCAAATTTTTCAAATAAAGGATATATATAATCAAAACTTGAGGTTTGTTGTAGTATTGTATAGCTATCTGACATGAAGCTTAGTATATTTTCTTAATAAAAATTATATTCTGCTAGTATTAGGTAATTAGGATTGATAGATAGCAAAAACGTTGTGGAATTGTCAGTGTTACCTCAAAGTATTGAGATATTGAATTTAAAATATATGTTTAATTTACAGGTCCAGCAACAGTGAAGCCGATTACAATAAAGAAAAACCACTGGAAACAAGTAAAAACTGGCCGAACCTTCCTTGTAGTAGGCAATGTAGTGGTCTTGTAAGGTATGATAACATAGAAAACAATGTTTTGACATATTGGCCTTAAAAATAATAATTTCTATAACTTCACATGCTTCACAAAGTTGGCAAAATAATGGGTACGGTAATTTTCTAATAAGGATTTCTGCTATTCATTATTCATCGTTTGTATATATTTCTTCTTCTTTCTTTAATTCAACTATATCAACCAATTTGACCCAACATACAACAAACCCATTTATCCATATCACCTCATTAGTTATTAAATATTAACACAAAAACGTTAAATTTAATACACAATGTTTCGTTTTCAGTAACAAAATTAATCAACTAGTGAAGCAAACACAAAAAATTGAACTTCCACCTAAGCCCGTATACAGCTCAGCCTGTGACCCCGAATCCGATCTTCGGAAGATACTCCGTAATTCACCTGAAATCCTCGCTACGCCGGTCTTCAGTTCTGATGACGATTACACCGACGGTCCCTTCAGATTCAAACAGTTACTACGACCAACTTTAGGTCCCACCGAAAGCTTGAGAAAGCGAAAAGTCCGCACGTCTTCAGGAAGAAGCCCTTGGATGTCGGACAGCTCTCAGGACAGTAACAGTTCTAAAGAAGCGCTCTATAACAAAAGACGTCCACAAATAAGTATGGGTGTCTATTACAATTAGTCCTCACACTATTAATGCTCTTACACGCTGTGTTGTTGTGTGGCTTATCTATAATGTTCCAAAATAATTTATATTACTATAATGTGTCATTTTAATAATAACAATAAATTAGAATATAATTAATTCATATTAATTTTCCGAATCCTTCTTGCTTAGGCTAGATTCGTGTTTTATATATTAAAATACCACCTAAAATTGTATAGTTTTAAGCAATTACCAAAGTCCTATATATTATTGAATATTATTAAAAAAAATCTTATTAGACATAAATATACTAAGGCAATTTATTTTGCTTTGTCCCTAATCTTTACTTGTCCTAATTCATAAGTAAGATAAATTTATTTAATGAAATGCAAGAATTAGAATTTAGCTTGTACTATTTATTAATTCAAACTCCTTAATCTGCGAAATTTATTATATAATATCATCATTGACAAATTTTGTGATAATGTGCCAATGATTAATATATAAGTGTGAAGATGATATAAATAAATTGTTAAACAAAATATTTTTTTAATTATTACCCAAGTTTGAATATCTCTGTTAAAGTACGACGTAGAGGTCTGCCCACTAGCGGTCTAATTGACGTTAACAAAACAGATTATGATTTTACAAGTATTTATAATTGCCGCTCGTAACGAAAGTAAACCAAAATACTCCGGCGGATTTTATATTCCCACAAGAGTATGGGTAAACGTGATATATACGTTTACGGTGTACGGGCGGCGGACGGGGGCGCCACGTGCGCGCCAACGGCAGACCGGCGCCCGCGCAGTCGCGTTCGTTCGCAGCCATGGCGGCCGCCGGCCAGCCCGAACTAGAGGTACATCTCTCTCAAATAAAAACGCGCTCCATCGAGAAAACGCTACTCCCACTCATCAAGCAGGTACGCTACAAACGCATGCATTTCTACATTAGTCGATATATAGTTGTTGCAGCCCGTATTGCGCCTTCACAAACGTGACGTTCCCCCACAATACCGCTACAGATATTGAAGTAACTCTCTGACGCAATATTAATGCGCTGACGATATCCACATCTTTTACGTACTCTCAGCGGTCGTTACTCTATTTCGGTACTGTGCTATCGTCAGTCCGCGACGTTTTCGATTACGGCCTTACGTCAGATGCCAGAATTTCCCGCCCAGACGACATCTGTTGCTTACGCCTTTGGCGCCGTCGCAGTGGAAACTAGCAAGTACGCGCCACATTTAAAACAATCGTAAATAAACGATAGTTAAATCTAAAATGATTTAAAGCCATCCAATACACTTTAACGAACGGTGGTTTTAGTGTAGATAAAACGGGAGGATTTTCTTATATAAGATAAAGATAAGATCGGTTTAGTAGAAGTGAGCACGTGGAGTGACAGAGGGCGGGTGCGTGCGGGCGGCGGAGGTAACGGAGGTGGCGGATCGATCCTCCCGTCCGTCCGTCCGCCAGTGCCGCGGCAGAGTCGGGCAGAGCGGCGCGGCGCCACGCCGTGTGCCTGTGTGCGCGCCCGGGCCTCCGCGCACCGCCGAGACATGGACGCTCTCTCCGATGACGACGAGTACGTGTGCCGAGAGCCCCAGGTACGTCAGGGGCACGGCGCGCGATTCGTTTGAAATTTGAAAAAGATAATGTCTTAACTATGATATGTACCTTATTTTCTCTATAAAAAGCAACAAGTTTGCGTGAAAAACGATCATCAAGTGAATCTTTCGTGGCCCGATATTTCGCATGCCCTGTCACGACAGCTAGGCGCGATTTGAGAATATTAACTTAAATGTTTAATATAAAACAATATTAAAACGTCCGTATCACATGTATGAGTAGAGAGAGAGTTCTTCTATAAAGTGGATTGTACCACCGGATTGAAGTCAGGTGTTTTGTGGAATAAAACGACATATATTGAAGTATCAATAATAAATTTAATTCTGTTGGTAAGAACTTCAGTTCTGGATTAAATAATTGAATATATAACGTTGGTTTCATACAAATTTAACGAACCAAACTGTAAGCCTACTTCTTTACCAAACTTGTTATGCTTCTTGAACTAATTAAATTAAAACTGAAATCAAACCAGTTGCTTGCGGAGGGTAGTTGGTATTACCAGGGACGCGGGGTAACAAACCAAAATTGTAAATTAACTTAACTATAGTTAATATGGAATTTATAACCTTGTCAATGTTCACTAATAAATAATGTAATAATGTTGAATATAATATTAAAAAAACATAAAATACTCATATATTATTAATAAATTAATTTTAAAACTACCACTTTAGCTTTGATACAATTTAACAAATATCTAATGTAAAGAAAATTTAAATTGAAGGCAGACTTGTGTATATTTATACAGAAATATGTTATCAGTATAATTTTGTTAATAATAATTTCAGCATATTTTCGAAAAGGCACTCATCAAGATAATATTACCAACGTAAGGTTCAATTATTATTCAATATTCTCATTACATAAATTATCTTCAAATGTATCTGAATCGCAGAATGTATGAGATACAATTTTTGCATTTTCCTGTTAGTGAATAAAATCTTCCCGAGAACGCGAGATTGGGAGCATGTACATTGAACATATTTTCGTATTTTTTATAGTAACAAAATTTAATACTAAAATATTTAAGATTTTTTTTTTAAAACGTTTACTGTTTCATGTGTTCACATCACGCGGCTACTTGATTGATTTATTGATTGCGGTTTATTGTCTGGTTAACAAATGTATCTTTTACTCTAAAAATTTACTCATTTTTGAGAAACAGTGCAAAATTTATTTCTAGAAAACAACGAACTACTGAATAAATTTTGATTAAATGCAGTGTGGCTTACTACCTGATTCCAACTGATGTTTTTTACTTTGAAGAATTGTCATCTTTACGAGAAAATTTTAAATATCTTTTGAAAAATAATAAAACTAGTTTCATAATTTCGAATGTACGGACTTTAAAAAGAATAAAAGGCTTAATCCAGGAGAAGTATGGTGAGGAAGAAATCACTGAAAACAACCTGTAATTAATAAAAAAGAGTTGTAATCTTGATTTAATAAACTAATATGCATTATGCATGCATTTAATTTATCGTATTTATAATAATCCTAAGAGGTTATACAGGAGCGTTTCTTGAACTGTTTAAACGTAGGCACATAGACGGCAATGGCAGATTTATGAAGCTACAAAGCTACGATCTGCATAACATTCAGGATATTACTATCTTTTGTCCTCGGCTTTGGATTATATATTATCATGATGTATAAGCTATATTACTTTAAAGTTTCATCAAAATCTATTTGTAGTTTTTACGTGAAAAAGTAACAAACATACGAACTTTTTCCAAACGGAAGTTTGCACGAATGTATTTATTTGTTAATTATAATATTTATTAGTGACTTATTGTTTCTAATACAAAAACTTTTGAACTTAAGCTCGTTTCTTGGAAGAAAAATGTAATAAAAGTCACAGAACATAATAATCATCATAAATTAAATCAAATAATGACTTTTATTTTGTTTGCGAGAATTGCGTGTGGTCGATGTTGTCGAGGGAGGGCGACTTAGCGAACTTGCTGTACTAATAATTAACATTTTTATATTCATAGGAATGCGCAGGTTTTACGATTTTAACGTTTTATTATACAGAATCTGATTTATATACATTGATTTGAATAACTTAAATTTTAAATACTATAGACATTCTATAGTTTTCAGTTTTTTAATGATAAATAATATTTGAATTGTTGGGTAGATTAGTAGCCTGGTGGCGACGCGGGGTGAGGCCGCTGCAGGGGGAGCAGCGGTGCAGCGAGTAGGTGCCGCCGTCTGCTGCGCCGTCGAACGATTTGTTGCCGTCGGGGAAACCATTGCCGATGACAACCCCGACGTCAGGCACAGTATGGTGCTCGCATGCAAAGACGCACGAGCTGCAGGTAACCTTTTTATCTTATTTTGTAGTCTCAAATCGTCTCACAAAGTACCTTGTTAAGAATGTCGAAATAGAGAGAACGTTTCCACGCCGGTAACATCGATAGCAGTATTACTTTGCAGTACGTGAGCTAAATGCGAATAACAGTTATTTTCCAAAACGTTATATAATAATTTCATAAAATAATATATTGAACGATATTTCGTTGAACCTGACTTAAAAGAGTTGAACGGAAATTGGTCGGAAAATGTGTAAGTTGGGTTGAAGCTAGCTCAGTGCGCCGTTAGGCGACTTTAAATAAAAATAACTTCGGCCGGGTATATACATACATTTGCATGGAAATGGGGAAAGTTTTAGGATAGTCCGGGCTCTGTGTCATTTTACAAAATAGTTTAAAGCTATATACATAATATATGATAAAAAATGTGAAATGATAATGATTAAATTGAATCAATGTATATTCTTTTAATAAAGACTAATGTATTTAATATTACTTATTACAATAAGAAACAAAAAAATATCTATATAGTAATGTCACAGATAGTATAATTAAAATATATATTTTATTTCTTAAAATTTAAAAAAATGTATTTTACATTGATTATATGCAAAATTAACACATCAAAAATTTTATCTACTCGGAGAGTTTTACTTTCGGAAGACTTTGGTAAAGTTTAACAAATGCATTAAATCCCCCTGACCCGGTTTCAGGACGTGGAAAGGAAACTGAAGTATAAAGATTAAAAAGACGCCCTTGAAACCCTCCGGGGAAGAGCATCTGACTGCCCATGAAGCCTACTTTACCTTTCAATAAATATACGATTTTTATTGAACCAAATCTCCATCTATCCGAGATCCGAACATGTCAGAAAAAGGAATCTTATAATAGGAATCACATCTAAGCAATACGTACAAAATACAAAATGGATTTATACTATGTATTATTTACGATTAATACATAAGATATATAAACATCCTAGCTCTTATTATCTTATAACTAATTTAAGAAAATTAACATTCTGACATTTTAATATTACCCATAGACATGTTAGCGGGACGTAATAAATTAATACTATCTATAATGATCTTTGTTTTACCATAAAGGCAACGATTTTCATATAGGCTTATAAATTGTGTCAACCACCTGACCCGAATTTAAATACCCGCACCGTATTCAACATGACCAAACAAAGCGCCCTCTGGCTCATCGGGGCTTACGGGAGTACTTGGTTTTAAGGATTCGATCGATACTGGACACTTGGGAGTTATTTCGATTTATAGTATCAATACTTAGAAATAGAATACAAAGAAAACTTTTATTTGCGACATATAAATAATATATTACAATATAAATAATATCATCTAGTAATATAATTAATTACAATAATATGTTTATATTAAAAATATAAAAGAAATTTCATTAAACAATCTAAATTCTTCAATCAAGATTTATATATTAAAATGTTGTTATATTTCAGGTCATTCATGTCATAAAGATCTAGATTGTATAAGAGTCATGCAACCCACGATTACAATTATAAGATCAAATAAATCTTTCTGTTCTGTTGAATTTTATGAGGTCATTCCAGGTGTAATAAATTACTTGTGTTACTTAAAGCGGATTTCGGTAAGTATCTCCCTTGAAGTGTCCGTGTCAACTTGAGATATTAAGTCGTAAAGTATACGGTGTAGGATAAACAAAGCGAATTTGTTGAATTCTGAAAAAAATATCCACATAGATATAAATAGTTGAACACTTTATATGAATTTCACAAAAGTTCAGGCTAATTTAAAAATGGTGAAGTAGGCGCTTACGAACTCAGCACTTCTGACACTCACAGCTATGTAAGAAAATTCTATCTGTTAGAGACTACTTCGACTTGCTGGTCCTGGCCTTTTTAATTTTCCATTCAGCACTTCCTACTGTAAGTTAGGTGTTATTTTAAAAACAGGTTGTGTAGCTACTTAGAAATGTATTGTAAAAAGATTTTGTATATTTTTTTTATTTTGAGTTATCGCTATACTTAGAGATTAAAGATCGATCGGTATGATAATGTTCCTTTAACATTTTTTCATTCACAGAATATCGAAAATAGAAAAGATATCGAATGTAACTGACATTAGTGATGTTATTTCATATTTTATAGAAAATATGGAAGCTGGAATATCAGATCGTATGTTAATATATAAATATGTAGACATATATATCTGATCATTAACAAATACGAAGCAGTTGATTATCTCCTCATACTTAAAGGAGTTAAATTACTTTAATTACTGTTTCTGTATTTAAAATTCATTCGCAAACACACTTGGTCGTGTGGTTGCGAAATGTTTTTAATATTTAACATTGAAGCTGTAAACAAGCCTGTGACGCCATTTTGGACTTCCGTCGAAACACCTCCGAGGAACAACTTTTACGGTTTCTTACGGAATTTTACAGCCTGATTTATTCATGAACGTAAACGTTATTGTACGTTTAATATTTAACGTCGGAGACTTTCAAAGTAATTGCAAACTTTCATCATTTATGATTGAAAGTACATCGAAAACAAATAATTATATATCATTGATATTCTATTCAAATACAGTAAACCATTACAGCTTAATGTTGTCGTTAATAATAATGTCACAAGAAGACAAGTGCTTAAATTTTATTGCTGTTTCGGTTCAGGGCAATTTAAAAGAGATATATACATATATATTATGAGTTTTGCGACTTCTGTTCCCTTCTCACATATAAATATATTAAATGACATATTTTCGTTTCAATATTAAGAATGTACTCACAGAAATATACATCTAATATTAGTTGGATGTCCATGATTGTTAATTATTAAAATAAAACACCTAGTAACTTACTACGAGAGTCACATGTTCAGAATCGTCAGTATAGTGACTATTGCCAGGCCTCCCGGTCGTCGAGATAGCTTTGACATATAAACGCATTGATGTGAGCTAGTTCTTTTATCGGCAGGTTAGGAGTGATGGACTACAGAAGTTTATTGTGAAATCGATGGTGTATCCCCTCAGATTAAATTGAGGAATTACAATTTTATGATTATTTCTTGTCCCTTTTAGATAGTCCCAAAATAGAAATTCAAACAAAAAACAAACTTTTGAACTCCGTTTTATTTAATATTCCGAAGTTTTATTATAAATCAACTATCGTGACTAAAAATTTGTCTAATCTAAACTATATAATTTCCATTTCAAACACCACATTTTCTTTATTTACGAATATATTATAACACAAAACATATTTTTTTAATTTCCATATTAAGTAAGAAATTCTCTCGCAATAAAATATATCGTTATATGTTACATAAAATAATAAGCTATTATATATTTGTAGTAGTAATAGTATTAGTGATGTGCGAATAACAAAATAGACAAAAGTTTCTAAAGTATTTTTATATCTTTACTTACAATGTTATTTTAGTCCCGTTACTATTTTATTACATCTATAGATAAAAAGACTACGCTTCATGTCATCGTAAAATATATCACATCATTACCTCACTAGAAACATTTAGATCAGTTTTGTTAAGGCTTTGATGTCTTATTTATATATACAATCTTTTGTATACTTTAAATAAAATATCTTCAATGTTTTTTTTTATAAATTGCGATAACACGCTAGGATGCGAGCGTTCTCAGCTACGAGTCTGTTAGCTATGGGTTACAAAGACAATAATATTAACTTAATCAAGGCTTCATATAATTTATGTACATGAATTCTATATCAAATAGTAGTTTGAAGTTTCATGAAGTCGAGTAGCGCCTGACGCACGGCTGTGATAACAAATGCTATGATAGCCGGCGATACTTCACACATCATTGATTCAAAAAAGCGATTTGAATACCTATTCTATGATTATATTTTTTATATAAATACTAATATAAGTTACGCTATTGTATTATAAAAGTGTTTTTCATTATTTGAAATAAAATTGTGTAAATGTATTTATGAACTAACAATTCTAACACTATTAACTATAATTTTTAATACTAATATAAAAAAAAATACTTGATAAGTTTGTCTAAAAAACTCATTAGTGCAACTTTTGTGTCGGATTTCCAGATCCGATATTTCTTTAAGCCAGAACATACGGTAATTGCTGTACTGGAAGGCTAAATTACAAAAATAGTTGATTTTAATCCCAAACATTAAATAATTGAAACAGTCAACAAGACATCTTTAAATTTATATTTTAGGGATCCGATGGTGAAACGACCTACTTGCATCAGAATACCTGATAAGATATCGATCGGTTAAGTGACGGTGATCCAAGTCGAGGGTCTGATGGAATGACTGCAAAACCTTATTGGAACTTTTCTATCCTTTTAAAGCCTCAGAAATCAAGCTTTTTGTCGGTTCATTACCATCATGTGACTTATTTATCATTATAACTTTTTTCTCAATAATCTTAAGTAAGGAGTCAATATCGTTATATATTTATATATATTTTAGGAACAGGAATAATTATAAACAATAATAATAATTTAAATTAAAAATATTTATAAATATTTGTTTTAAAAATTAGCGTAAAATCAAATATTATCATATAGGTCCATAGAAGGAGTACATGTAACTCATCCTTTGATATCCTTCGATAAAAACAAATATATTATTACAGTATGAAGTTATGCCTCTGCGGACTCGTGAAATATACATGAGGGTGATTTAGAAAAGCTATGGGACTTTCAATAGCTCTGTTGTTTTGTTTGGAAAATCATATCTCAATTATTCTACAAAAACAACCGTAGTCCTTGAGGGTATTTTTATATAAACAGATATTTTCGCACTCCTCTCCGTCAGTCGGCATTTGTATCCGATATATATATTGCGATAATATAATTAAAGTCTTAACAAATAAGTATAAAAAAATATTAATTTTTAACTTTAAAAAACTGATCACCTACAATCTTTTAACTTCGTGATTCGAAATTTTAATTTTAAGAAATTAAGATATGTAAAAGGTACCTTCAATCAAAATTTCAGATCCATACATGGCTTTAATAGTCCTAGATGTAATGATTTGCATGTAATGATTACTTTCGACGGTTACAGTCTACTAACCATAAAATATCGTATATATGTCTTTTAGTCGACTTTATCGGCGTATTTCTGTTTTTTCTCACATTGCCCGATCCCTCTATAAATAAAAAACAACAGTTTTTTTGTTATTTGCTCAAAATTCTATGGGATTTCTAACATTTGCGTCATTACATTTTGACCGCTCAAGCGTTTCTTGAGTTACAGACATATAGACAAAAAATATAAGTAGAATAAAAATAGTGCACCATAAAACGATTGCTTATAACTAAATTCATTCAATCAAATGTACAGACAGAATACAGTACGAAATATTTATATAGTTGTATTAATATACTCATCGTAAACGTAGACGTTCAAGTAATGAGTTGGTAACAGTTGGGTTAGTAAAACAAACGTAAATATTTATTATTGATACCGGGTGCATGTGTGTGTACACATACGTTATGGCAGAACCATGATTTACGAGTACTGCCCGTCCGCGAAAGCTCGCCAACAAGTAAAAGCTGTTTTGACGGGAGTTTCAGTCTGTCTTAAGGTTTAGACGAAAATCATTTTCAGGTGGGCTAAATTTACTAAATATTTAGTTGTTCTATATTATTTTTGAGTTGAGCGTAAGCGAAGCTCTTAACCGTTTGAGAGATCTTTTTTTGTGTTTAGTTGTCTCCAGAATGCGACGAGATAATTAGCTAAAAATTTTCTCATGTATGTTTAAGCCAAATGCGGATGTTATAGCGAAAACAGATTGTAAAAATGTTTAGCCATTTAAAAGTTATCAAGAAAAGAAGAAAGGAGAGAGGCTCAGTTCAACACCCGCCGCGCTCGGTTGGCGGATCCTAATTATTTATTAAATCACATATTATTAATTATTTATTCAACATTTACTTAATGCGTAATAACATAAGAAATTAACTCTAATCAAATTTAAGAGTGGGTTGAAATTTATAAAATACTTTCAGTTTAAATTTAAAAAAGGCTGAGTACTCTTTAGGACATAAAGGTAAGCACTGTCTCATATTACATTCATTATATTTCAATACAATTTTCTAGTGAACTATGATGAACGTAAATGAAATGAAAAAAATAAAAATGAAATCTTTAAATACTGCACACAAATTTAAAACAAAAATACATTTACATGAGCGACTTAAATACATCAGATTGTCTATATTAACGCTCGCTTCTACGAGTACAATTTTAAACAAATAAAGGTTTTTAAAATCGTCTGTGCGTAATGAAAAATGGATCGTGTATGAAAACGAAACATATTCCTGGCAATGATCCGACTTCGATGAAACTGAAATTTGGCTGACCTCTCTGGCTATCCATCTATCTATATATCTATATCTATCTATCTCTATCATGGTGTTTTCAAAAATAAACAAAACAATATCAGCTCAGAAACAAAGATAGGATATGATATAATTTCAATAGTTATCGTACAAAAGATTGCTACTAGTCTCCAGTAAATTACAAAGGACCCTAATATATCTCGGTCCGCCCTTAGTTTAGGGCGGATCGAATAGCGATTTATTACCGTGGAAAATTAAACTTGAGTCACTCTGGAAGTGAAGATATTATCTGCATAGTCTTGTCTTCATTTAAAATAATCTCGTTTCTTTAATAATATATCTCGGTATATAATATAACAATAAAATGAAGTACTGAAATCCATACACATTTCCAAACTCACATTGAAATAAAAAAATACAAACATACGAGGTGGTGTTACTTACATCATCTATTTGAATTTAAAATAAAATTTATAGTATGTAAAATTAAAATATGAAAACCATATTAACACGGGCAGGACTCGAACCTGCAAGTTTTGTATTTAATATTTACATTTAACAAAAATGACATTGTAAGATAGTAATCAGATTGGAGTCAGTGCCCTGTGCGTATTTGGTAGGGAGAACTGACCATAGGTCGCTGGTTCATATCCAGCTCGAAGGACCATATGTTGGAATCAGTGTGTGCTCATCTGGATAGTAAGTTCTCCCTACCAGATAATCACAGGGCACTGACTCCAACAATAATGCATATAAATTAAATAATATTATTATAATATACTCATTGAATAGTATCGTTTAATACGAACGTTTACTCTGGATCAAAGTTGCAGTACATTTCAGTGAATATCAAATGCGTAGTGCCGTTCAGCGTTTGCTTACCTGAGCTCTGAGTGGGTGGAGTGGGTACTCGTCCGTTCATTGTACGCCGTACTGTGTTAAACCTACTCAAATAATTCTTAATAAATTTAATATTATATTTAAACTTTCTTCACTCGATTAATATACTAGGGGCGCCAACAAACCCTCAATTTCGACTCGCTGCGCTCGCGAAATCTCGGGAGCCGTTTGCATATTGAGCGAAGCGAGCCCAGTGTATTGACTCATCGTTTCCCATTGCTTCAATGGGATATCAGTTTCTTGACACGATATTGAACAAAAAAAATCTTTTTTTGAGAACATTTTTAATTTTTTTTTTTAAACCGTCACCTAATATGTGTCTTTTTGATTGCAAAGTTTCGTAATTTTCTGTCAAGTTGTTTTCGAGCCGATTCGTGACAAAGAATGGAAAAAGTCTCCAGTAAAACGCTCCGCTCACTTCGTTCGCTTCGCTCAACAATATATTTATAAAAGTGTATAAATCTGTTAAATCCTAACCAGATTACATGAACTTCTCGCTAATGACATAAATTTTAAATGCTCACTGAAATTTTATTACTTTTTCGTCCGTTACCCTTTATGGGATGTTTCAGGGTCGCTGTTCCGATACACGAAATTCGCAAGAAGCTCAAATAAGTGGCAATTCAAAAGACTTTCCTTATATACAATATGTTAATAACAGTTGTCCGTAAACTAAAACTCGTATACATTTAAACATTAAATATATTTTGTAAACAGTTTCTGTAGTTTATATAAATGACACTATAAATTATTTTATGAAAGATTTTTAAACCTTTATCTTTGAATTAGTTATTTCATATGACATCAAAATTCATATTTGATATTGAAAGAGATACAAACAAAATTTAATTATATAATTATAAAAAAAAAATAATCGTGAGTATTTGTTATGATAAGCTTGGCTTGTTTTTGTAATTTATAATATTGAATATTAGAATTTGTAATTACTTAACGCGAATGTAAGTAACGAGGGAATTATGAGTTCGTACCTTCATATCTAATAATAGTTATTCTTACGTCAGTCCGTGGATCCCTTCTCCATCAGCATAATGCCGCGATAATGTGCTGCTCGAGTGCGGCCTCCCTGCGGATTATGGCCGAGGCCTAGTCGCAAATAAGGTCTTTATCCCGGGATGACTTTATAGATACATCTGGATCCTTGATATTATAAATCCCATGGATGGTTCTCAAAATAAAATATTTCTTATCTAATGTTTCAATTAATCATTTTCAGTCACAATTAGTATATCTAACTAAAATCACACATGAAATTATTTTATGATTATTTGGTCTAGTCATTTAACTTAAATTAGTTAATATGTTTGAAAATACGAACGTACTTTAAGTACTTATTAATAAAAAGGAATAAAATATTTGTTAATATTGTTAAATTTATTATTAAATTCGATTAAGTTTAGTTATTTTTCACATCAACTTAACACTAACCCCAGGCAGGTATGAAAATAAATGAATAAATAAAAAATTACTAAATACATTTTACATAAATTTTTACAAATAAAATTTTAAAAAACTAGATACCATTATATTGTTAAGCGTTAAAAACTAATCCATATGACCCCACGCACATGAGAGGCCTATTCAAAATGTATCTAGTAGAACTAAGTATATATGACTCTTTGTGTCGCTGTCTCGATAATCCTGGCCATCATTTATGATAATTATTGACAAATGCTTCAAACTTTTGGTACGTCCTTATTCTATTTATTAAAAAATAAATAAAAATATCTTTATTAACTTTATTAGCTTCATAACCATAAACCTTGCACCAGTTACCCATAATTCCCTTTCAAAATTTTACCCACTTGGCTGCTATTTCGCCTGACATTGAATTATAGGGATATCACTTATTTTAAAACGTATTGACCTAGTTGGCATTACCTACTATCGCTTATTTGTTTTGATATCATACAAAATATATTTGGGTTGTTTTAAAATGGTGGTTGTAGTAAGGATGCTTCATTGTTATTCAACCGTTAACCCTATTTATAAGAATAAGCTGCCAAATTATCGGCACCATGAATTTAGAGTAATGCTAAAGCTTATTTACACGGCTGGTAATAAAGCCATGTTCTGCTTAAACTTTATTTTCACTAAACGAATGTAAAAACATAAACATAAATATAGTTATTTTTATTTTATTAAAGTATTTCGTTTTTTTATAAATAATATCACAGTCTAAACAAAATATATCAGATTTAGGATTACGGAGGCTTATCATTAAAATAAAAGACGGTTAATGAGGTTTATAATATAAATTACACTAGCGACTTGTATAAAAACAGGGCGCAACAGGCTTAGGCAGCATTACCGCCCTCAGAGGCTTCACGGTACAAATTCAATGAAAGAAAATATTATTGTAATATGATACAAACAAAAATACTACAATTGTTAAAAAAGAGACAAAATGTACAAAAACAGACCATTATTAAAAATAAATATTACATTACAAATATTATGACAAAAAAATATTCTCTTCTCTTCTATTCTCTTCTCAAAAATAAACTAAATATTTGTTGGTCGAATTAAATCTAACGGATAAAAAGATACACATGACAGTAATACAAGTCGCTCTGTGGCTTCATTTGTTTATTTACTTTTAAGTTTTCACTAACATTTCGGGAAAATCTTTTTTAAAACAATAGTAAGTATTGAACCGAATATACTTATTTTATATTCAATGTAAGCTCATTTTTTGTTAATTTTGTTGTGTATGTTCAACATATACAGGAATAACGTAATTCTTTTAAAATTTGTGAATGTAATTTTCAAGCAGCACTTGTAATATTTAATATGAAGAATACTTCATATTAAATATTACATATTTTATATTAAAATCTTCCTACAAAGCAATAGCTTTGTAGGAAGATTTTAATTATGACTACTATTTATTTATTGTTAAACAAAGTGGACTTACGAGTATGTAGTTCAAGTCATCATTGAAATGAATCTAATAAGCCTCAGCTTTGTAAGGTTCTGTTTCCAATGACTGGTAGATATTACGGAAGCAACACAAGATAGAAAGCATGTCGTAGGTTATGGTGATATTTCGTGGTAAAACAAAACCTTGTTTCTTTCAACCGATCCGCTGTTCTGACCGGTCTTGAGGCTCTTGTAATACTCAAATGCCCATGTAATTGTCCATGGTTAAGTCTTCACTCAAACATGATAATTCCAAAAATGTTACTAGCTATTAAATGACATTCATTTTTTTATTATTTTATTTATTACTCTATTGCTCATATTTACAGACACAAAGTAAAAAAAGCGGGCTCAACGCTAAGAAGGATTTAAATGTTGCATTTGTTAAGGAAAAGCTCTTTGACTTTATGTTTAAAAACGTCACGTGAATAGGCTTTTAATAAACTCGGGTAATAAGTTCCAAAGTTGAACTGCAGTTAATGTGAACGAACTGGACAAGGAGCCAGACTGATGAAGAGGAGTAAAGAGTGAATTAGTAGAAAAACGAAGAGTTCTATCATGTATACGAGATAGAAAGAGAATTTATATTTAAATATGCCGGGGAAGACGGATTAAAGTAAATATGAAAGATAAAAGTAATATTGTTATTAATATTATTCTAATTATTAATTAAAAAATTAAACTTTACTTTAAATTTTAATTTAAACATTATTAACTTATAAAGAAAGAGAAACATATAGAATGAGTATGTAAAGGTTTAACTTATCGGGAGAGAGTTTTGAAATTATTGACCGCAAGCAATATAATTGTTACGTTAAAATAAACAAAATTTTAAACCATAAAATGTATACATAATACCATAATAATAACCGTTATATCCAAGTAAACTAAAATTCACTTAAACTTTTATATCTCAAGGGATGAACATTAAATGTGCTTTAACGACGTAAACAAAACGCGGTCGCTTACATCATTCATAAGTGTCAGAGCGTTTTAGAAGCGCTTTAATATTTACTAATTCACACTAAATTATACTTTTACTTAATGGCCATTGATTTTGTTCACCAACTTATTTAAAATGTCTTCTACCTACTACATTTATGTTTCAATACCTTTTTAATATTTAGATTTTATTGATTGTAATGGATGGTATACGTTTTATAAATGTATTTGTACAATTTGTACATTTGATTTTTTTAAAGATTATAAAGGACATTATGTAAATTTTATGATTACTATTATTATAATAGAGCAATATTTGTAGTATTCATAATTTTTATTGTTATACTGAAAACTCTTAGCGACTTGATGAAGCCCACGAAGCTATTATATTTCAAAGACAGATTAAGAAAAATTAAAATAGACTTAAAATATGGCAAGAATAAGTGATAAGGTAAGATTGAATTAAGATAAATCGTATAATATTATTAAAAGACATGCAGAACTGCCACGCGAGAGATAAGAGCGTAAACTGGGTTCCGCTACGCTCACCGGCACACTTATTTATGTATAGTCACGTACATCTCGTTAAATAGATAGGCCAAAATGGTTTCAGCTTATTAAATATTCAATCATCCGTGAAAAGAAAGTAGGCAATACAACGAAAATACCTGATAGTAAGAACGATAACGAAACTGTAACAATGGCAGTTTAAGCTCATGAACCCCTCTTCAGTAACGAATGCATTAAAGAAACATTAAAGCAATGCATATAGTAGTAGATGCCGCTATAACCTCAAGAGGATAAACTTGAACGTGCGCAGAAATATACAACCGAGCACGTAAAGTCTTAGCATGGAAAGCCTTCAATCTATAAGGGTGGATTCCACCCCCACAGAAAGGGGAGACTCGTTGGTAGAAGCTAGTTTCCTCTCCTCATTTAGTGAAAGACAGAGCTGCCTGATCCCACCTGCAAAGGAGCTCTAGTCTTCATTTATGATTTATTAAAAGTTCGTGCCACTTACAAGATATATTACGTTTTGAATTTTTCTTCAATTAATATTAAACTTTATACTTTCATATATTATTTATCGGTCTATAAAAATTATATCTACCATTACTTTATAAAACCTATTTTAACTTAGTATGTTAATAACTAATTGTACAAATAAGAAAAATAAAGAAAATATTTCAAAGAAAGTGACTTTTTACATGTTCTATTTTTTGATACACAAATTTAAAACATTCTATACATATTAATTAATAAGTGATTATTTTAAACAGATTTCATGACTGGAATAAGAATGTTACTAAAACGGGTACAATTTAAAGTAAATTCATTTTTTTTTAATTTGAGTTAAAAATCAATTCTTATCGGGAAGTAGGTACTCAATGCTTCGTCATTTTCCGGAAATTAACAGCAAGTCACAGGAAATTCATCGGCGCTCGAAATTTGTTGAATCGTTTCAAAATTTACAGGAAACTAGTTGTTTCTGAACGGTACAGTTGCAACTTGTCAGTCACTCCACTCTGTCCTAAACATTTTTTAAATATTTTCCTTTCCAATTTTTAATATAGGTATTGACAAAAAAGATATTTTGTTATAGTTTTTTTATATATATAATTTTGTGATTTAAAACTTGAATTAATAACAAACTGTTAATATATTATAATATTTATCGGATTTGACGATACTGGTGACGTGTAACTATGAGTCAAATAAAATACGAAAATAGAAATAAAATAGATTAAGAGCTTTACCTCAGGTTATAAATTGATGAACACGAGGTTTTATGATTTGGTTGACGAAGTATGTTTATGTTTCCCCTCGTAATTTATTACGGAAGGAAATATTATATTTTTTTTCTGGAAAAACCGGTTAAGTCAGTCCGTGACAAATCGCAATACACTTTTAAATACATTTACGGACTCAAAGTGGTCGTTGCATTAATTTTTTTTTAACATTGAATATTATGACAGCTTAAAAGGAATACGGACACCATGGCTTGCAGCAATACATAATATTTTTAATAAATGAAAACTGTTATAGAATCTATTTGAAGTTTTTTTTACACAAAGTAGGTACGTTATTACTTTTTATGTTGACTTTATACTTTTGAAAACGGAAGATATAATTAACTTACGTCCAAAAGAAAAAAAAAAAATTTTAAAAATAGATCTCAAATGGGCTAAAGCTTTGTTAATGTAAAGTTATATTCATTTAAAGACACGTTCAGAATTTTACTCTGCTAAAATAGTAAGTCTATTGGCGGTGACTTTTGAGGAAGGATGACAAATATTTACTATGACATCCCGTAATTGTGGTATAACGTTTCAGAGCAAACATTAGTACTTGTCCGGTAACAAAGCAAACAAAAGAATCACATACTTGATATAGCCGGTGCCGCTGTCGTGACTCCATGTCGTGTGCTGTGTGAAATGACTCCTAATCACACACCGCTCTTATCGAACTAACCTGACAATTGTTCTAATATTTTTTACTGTGCGGCTATTATTAAAAGCTTAAAACGCACTACCTTGAGTAAAAGTTGAGCATATTTTTTATTATTATGTTATGTACATTTTTATTTTGTTTAATTACAATAATATAGAATTAAAGTGTATCAACACATATTTATTCGATCTCAAAGCTGCTATTTATCAAAATGTTCGAAATGCAAATAATTTAATGCTTATATTATTTTTTATAATGTAGTTGAGAAAGTGGAAAGAAGATTAATGAAGTATTCAAGGTCTGTCTTGGTTGTGAGTGTTAATTTTAGCGTATCTTCACTTTAATTATAATATCGTTTAACTAATATTATATTAAAAAACTACAGCATCGTCACTAAGTACGAGAAATATTAAAACATATGCCCGCGGGACAGACTCGGAAAAAGATGTTTCATCAAAAACAGTCTTCCTGACATTTATTTCAAGTTTCATTCACTTGCAGTTTCAGTTTATTTCGAAATTCACATATTTTTACTATTTTTAGTGTTATGTAATAATTTAATATCAACGAATTAATAAATTTACAAAGTTTTTTTTTTGTCTTTAATCTTAATTCTTTTGCATTTCCCATTTTGTATATTTTTATAAAGTATAGAATGAAAAATTATTAAACACGGAAATCGATCCTGTGATCTCTGGTAAACCTCTGCTTTAGTAACTTAGCTTACGGCTAACTGAACGTGTTCCTAGAGGTCACAGGTAGTAAAAAAAAATCATTCTACCTATATTTATTGAGCGAAGCGAACGAAGTGAGCGGAGCGTTTTACTGGAGACCTTTTACATTCTTTGTCACGAATTGGCTCGAAAACTACTTGACGGAAAATTATGAAACTTTGCAATCAAAAAGACACACATTAGGTGATGGTTCTTAAAGAAAAAAAAATGAAAAATATCCTCAAAAAAAAAATTTTTTTTTTAATATTTCAAAAAACTGATATCCCATTGAAGTCAATGGGAAACAATGAGTCAATAAACTGGGCTCGCTTCGCTCAATATGCAAACGGCACTCGAGATTTCGCGAGCGCAGCGAGTCGAAATTGAGGGTTTGTTGACGCCCCTAGTTTAATATTGATACGAGGAGAAAATGTTTAAAATCAATATTTTTTTCATTAACTAGAACCTCTGTTAGAATATAGAATCTTCGTAAAAAGTACTTTTCCCATCTCCGCTTCCTTTTTATTTATGACCCATAAAGTAAAATTTGTTCAGCTCATGTCACCAAATAGTATTTTGTCGATGGATTAAAGTCGTAAATTTTAAGGAAAATGCAAAGAGTAAAAGTATTTTACATGGTAAACAAATATTTGTAATATATATATTGTGTTGTTTTTTTATTTGCCAAATAGCCGAAACAAATATATAGAAGAAAGAAAAGAAAATGGCAACAAAGGCAAAATTCAATTGCAAGTTCCATTGCAATTTGTTGTAATAGAAAAGTCAATAATTTCCCCGGAGACGCCGAACGATATTCTCTTCTCAATACCACTTCAATCTCCGCTCTACTGATACAGTTATCATTCTCAACGACGTATTATTATAATACTAATTGTACTTTATAATTACATAATTAAATCTAATATACTGTTTTATTATAAATTGATTTCAAGAATTTGTTACTTTAATACGACGATAATTAACAATAAAAAACATACTTCCTACAATAATCTAATAAGCATAATGTTACCGGACCATAATTTTATTTGATAATCGATATCGCACTACCAACCCACCACTACCCACCCACATAAATGTTATATTTGTAGTTGAATTTAACATACTTAACACTAAACCTACCAAGTACCGGTAAAATTGACCGTTCTTAAACTTTTGTAAAACTTACACATTTTTAAACGTTATAATATCGTTATCAAACTACATGACAATTCTTAGAATATGCAAATAATATTTTCTACACTCTTTAGTTTTAGTTATTTCCATTATTATATTCCATTATACCTGCGTTATAATAAAATAACTTTAAATTACCGGTCAATTTGACGGCGTGCGGTAGGAACAGGTATACAAGAATTGTCGGTAGGTTTAGTGTTAACAAATGTTATTCATTAGATAATTAATAAATATTAATTAAGTTTACACGTTATTGTCATATGATCCGGCAATAATCACTTGTTTTTAAGCCTTCAATTATATGAGTCCAATATTTTAAGGGTTACTTAGTAAACAAGCAATCCTTTATTGATTTAGTACTTATTGCCAGTAAATGTGAAAGTGTAGAGTTTTTAAAAGTGGAAATAAACATGTCATTAAAATTATTATTATCACGGCGGGTATTGGAGAAATATGATTTTATTCATTTTAACATTTTCTGTTCATTATTACTATACTAGCTAGTAATATTTTTATTATACTAGAAACTTAAAAGTGTGATCACTACCCTACAGAATGTATATAGATAGAATAGAATAATCCCTATCGAATAATCCCATTTCTAACATAGATTGCAGTATTTATAAAATGTTGATAATATTTGTAACATATTACATTGCCTTTGAGGTGCGACGTCAAACAAGTCAAAGTAGAGCTTGCGTCAACATCATTTGATATTTTAATTTAAGCAAGACAGAACGTTAGCAATAATTAATTTTATCGCAACATGTTGAATATCGGATAAAGTGGAATAATTGCTAGCGTAAGGAGATTATAGCCTTCGATTTGGCAATTAATCGCCGAGGTCATCTTGAATCGACATCCATTCCCTTTGATTAATGTCAATCCGAAACTTGACAATCTGATAATACCTACGCTCCGGTTCCGACACTGCCGGGCTACTTCCGAAACATTCGTAATGTAAATTACACAACACTCTATATATAGGCTCTAGATATAGATTCATATATATATATATATATAAATATATATGAAGAAGAACGTGCTCAGGTGGTTTGGGCACCTCGAACGAATGAGTGATGAAAGAATGGTACAAATGATTTTTATAAAGGAAAAGTGAGCGGTAAGAGAGACAGGGGGAAGCCTCGAGTGACTTTCGAAAAAAAACACAGTATCTATGATACTGGAGGAAGGTCACGTAATAAGCATGAAGACCCCCCGGAGGGCCTATATGAAGAGGTTGATGTGTGTGGCCGAGGCGAAAGAGGTATGCAGGGACCGTAGCGTGGCGCTCCGTTGTCTCTGGCTACCCTGCAAGGGATATGGCGTGAAGCTAAAATAAATAAATAAAGATAAAATTCTGTAAATCACTGTTACGTTACATTTCTTTTGTTATGTAAATAAAGTGAAGTAAAAACTTTATTAAGTACCGATATAACATTATTGGCATAAAGGAATCTAAATAAAGTGACAGTACAGCTGACTCACGAAGTTCCACTTACGTTAATGTGAACAGATTACAGGTTGAATGATAGCGGCGACGTACACGCGAGAGCTATTACTCTAGGAGATATACAAACATTACAAGATATTATGCTAAGTATTTGGGACATTAACAACATGTTAAACACACCTGATATAATACAATGTTTTAATTAAATTAAATTAAATATTATATTAAGTTATTATCATTATCATTTAATCTTTATTTTTTGTTTATATTCTTTATTTATATATATCAAACATACTTTTACTTATATTACTTTCAAAAGATAAAAATAGTTTGAACATTATATCAAAATTGTTGATTTATATCTAGATATAAGTCCTATATACTCATATATACTAGGAGTGCCCACGATTTTAGCTCGGTATATATTTTTTTTAAATAGAAGTAGACTTAAATACTTCTTATAACAGCTATCAGCTATCCGCCAATGATAGTCCTGTTAAAATAGGTTCAGCCGTCAGCCGAAACAAAGATTATTAGACAGACAGACGACATTTTTTTTAATGTAGGCATCGTAATTACTTTCATTTGCATTTAGTGAAAAACTGTTAAAGTGGAATTACCAACACATCAATTTTATTTATATGAAAAGATTAACAAGACACAAATGACATGTTTAAGAATAAAAGTTTCAGTATATTTCATACAAATAAATCTATAAACATAACTTACCAACAACGACATACTTTTTTTAAACTTAGCACACTGAATACTAAAACAAATGGGAATATACAAATTGCAAAACACTGGTATGGTGTTCGAAGTTTACCAGAAACTTTATCACAATACGTCCAGGATTAAATGTTTTTCTGTTTGTATTTATAATACAAACTTTTAACAAACTGGTGCATCTAAAGTAAGATTAATATATTCCAAGTAATATGTACTTGGTATGATGAGAGCGTTTCATAAAGAAAGAAACACATTATAATTAAAGTTTTATTTCAAAAATAATGATACTATTTTTGGATAAATTTATCTCTTTGTGATAATGATTGTCTCTTTTATAATACTTTTCTTCAATCAAAAAAAAATACTGCGATTTATGCTACATAATTTTTTAACGACAAAAGAAAAAAAATTACTGCTATTTTTTATCAACAAAAAACAAGTTCTTTTGTCTAACTTCTTTCGATAAAGAAAAAGTTTAAATAGATAATCAGTTTCATTAAAAACATTTAACATCTGTATATAATTATTTATAATTACGCCTCAAGATAGTTTAACATCAAAATGCACTGACATCCGTCTTTAGCCTACTTTACATTAAGACATGAGGCAACTAGCTCTAGACTAGGTCAGTGGAGTATAGCTGATGCACTTACTTGTATCTTGTGAACATTACATATAAAATTTAACATTCGTTTTGCAGACATATGGGTTCTTCGCTCTTATAGCGTTAGGTTAACACACATAGTAAGTTAATTATATAAGTTAGATAAAATGAAATTTGTAAATTCAAGTTTTTATATAAATTTTAGAAATAATGTTTTTTTGCAAGTCTTTGTATCGAACTAATTATTATTATAAGTTTAATTGAAATCAAAATAATCTTAACATGTCTCAACATGTGTAAACAAGAATTTCAATTGTGACTTCAATGTTTTGTAAAACATTTTTAGAAACATTCTTTAGCAATTGTAAGAAAGTTAAAGGTTAGTAAAATAATAATTATAAATGGAAAGCTAAATTCCCTGACACGATAGCTAAGCGAACATTGAATCGACGAGAAGCTTTCAAAGAGGTCGCAGTGTCGAGTCCTGTCCGTATCGATGAATTGTTCGTTATATATTAATTTATTACATCTTAAAAGCTTAACAAAACTAACCAGTTTTAATTTAAAAAAAAAGGTTTATTCCCGACAAGTATATATTCTGATGATGAAGATACATAATTATATTATTATAGATGAAGGCACCAAAGGAATTACGAGAGTAAGTAAGAGGGGAAATAGCAAACGAAAGTAACGTTCCAACTCCTCGGCATCTTCAGCCATCTGGGTCAAGCTTTTTTTTGTTTCGACACTGCGCCATTAACATGTCGTAAAGAGGCGTCTAAAATTTTGTTATCAATACTTATTTATACAAACTGTATACTGTATTCGTAAGAATACTTTATACTTACTATAATAATACATATAAGTGTATCAATTGAACAGTTACTCATTATTTAATAGTAGTTCTAGTTTATCTACTTCTCGTAAACACAGGTTATTTATTTGCCCAAGTTTATCTTAATATTATTTGGAGCGGCGTATTATGGAACCCCTCGGTTTATTATCGTATTTATTTTGTCAGTGGAAGGAGGCGAAGGAGACGGAGACAAAGACATTAAACCGAGTTGAGTAACTATTGTACAGTCGAAGTGAGCATTAGGGGATGAACACATTAACAACCTTACACGCAAATTGTAACTTTTATTTAATATTTTAATAATATATACTTTTATGTATATGTTTATAACTATTATATATATATATATTACGATTTTTATTATTATTTTGAATGTATGTATTTGTAGTAATGGTATACGACATCATATAAACAGTAAATTATGTATAATTAATGATGTTATGGATACAGAAACAAACACATGCACACACACACACACACACACATACACTCGCACACTTTATGTTATGAATATCAATCGCTACTCTTTACCTACCAAGTAACTGCGGAACGGATTTACTTATACTTTCTAGAGCATCATTAATCATTACTTAAGTACGAGGGAGTCATCTAAAACATTTGTGTGAAAATAACAAATTCTATAATACTTATAAGTAAATTCAAATGTGTGCTTATCAAAATGCATACCAAAGGAACAGTTTGCGTAGGTCCTTAGGATCTGTAGCGTCTACGAAATGTAGGTAAGATGAGTCGTTGGCAGGCTGCCACGACTCAGCGGCACCGCCATAAACAATGACCAACTTAAAGTAGCTCGACTTAGCATTAAAAGCATTATAGCATTACATTATTTAACATAAGAACATTATAGGACCTTCAAAATGTATGTATATATATATATATATATATATATATATATATATATATATATATATATATATATATATATATATATATATATATATATATATAATGTAATATATACATATGTATATACTCGTATCTTGTCTAATCCACATCACTGTACAACCTCTCACGGATAAAAGAATATTCCGTTTTAGAAATATTGTTAATATTAATATTCGGATAACTGTTTAACCTTATTTGCTTTATCTTAAAATATTTGAAGATAACAAAATATAAAATCGTATTTCTTTTTATAAATTTTCTTAATATTAATATTTTGCGAGTATTATGATATTCTTCTATATAACCTTTGAAGTACTCAAGATACAAAATTTATTCAACGAGCGTAATTAATTGAATGTAACAAAAGCCTGTCGGAACATAACCATCGTTTATATAAAGCAGTTTTTTCGTTTAATATTCAAAAAGGGGTGTAACGCTGTCTCAATACGATTCAGGAAGTACGTTATACGAATTCACAAAGAAAATATAATTATTTTCGTAATAATGTGTAAAACTTTGTGTAGCTTTAATCAAATTGGGTTACATTTGAATTTTCGTAAATAATTCATTAAAAAAGTTAATAAGCTGATTATAAAAGATTAGAAAAGACAAAATATGCAGAAATAATTCGGTGTAAGATATGCTGTGTTGTAAGAATAAGTACTTCAGGAATAAGTACGTTTTGTTAAGAAAGATGGATAATTCCGACAAAACATGTCGGAACAAGTAGGTAATGATTTTAATACTTTAATATATAATGAATTAAAGTTTTAAACTTAAAAGACAATGCAATAAAATTGTAAATTGGTTATAACTTAAAAGAGTATCCACGGAGTTTCTTTTCGGTTCTTCTCTGAATGCCATATACCAAATTATAATATAAATCATTAATATTAACTTTGACTTTGAATAGATTATCTAAATATAGCTGAGTAGTTAAATTAAATTAAACTACTCTCATAAGGTAAACAAGTCGCTTGCAAGAAGCACATCGTAGCGCCGCGAGTCATTACCAGTAATGCTGCTCGTTAGCGTCACTTTTCATACCTTCTCAACTAAAACTTAGTGCAGTGATTACATATAGACATAATAAATGGTTTCACATATAAAACTATTATTTCATAAGTTTAAATAAACATTAATTAGGATTCTTAGTATTACTTTAACGAATAGAAGTGTAACGTTATTCTTAGTAATTTATGTTATTTAATAAAAGACTCGTTTTAAAAAATAAAGATTTCAGAGTAACTTTGCTTAGTTTTGATAAATGAGCAATATACATAAAAAATATCAAAAATTTTCATTGTGTTTACTTAATCTTAAATTTTAATCAATATGATTGTAGTAGACATTGAATAATTGTTTTATTAAACAAATGAATATAGAATTTAGAAAAATAATATTATTTATAACACATCGCAGTATTATTGTCCAAATCAAACCTACAATCACGATATTAAATTTATATCTCGATTCATTTACATCAATTTAATCTTTGAAATCGATTATGCACCGGGAAAATAGGACAGAATGTAATGACAGGTGAGTGTACAATACATATTATAAAACTATTATCATATATAGGTATATACAGTTAGTAGCCAATATTAACCATAGAAAAAAATAATCCTATTAGGACTGTTTTCTTCTATGACTAAGACTATGACATATATGACTTCTTTCGTCTATGACTTCTGTTATCTGCGACTTTTGACACATACTCGTAGGACTTTTGTCATTATAGATTAAAACACTTAAAATAAATCGACTATTATACTCATCCCTTCGTCTTCTTTGAAGAGTCTTATCTTGTTTGAAAAGCTTCGTAAAGACGTCCGCCATAAAATAAGTTTTCTAGGTTAGTACTAATGGAAGAAAAGTTAAATGTGGCGGAAGTTTATTCCCATTAAATAAATTATATTTTCTTTGTGTTTTTTATACCTTGAGTATATTCTTTATTTCTACAGACAGTTTTTATCTTTTTATATTATCATTTCAGTAATTATCAGCTAACGTTTATCGAGAAGACAGTTTGATCATAAGGAAGGAAATCTTTTAGCTTTTATAACATACATATATGTATATATATATTCAAATAGACAATTTTCTATTTACATTCCGTATGCGAATGCGAATAGTTATATTTAATTTAACTAGTATGAGGTAGTTTTTATTTGAGAACAGAAACATTATATTTATTCAACAAGTAGATAAATTGTTTATCGGATACTATTAAAATAATAAACGCCACATAGTTTATTTATATTTGATATAATAAAAAGATTCCCAACAGTCATTGGTGAGAATATCAAACTATTTTTGATACCTACTTATATTATTGTACAATATGGATGACACAAAAACTACTACACCACGATTCCACTATTCATCCATTCTTCAATGAAGTTTAATTTTAATTACAGTAGTTTATAAGAATGATACAAAATTTTTCATCTATTACTGTCATTAATATTCACTTTCGTTTCAATACCTCTCAGTATAAACCATTTTTCAATTAAAAATCTTTCTAACAGATGTTATTATAAAAGAAACCAAAACAGACAAACGGCTCAAAACAAACGGGACGGTGCAGAAAAACGTATAATTATCAACTTTCTACATTTTTGCTGTAGAATCAAGAAGCACTAAGTCAAGATAAAGATAAATATCTTTATAGTATTGTAGTTTCTGTTATATAATATGGATATTACTTACAAGCAGCATGTAAAAGAACGATCGTCGTCCTCGTGCATTCCACAGTATCGCCTATTAAATCATATGTTGTGTAACTCGCTTTTATCAATTTAACTTTTAGAAATAAGGTTCTTTCTTTTCAAAGTACTTTTATACGTTTCTATATCGAACGCATTCTATAAAGTTATAAAAGTGCCAAAAAATATAATAATCCACTTAAGATTAGAAAAGTAGATAGAATAATATTTTTGAGTAGATTTGAATTTAAAACACAACTTTATGTCCAAGATTCAAGTGTTTGTTACAATATTCAGAGCGCTGCAATTACTACGTAATTTCGTACGAGGATGATATTAA
This sequence comes from Melinaea menophilus ssp. n. AW-2005, assembly GCA_918358695.1. Taxonomy (NCBI): domain Eukaryota; kingdom Metazoa; phylum Arthropoda; class Insecta; order Lepidoptera; family Nymphalidae; genus Melinaea; species Melinaea menophilus. The sequence goes on from OU911055.1 coordinate 12,976,060, forward strand.
CAGTGCACTCCTGACTGCCCTCGGGGAACAAAACATGAATGTTGTGGAGATGCTTTTTTATTTTATCCACCGAGCAGCATTCAGACCATTACAGTTTTGTTACGCCTGAACGCAGGTTTTGGTATATAATTTTATTTTATATGGAAAAAATCAGATGCTCCATTTAATAAGTACTGTATATGTAATCTTTTCATCGGGATATCAAATACTTTTCATAAACATACCAATTATATCTTTTAGGTTAATATTTACTATGATTTTCGCCAGTACATATTTAAATAATCATTACGAATTTAGCTCCCATATTTTGGTAGTCTGTCAAGGCATCTTCATTTCGTTTTAACGTGGACACTATTGCTGCAAAGCATTTGAAACGGCGAATAGAAATTTAAATCTAACGAATATACACGAGTTTAATCTGTAAGATAGTTTTATACAAATCTTTGGAGTTAACAATGTTTTCTATTTATTACGATTATAGTAAATTATTATAAATAAAGAAATTTAATTTAAATTATAAATGTATGAGTGATATGTATTTCTAATAATATAAGTTAATAGCTAAATTATAATATGACATCGTAGTATAAGGCTTGCATAATAAAAAAGAGTTGAGCGTCAAATTAATCTTATCTGAAAACAGAATGGTGCAGCCATTAACCGAACCCGGCCACTCAGTGATCCATCACTTTCAATCTGCGTTTGTTCGGAAACTCATTACACAATCTTACATTTAACATTAGAGATTTGGAAAATTTAATTGAGAAAGACGGAATTGGACGTTAATACGACGTTGACTTTTAGTATATTTAAAACAATGCAATAATAGACACTGAATGCTTCAATTTTATATTTAATATTTTTTATCAGAATAGATAAGTTTAATATTTTGTAAAAGACAATATATCAACTCCAATACTACAAGTTTGTACATAATACGTACATTTTTGAAGAAGGTTAATAAAAATAAAAATTGTTTGTATAGTGTCTGTACATAATCTACTCGTTCTAAGTGCAAACAGCTTAAACAACTCTCATTACTCAGCAATTCATTTTCGCCTCTCGTAAAAATTACTTTCCTTAAGGACGCTGAAGATTATGTCCCTTCCAGATTCATTTGTGAGGAGAATATTAAATCGAAACTCGAGCTGACACGACGATTGGTGAATATAATTTTGTATGAAGAAGTCATACTTTAATCCAGCCATTGAAAACAATAGAATGATAAAATTCTATTGAATTGTATAACTTCGACAGAAAGTATATATTAAATTCAATGTTATTATATTTATTGATATAATAAATACAAATAGTAGAGCGACTATCTGTTTGCTTTACTGAAAGTCATGTTATACCCATATACCTTTCATTAGTGTTAATGAAATGTATAGTGTTTTTTTTTAAACTTTGAAAAACTTCATGATTAATTTAGTTAATCTTCCAAATGAATATTATTAAATAATTTAGTAATGTAAATATTAATTTCTATACGTATCTATTTATGTCAGTATATTTAGAAATTAATAAAATTATTAGTATGTTTTCCTTTTTTAGACTTAATACTTACTCTTTCTTACAATTGAGCAAATAGCTACAAACTGTCAACTTTACGATACGCGGGAGTGACACTTACGAGGAGGGTTCTAAGCCGTGAATCCGCTGAGAATAATCAGGATATCTCCCACGGGTCAGTGACCTTGCCCTACAAGCGTTCTATTTTTAGCTCAATCTGTTTGTGCTATTTAAAGAGAATTTTTTTAACCTTTATCAAGTATTGTTAAACTAGAAATTATTACTTTCTCCTTTTATATTATAAAACATTGTAAAGCTCTATTAATAATCAAGGGATGCGATAGACTCGATTGAAACCTTACCGGAATAATAAAACATAAGAAATAATGATTTCGAATTAATAACATATAACCGAAAATTTTTTATCGTATATAATTTTGTTAACTTCGAATGGTGCTGACAGACAAATCGCAGTCACCACATTGGCCATTCTAGCGAAGCGTTACTGACACCGGATGCCATCTTGAGTTGGTCAAGGCCGCCCCACACACCACGCCCCACATGTATCACTGAAGTCACAGTTACGTCCGGTCCGGCAAAGTATCGTCATATTTTCTATGAACACATCCCTGTCAGTCAGGGTCATTGACGAATTAGTGTTCTCAGTTGGTACATGAGTTTTTATCGATTGATTGAATAAATTTAGTCGTCATATAAAATTTCAAAGTTAATTTTATTTTAACATTTCGTAAGAAGTGCGTATGTTTATAAAACTCACATTTCAACCTAGCGAAGTCGGGTTTTCATCTAGGTAATATATTAATAGAATATCCATGGAGTTTGTTGTCCTTAATGTTTTGAAAAAATAACCATAGTTTGGAGATTCCTAAGTCTAATGCGTAATTAAAATAAAAAAATTATCATGAACCTACCAAATCTACCAGTAAGATAATATTTCCAAAAATTTTCGGGAGTAATATATTTAATTAAAACTATCTTACAGATATAATTCTGGTATGTCGGTTATATGTCCAAACATCTACATCTCGGTTTACTTTGAACACGATTGCATCAAAGCCTTTGAAACGTCGAATGAAAAGTAAAATATAACCAATATATGTAGAATCTGTAACATTATTTTATTAAAATATTTTGGGATAACCCAAACAAACAAACATAAAATTGGTTTCAAGTAATTACAATCATACTATAATATTATTAATACATGCTAAAGGAAGAAGGTCTAGTAGTCGGTCTGGCTATGGCGATAGCCTTCGATTGTGTATGGCATAAGGGGTTTGTTTCGAAGCTACGTTCCTACCAATGATATGTTGAATATTTCCAACATAAATTATTATGCGAACAATACTGAAGATACGGTATATTCCGGCCGTGTAGGGCTCTCTAGGCTAAACGTCGACGAGTACCGAAAGAAACTTGTCTCTTTTATAGAGACCTCTCTGGGAATGGTTTCAGAATGGGGTGAACTGAACCTCGTTCTGTTTAATCCCCAAAAGACACAAGTTTGAGCGTTTAACACAAGAAAACCATTTGCCGTATCTCGGTTCTTCAAGAATACTCTTCTTAATGACTTGCCAAGTATCGGAACACTGGGTCTCGAATTTAGAGCGACTGTCGGTTTCGTGGTCATATGGAGAGCAAAGCCAAGTTGGCCTCGACAAAATTGGGAGTGATCAATAGAGCGAGGCAGTATTTCAAGCCTATCCAAAGACTTGCGCTCTTTAAGGCGCAAGTACGGCCACAAATAGAGTACTGTTCTCATATATTGTCCGAATCACCCCATTATCAGCTTACGTTTTGACCGCGTACAACGAAGAACCATTCGAATCGTTTGGGACCCGGTGCTCTGTGAACGGCTGGACTCTCTGACATAACATAGACACATGGCTACTTTGTGCTTTTTCTATCGCATTTATAACGAGGAGTGTTCCGAAGAACTATTTGATCTTATGTCCGAATTTCATCACCGCACAGCATCCGTACCAACTGGAGGCGAGGCGAACCTATACTGTGCGGTTTTCAAAGACCTTTCTTCCACATACTACTAAAATGTGGAACAAACTCACTTTGGCGGTATTTCCGGATTCAAAAGGGCTGGGCGTCAAATTAATCTTGGAGTCGAAAACAAAATGGTGCAGCCATCAACCGAACCTGTCCGCTCAGTGATGCTCCATCCACCACTTTCAATAATCTGCTTTTGTTCGGCAATACCATAAACAAACATACTTTTATGAATAGAGATTTTGAGAATTAAACTGAGAAATGACCATGACCCTCAGTAACTTTAACAATAATGTCATAAGATAATACACATTGAATGCCTCAAATTTTATATAAAAAAATAAATAAAATTTTACCGTTTGTAAGTTACGATATAGAAAATCCAATACTACAAGTTTGTATTATGTATAAACTTTGTATCTTCTACATTTTTGTAGAAGATTAATAATAATTTTAATTATTTACATAATGTCCGTACGTAATCCACTCGTTCTAAGTACAAACAGCTTAAACAACTCTTATTACTCAGCAATTCATTTTCGCCTCTCGTAAAAATTACTTTCCTTAAGGACGCTGAAGATTACGTCCCTTCCAGATTCATTTGAGAGGAGAATATTAAATTGAAACTCGAGTTGACACGACGATTTGTGAATATCACTTATGAAGAAGTCATACTTAATGCCAGCCATCAGAAACAATACAGAGTGATAAAATTACATTCACTTGTATAACTTTGACTAAAGTTTGACTGATTATTATCAGTTAGTTTTTATTAAAAAACATAGGTAATATAATTAAATTTGATGTTTTCTATATGTATTGATTAAATATAACAATACAATGAATATAAATCATTATTTTCGTATTTACTTCACATTAGCGTTAATGGAATTACCAGTACCTACTATTTCTAAACTTTGGAATTCATTTATGATAATTTTTTTTCCACTTCTAATTGAATATTATTAAACACATTAGTAACATAAATATTAAAATACTATTAATATATGTCAAGGTTTTAAAGAATTAATCAAACTAATAGTATAGTGTCCTTTTTTAACCACATCTTCCTCATTTTATCTACAATTGAGCCAATAGCAAGAAACTGTCAGCTTTACCACACTCGGGAGTGACATTTACGAGGAGGGTTCTAAGCCGTGAATCCGCTGAGAATAATCAGGATATCTCTCGCGGGTCAGTGACCTTGCCCTACGAGTATTCTATTTTTAGCTCAACCTGCTTGTGCTATTTAGAGAACATTGTTTAACCTTTATCATTTCTAGGCTTATATTCCTATCCTGTTTATATTTTTTATTGTATATATTTTTATTGTTAATGGGATTGATCATAAACTATACTTAATATGATACAATTAAATATAATTAGCACAAAATATGTACGTTCAAGCTTTTATGCTTATACAATTAGATTTTTTGTTTTTACATTTGACTTAACTGATACGCCTTATGAATCTTTGACTAGTCATTTATTTATAATAAAAAAAATATTAGAATTATCTCGGGTTCTTATAGCAAAACGTTCTTTCTGAAGACGTAGTTTAGATAGCTTTATAATGGTTTTCATACTTTTAAATAATAATTATACTATATCATACACTATAAAATCATACAACGAACTAAAGTTTTATTACTACGAGTCAATACTGTAACAAATTGTAAATTAATAATAAGTTAAACGTATATCCATGTAGTAACTTGACGGGTTTTTCATGAACGTATCCTTTGAAATAGTACTTAGAGTCCGACGTTTCATAAACGTAATAGTTGTATACCTACCTAACTAAAATAATAAAAAAAAAGTCTTTAAATACACATTTTATTATATGAAAATATGTTTAATTGAAAAATATTATCGTTTCATTAAATTAAACTGGTCTCATAAGGTAAACAAGTCATTTGCAAGACGCACATCGTAGCGCCGCAAGTCATTACCAGTAGGACCGATGCTCGTTAGCGTCACTTTTCATACCTTCTCAACTAAAACTTAGTTCCATACAAAATAATTATTTCATAAGTTGAAATAAATCTTAATTAAGATTTTTAGTATTACATTAGCTAAAAGAAGTTTAACATCGTTATTCTTAGTGCTTGTTTGAATAAAATAAAATGATTTTATATTACCTTTTATTAGTTTGAATACACGAACAATATTTAGTGTTATCCGCACAATCTATTCAAAATATTATATTAATATAAAATTAAGTATATTAAAATTTTGGTGACACATCAAAATATAACCAATAATTGTCCGAATCAAACCTACAACCACGACGCTGATATTAAATTCACGATCCATTTACATAATTTAAACGTTCAAATCGATTAAATGGGACAGAAATTGCAATAATTAAGAAATTTTAATTTTAATAAAGTTACATAAGTGGTATTATCCTATAAATAGGAATATACATTTGGTAACCGTGGAATTAATTAATTAATAGTAATATTAGGATTGTTTTCTTCTATCATTAAAACTTTTGCCTTCTAGGGTTTTTGTCATATAGGACTTTTGTCATTGTAGATTAAAATAAATCAACTATTATCCATATCCCTGTGTCTTCTTTGAAGAGCCTTATCTTGTTTGAAAAGCTAGGTAAAGACGTCCGAAATAAAATAAGTTTTCTAGGTTAGTACTAATGGAAGAAAAGTTAAATGTGGCGGAAGTTATTCCCATTAAATAAATTATATTTTCTTTGTGTTTTTTATACCTCAAGTATATTCTTTACTTCTACAAACAGTTTTTATCTTTTGATATTATCATTTCAGTAATTACCAGCTAACGTTTATCGAGAAGACAGTTTTAATCATAACGAAAGAAAATTTAATAAAACGAAAGATTTTATTTGAGAACAAAAACATGTTATATTTAAATGAAGCTTATAGCTTATTAACAAATGGATAAATTGTATATCGGATACTATTAAAATAATAAACGCCACATAGTTTATTTAAATTTGATACAATAAATATGCGATTATTAAATATTTCAAATTTACATGGAATTTTATTAAGTTATTTTAAATTATTTTTAAGACAATATTTATTTTAAATTTAAATAAGTTCCATGCTAAAATAATATTTATATAAAATATCAAACTTCTAGTTGCATGCTCTATCACTAAATTCTACAAAAACTACTACACTAAAGTCCAATAATGCATCAGTTAATCAATGAAGTTGAATTTTAATTCTAATAAAAAAAAAAATACCTTTTTTATAAAAGAAAATCAAATTTCACTGTCATTATTATTCGCTTTTGTTTCATTACCACTCGGTATAAAAATTTTGCAATGAAAAATCTTTATACATGTATAACATTATTAGGTATTCTAAATGTTTTTGACTCCAAAGACTAAATATTATAAAAGTAATGACATGTTTTATATGACATCCTCATCGCAAGCACTTGTCCTGAGTATTAAACAAAAGATTTTGAAGGATACATTCTATAATTTGAAAAAAATAATTTCAATCATGTCAACTACAATAAGCCACTGAAGACTAAAGAAGGAAAATATATAGAAAAGTATGAGTATTTAATTTAAAAGTCAGTATTTTATTCAAGATATTCAAGTTTTTGTTACAATATTCAGCACGCTACAAGTGTCATGTAACTTCATACGAGGATGATATTAACAATACACTCTTGCCTGCCCTTAGGGAACAGAACATTAATGTTCTAGAGATGCTTTTTATACCTTCATCCAAGTAGAATACCAACCATTGGAGTTTTGTTACACGTGAATATATGTTTTGTTATAGCATTTTATTTAACCTGAACAAAAATTCTCTTTAATAAATACTATCAGTACGACTACAAACTTTTCATAAATATACCTAATAATTTTCATGAACATAACAAATAAATCTTTTGGTTTAATATTTTTTAAATTTCGCAAGTATTTGCAGATTTAATTTTATCGTGAGTCATTTCGTTTTATCGTGAACACGGTTGCTGCAAAGAACATGAAACGTTGTATTAAAATAAGATGTAACCAATCAGCTATATTGATTAAATCTGTAAGATAGTTTTATTTAAATCTGTGTTTTATCAACATAGCAAGGACTTCCTCTAAATAAAACTAAAGTATGTTATTAAATTGTAAAAGTATGAGTGATATGTAAATTTCTAATTATATAAAACCTAATAGCTAAATTAAAACGGTGACTCGTAGAATAAAGCCTGCATAATTAAAAAGAGTTGAGCGTCAAATTAATCTTGGAGCCGAAAGCAAAATGGTGCAGCCATTAACCGAACCTGTCCGCTCAGTGATCCACCATCCATCACTTTCAATAATCTACATATATTTGGAAATGCCATAAACAATCTTTTTTTTATTATTATTAAACATTTGTAGAATTAAATTAAGATATACCAATAGTGACATTGAACATTGAATGCCTTCAATGTCATACCTCATATTTTATATTAAATGTTTAATCTTTAGTAAAAGAGAATATAGAAAATGGAATACTACAAGTTTTTATTTGGTATGTATATTTTTAAAACAATAATTAAAAATTATTTATATAATATCTGTATATAATCTATTCGTACTAAGTGCAACAGCTTCAAGCAATTTTCGTTACTCAGCAATTTATTTTCACCTCTACTTAAAATACTCTTCTTAAGGACGCTGAAACTTACGTCCCTACCAGATTTCATTTCTAAGTAGAATATAAAATCAAAATTCGAGCTGACACGACGATTTGTGAATATGATTTTATATAAGAGAAGTCCTTCTACAATCCAGTCATTGGCAACAATAGAGAGGGATAAAATTCAATCCAATTGAATTTCGATATTATTTGATTAAATTTGATGTTTTTGTGTATTTTCGCATTAGCATATTTTATTAAAACTCACGTAATTTCATGTTTACTTTGCATTTGCGTTAATAGAATAATCTCTCTCATTTATAAACTTACTTACTTAGCTTTACGCCATATACCTTGCGGGGTAGCCAGAGTTGACGGAGCGCCAAACGCTACGGTCCCTGCATACCTCTTTCGCCTCGACCACAGACATCAACCTCTTCGATTATAAAAATATATTTAATTGAAACACATTATCGTTTCATTTAATTTAATGAAACAAGTCGTATACAAGAAGCACGTAGCAGCGCCGCAGGTCATTACCTGCTGCTACTGCTGCTCGTTAGCGTCACTTTTTATACCTTCTCAACTAAAACTTAGTTCCATACAAAATAATTATTTCATAAGTTGAAATAAATCTTAATTAAGAATTTTATATTACATTAGCTAAAAGAAGTTTAATATACGTTATTCTTAGTAATTAATGTTATTTAATGAAAATAAAACTTGTTTGAATCAAAATAAAATAATTTCATAGCAGCTTTTATTAGTTTAGAGAAGTGAGCAACATATATATCAAAATTAAATAGACATTCTCCATATATACTCTAAACTGAATAATATATTTTAAAAAATAAGACTAGTGGACACTGAATAATTGTTTCTTTAGAAAAATGAATATAAAGTTTATAAAAATAATATTATTTATCCAAATTATTAATGACACGTCACAATATAACCATATATTATTGTAACCAAACCTTAAACCACGACGCTGATATTAAATTTATACCTCGATCCACTTACATCAATTTAATCGTTGAATTCGATTATATAGAAATTTCGTTATCTACGACTTTTGTCATTCTAGATGAAAACGTCTAAAATAAACTAACACTACTCGTCCCTACATATTCAGTGAAGAGTCTTACCTTGTTTGAAAGCTTTGTAAAGAGGTGCGCCATAAAATAAGGTTACTACTTAGGGAAGAAAAGTTAAATGATATTATTTGTTGTTATCGTTACAATAATTACCAACTAACGTTTGTTGACAAGACAGTTTTGACCACAAAAAAGGATTTTTTTTAACTTTTATAACATATACACACATATATGTATATTATTCAATTTCAATAGTATAGGTTGATTTTTACTTAATTAGATGACGCTTATATAGCTTATTAATATAATATCAATTTAATAAGTAAATAAATTATTTATTGGATAATATTAAAATAATAAACTCCATATAATATAATTACATTTGACATAATAAAAGATTCACAACAGTCGTTGGTGAGAATATCAAACTATTTTTTCATACTATATTACCTGGTTCTTCTATATTCCTTTCTTGGTCTTCTTATATTAATAAAACTTGTACTTATTTTATTGCGATAATATAAATGACACAAAAACCGCTACACCAAGGTTATACTATCAATCCATTCATCAATGAAGTTTAATTTTAATTTCAGTAGTTTATAAGAGAGATATAAACATTTTCATCTATTACTATTATTAATATTCACTTTGGTTTCAATAGCTCTCAGTATAAAAGATTTTTCAATGAAAAATCATTCCACCGTTCTATAATAAACAATACAAGAGAACAACACAGACAAACGGCTCACCGTGCAAAAAATTTATAATTATCAACTTTCTACAGCAATACTTTGATGCTTTGAAGTCAAGACAAACTTAAATATCTTCATAATATTGTAGAATCTGTTACATAATATGCATATTATAAAAGAATCATCGTTCTCGTGAACTCCAAAATACCACTTATTAAATCATATGTTGTATAACTTTAATCGCTTTTGGGTCTAGAAATAACGTAAAACTTTTAACAGAAATAACAATAAAAGATTTTGACGAACAAAACGCAAGACAGGTTTATACATTAATGTTAAGTTTATAAAGACTATACATTAAATCGTATGCCACTGCCACTGAAGAGTAGGCAATTAGATAAAGAAATATTTACTAGATTTGAATTTAAAAGCCCGTCTAATGTCCAAGATATTTACGCCTTTGTTATAATATTCAGCACCTCACAAGTACTATGCAATTTCATGAAGATGATATTAACAGTACACTTATGACAGCCCTCAGGGAACAAAACCTTAATGTTTCTTTTTAATCACTTCCTCCGAGTAGCATTCAGACCATTGCAGTTTTGTTACACGATTACATGTTTTGTTATAGAATTTTATTTTATATGAAAAAAATCCAATGTTCTATTTAATATGTACCATCACTACGTATGCAATCTTTTCATAAGCAAATTATTCTTGAAAATGTCATGAAATAGAAATATTCAAATTATAGAATGTATCCTTCAAAATCTTTTGTTTAATACTCAGGACAAGTGCTTGCGATGAGGAAGTCATATAAAACATGTCATTACTTTAATAATATTTAGTCTTTGGAGCCAAAAACATTTAGGATTCCTAATAATGTTTTACATGTATAAAGATTTTTCATTGCAAATTTATTATGCCGAGAGGTAATGAAACAAAAGCGAATATTAATGACAGTGAAAGTTGATTTTCTTTTATAAAAAAGGTATTTTTTTTATAAGACATACTAGATTACATCTGTAAGATAGTTTTATTTAAATCTGTGTTTTATCAACATAGTAAGGACTTCCTCTAAATAAAACTAAAGTATGTTATTAACAATAAAGAAAAACGTGTAATTTTAACTGTAAAGGTATGAGTGATATGTAAATTTCTAATTATATAAAAGCTAATAGCTAAATTAAAAACGGTGACTCGTAGAATAAAGCCTGCATAATTAAAAAGAGTTGAGCGTCAAATTAATCTTGGAGCTGAAAGCAAAATGGTGCAGCCATTAACCGAACCTGTCCGCTCAGTGATCCACCATCCATCATTTTCAATAATCTACGTATATTTGGAAATGTCATAAACAATCTTTTTTTTTATTATTAAACATTTGTAGAATTAAATTAAGATATACCAATAGTGACATTGAAGATGGAATGCCTTCAATGTCATACCTCATATTTCATATTAAATATTTAATCTTTAGTAACAGCTTTTTTACTTGGTATGTATATTTTTAAAACAATAATTAAAAATTATTTATATAATATTTGTATATAATCTATTCGTACTAAGTGAAACAGCTTCAAACACTTTTCATTACACAGCAATTTATTTTCGCCTCTCCTAAAAAATACGTTTCTTAAGGACGCTGAAACTTACGTCCCTTCCAGATTTCATTTCTAAGTAGAATATGAAATCGAAACTCGAGCTGACACGACGATTGGTGAATATCATTTTATCTAAGAGAAGTTCTTCTACAATCCAGCAATTGGAAACAATAGAGAGTGATAAAATTCAATCCAATTGAATTTCGATATTATTTGATTAAATTTGATGTTTTTGTGTATATTCGCATTCGCATATTTTATTAAAACTCATAATTTCATATTTACTTTGCATTTACGTTAATAGAATAATCTATTTCATTTATAAAAATATGTATAATTGAAACACATTATCGTTTCGTTTAATTTAATGAAACAAGCCGTATGCAAGAAGCACGTCGTAGCGCCGCGAGTCATTACCAGCACTGCTGCTCGTTAGCGTCACTTTTCATACCTTCTCATCTAAAACTTGGTTCCATACAAAATAATTATTTCATAAGTTGAAATAAATCTTCATTAAGTATTTAATATTACATTAGCTAAAAGAAGTTTAACATACGTTATTCTTAGTAATTAATGTTATTTAATGAAAATAAAACTTGTTTGAATAAAATAAAATGATTTCATAGTAGCTTTTATTAGTTTAGAGAAGTGAGCAACATATATATCAAAATTAAAAAGACGTTCTCCATATATACTCTTAACTGAATAATATATTTTAAATAATAAGACTAGTAGACATTGAATAATTGTTTCTTTAGACAAATGAATATAAAGTTAATAAAAATAATATTATTTATCCAAATTATTCATGACACGTCACAATATAACCGTATATTATTGTCCAAATCAAACATAAAACCACGACGCTGACATTTAATTTATATCGCGATCCAGTTACATAAATTTAATAGTTAAATTGGATTATATAGAAATTTCGTCATCTACGACTTATGTCATTCTAGATGAAAACACCTAAAATAAACTAACACTTATACTCGTCCCTACGTATTCTGTGAAGAGTCTTACCTTGTTTGAAAGTTTTGTGAAGAGGTGCGCCATAAAATAAGTTTCCTAGGTTACTACTTAGGGAAGAAAAGTTAAATGATATTATCTTTTGTTATTATCGTTACAATAATTACCAACTAACGTTTATTAAGAAAACAGTTTTGACCACAAAGAAGGAAATCTTTTAACTTTAATAGCATATACAAATATATACGTATGTTATTCAATTTCATTATTATATGTTGATTTTTACTTAATTAGATGACGCTTATATAGTTTATTAATATAATATCAATTTAATAAGTAAATAAATTATTTATTGGATAATATTAAAATAATAAACTCCATATATTATAATTACATTTGACATAAATAACGATTCACAACAGTCATTGGTGAGAATATCAAACTATTTTTTTTTATACCGTATTACCTATTTCTTCTATTTTCCTTTCTTAATCTTCTTATATTAATAAAATTTGTACTTTTATTATTGTGATAATATGAATGACACAAAAACCACTACACCAAGGTTACACTATCCTTCAATGAACTTTAATTTTAATTACAGTAGTTTATAAGAAATATATAAAAAAAATCATCTATTACTATCATTAATATTCACATTGGTTTCAATAGCTCTCAATATAAAAGATTTTTCAATGAAAAATCATTCCACCGTTCTATAATAAACAATACAAGAGAACAACACAGACAAACGGCTCACCGTGCAAAAAATTTATAATTATCAACTTTCTACAGCAATACTTTGAAGCTTTGAAGTCAAGACAAACTTAAATATCTTTATAGTATTGTAGAATCTGATACATAATATACTCCAAAATACCGCTTATTAAATCATATGTTGTATAGCTTTAATCGCTATTAGGTCTAGAAATAACGTTATTAACTTTTAACAGAAATAACAATAAAAGATTTTGACGAACAAAACGCAAGACAGGTTTATACATTTTTAATATTAAATTTATAAAGACTATACATTAAATCGTAAGCCATTGCCACTGAAGAGTAGGCAATTAGATAAAGCAATATTTACTGGATTTGAATTTAAAAGTCAGTGTAATATCCAAGATATTTACGCCTTTGTTACAATATTCAGCACCTCACAAGTACTATGCAATTTCATGAAGATGATATTAACAGTACACTCTGGACAGCCCTCAGGGAACAAAACCTTAATGTTTCTTTTTAATCCCTTCCTCCGAGTAGCATTCAGACCATTGCAGTTTTGTTACGGGTGAGTATATGTTTTGTTATAGAATTTTATTTTATATGAAAAAAATCCAATACTCTATTTAATATGTACCATCACTACGTATGCAATCTTTTCATAAGCAAATTATTCTTGAAAATGTCATGAAATAGAAATATTCAAATTATAGAATGTATCCTTCAAAATCTTTTGTTTAATACTCAGGACAAGTGCTTGCGATGAGGAAGTCATATAAAACATGTCATTACTTTAATAATATTTAGTCTTTGGAGTCAAAAACATTTAGAATTCCTAATAATGTAACATGTAAAAAGATTTTTCATTGCAAATTTTTTAATACCGAGAGGTAATAAAACAAAAGCGAATAATAATGACAGTGAAAGTTGATTTTCTTTTATAAAAAAGGTATTTTTTTTTATTAGACATACTAGATTACATCTGTAAGATAGTTTTATTTAAATCTGTGTTTCATCACATGACGATTGGTAAATATCATTTTATAAAAGAGAAGTCCTTCTACAATCCAGCCATTGGAAACAATAGAGAGTGATAAAATTCAATGCAATTGAATTACGATATTATTTGAAAAAAAAATATGCTTTGTGTATATTAAAATAATAAATACAAAGAGAAAAGATAACATAGTTCATTAAAACTTACATAATTTCATGTTTACTTTGCATTTGCGTTAATAGAATAACCTCTTTCATTTATAAAAATATATATAATTGAAACACATTATCGTTTCATTTAATTTAATGAAACAAGTGGTATGCAAGACGCACATCGCAGCGCTGCGAGTCATTACCAGTAATGCTGCTCGTTAGCGTCACTTTTCATACCTTCTCAACTAAAACTTAGTTCCATACAAAATAATTATTTCATAAGTTGAAATAAATATTAATTAAGAATTTTATATTACATTAGCTAAAAGAAGTTTAACATCGTTATTCTTAGTAATTAATGTTATTTAATGAAAATGAAACTTGTTTGTATAAAATAGAACGATTTTATAGTAGCTTTTATTAGTTTAGAGAAGTGAGCAACATATATATCAAAATAAAAAACATATATACTCTAAACCGAATAATATATTTTAAATAATAGTAGACATTGTATAATTGTTTCTTTAGACAAACGGTTATAGAGTTTATAAAAGTAATATTATTTATCCTAAATATTAATAACACGTTACAATATATCCATATATTATTGTCCAAATCAAACATAAAACTATTACGCTGATATTAAATTTATATCGCGATCCAGTTACATAAATTTATTAGTTGAAATGGATTATCTAGAAATTTAGATTATTCGTCATCTACGACTTTTGTCATTCTAGATAAAAACTCCTAGAATAAACTAACACTTATACTCGTCCCTACATATTCAGTGAAGAGTCTTACCTTGTTTGAAAAGTTTTGTAAAGAGGTGCGCCATAAAATAAGTTTCCTAGGTTACTTAGTGAAGAAAAGTTAATATCATTTATATTATCTTTTGTTATTATCGTTACAATAATTACCAACTAACGTTTGTTAAGAAGACAGTTTTGACCACAAAGAAGGAAATCTTTTAACTTTTATAACATATACAAATATATATGTATGTTATTCAATTTCATTATTATATGTTGATGTTTACTTAATTAGATGACGCTTATATAGCTTATTAATATAATATCAATTTAATAAGTAAATAAATTATTTATTGGATAATATTAAAATAATAAACTCCATATAATATAATTGCGTTTGACATAAAAAAAGATTCACAACAGTCATTGGTGAGAATATCAAACTATTTTTTCATACCGTATTACCTAGTTCTTCTGTTTTCCTTTCTTGGTCTTCTTATATTAATAAAACTTGTACTTATTTTATTGCGATAATATAAATGACACAAAAACCGCTACACCAAGGTTACACTATCAATCCATTCATCAATGAAGTTTAATTTTAATTTCAGTAGTTTATAAGAAAGATATAAATATTTTCATCTATTACTATCATTAATATTCACATTGGTTTCAATAGCTCTCAGTATAAAAGATTTTTCAATAAAAAATCATTCCACCGTTCTATAATAAACAATACAAGAGAACAACACAGACAAACGGCTCACCGTGCAAAAAATTTATAATTATCAACTTTCTACAGCAATACTTTGATGCTTTGAAGTCAAGACAAACTTAAATATCTTCATAATATTGTAGAATCTGTTACATAATATGCATATTATAAAAGAACGATCGTCGTCCTCGTGCATTCCACAGTACCACTTATTAAATCATGTGTTGTATAACTTTATTCGCTTTTGGGTCTAGAAATAACGTTATTAACTTTAAATAGAAATAACAATAAAAGATCTTGACGAACAAAACGCTAGACAGGTTTATACATTAATGTTAAGTTTATAAAGACTATACATTAAATGATATGCCATTGCCACTGAAGAGTAGGCAATTAGATACAAAAATATTTACTGGATTTGAATTTAAAAGTCAGTGTAATATCCAAGATATTTACGCCTTTGTTATAATATTCAGCACCTCACAAGTACTATGCAATTTCATGAAGATGATATTAACAGTACACTTATGACAGCCCTCAGGGAACAAAACCTTAATGTTTCTTTTTAATCACTTCCTCCGAGTAGCATTCAGACCATTGCAGTTTTGTTACACGAGTACATGTTTTGTTATAGAATTTTATTTTATATGAAAAAATCCAATGTTCTATTTAATATGTACCATCACTACGTATGCAATCTTTTCATAAGCAAATTATTCTTGAAAATGTCATGAAATAGAAATATTCAAATTATAGAATGTATCCTTCAAAATCTTTTGTTTAATACTCAGGACAAGTACTTGCGATAAGGAAGTCATATAAAACATGTCATTACTTTAATAATATTTAGTCTTTGGAGCCAAAAACATTTAGGATTCCTAATAATGTTTTACATGTATAAAGATTTTTCATTGCAAATTTATTATGCCGAGAGGTAATGAAACAAAAGCGAATATTAATGACAGTGAAAGTTGATTTTCTTTTATAAAAAAGGTATTTTTTTTATAAGACATACTAGATTACATCTGTAAGATAGTTTTATTTAAATCTGTGTTTTATCAACATAGTAAGGACTTCCTCTAAATAAAACTAAAGTATGTTATTAACAATAAAGAAAAACGTGTAATTTTAACTGTAAAGGTATGAGTGATATGTAAATTTCTAATTATATAAAAGCTAATAGCTAAATTAAAAACGGTGACTCGTAGAATAAAGCCTGCATAATTAAAAAGAGTTGAGCGTCAAATTAATCTTGGAGCCGAAAGCAAAATGGTGCAGCCATTAACCGAACCTGTCCGCTCAGTGATCCACCATCCATCACTTTCAATAATCTACGTATATTTGGAAATGCCATAAACAATCTTTTTTTTTATTATTAAACATTTGTAGAATTAAATTAAGATATACCAATAGTGACATTGAAGATTGAATGCTTTCAATATCATACAGCATATTTCATATTAAATGTTTAATCTTTAGTAAAAGAGAATATAGAAAATGGAATACTACAAGTTTTTATTTGGTATGTATATTTTTAAAACAATAATTAAAAATTATTTATATAATATCTGTATATAATCTATTCGTACTAAGTGCAAAAGTTTCAAACACTTTTCGTTACACAGCAATTTATTTTCGCCTCTCCTAAAATATACTTTTCTTAAGGACGCTGAAACTTATATCCCTTCCAGATTTCATTTCTAAGTAGAATATGAAATCGAAACTCGAGCTGACACGACGATTGGTGAATATTATTTTATATAAGAGAAGTCCTTCTACAATCCATCCATTGGAAACAATAGAGAGTGATAATATTCAATCCAATTGAATTTCGATATTATTTTTAAAAATTTGATGCTTTCTGTATATTAAAATAATAAATACAAAGAGAAAAGATAACATAGTTCATTAAAACTTACATAATTTCATGTTTACTTTGCATTTGCGTTAATAGAATAATCTATTTCATTTATAAAAATATGTATAATTGAAACACATTATCGTTTCATTTAATTTAATGAAACAAGCCGTATGCAAGACGCACATCGCAGCGCTGCGAGTCATTACTAGCACTGCTGCTCGTTAGCGTCACTTTTCATACATTCTCATCTAAAACTTGGTTCCATACAAAATATTTATTTCATAAGTTTGAAATAAATCTTAATTAAGAATTTTATATTACATTAGCTAAAAGATGTTTAACATACGTTATATATTTATTTATTTATTTACCTTCACGCCATATCCCTTGCGGGGTAGTCAGAGACGACGGAGCGCCAAACGCTACGGTCTCTGCATACCTCTTTCGCCTCGGCCACAGACATCAACCTCTTCATACATGCCCTCCGGGGGGTCCTCATGCTTTTTACGTGACCTTCCTCCAGTATCATAGATACTGTGTTTTCGAAGGTCAGTCGAGGCCTCCCCCTGTCTCTCTTACCGCTCACTTTTCCTATATAAATCTTTTTTACCATTCTTTCATCAATACATACGTTATTCTTAGTAATTAATGTTATTTAATGAAAATAAAACTTGTTAGAAATAAAATTATTTTATAGTAGCTTTTATTAGTTCAGAGTACTGAGCAACATATATATCAAAATTAAATAGACGTTCTCCATATATACTCTTAACTGAATAATATATTTTAAATAATAAGACTAGTGGACATTGTATAATTGTTTCTTTAGACAAACGGTTATAGAGTTTATAAAAATAATATTATTTATCCAAAATATTAATAACACGTCACAATATATTCATATATTATTGTCCAAATCAAACCGAAAACCACGACGCTGATATTAAATTTATATCTCGATCCACTTACATCAATTTAATAGTTGAAATGGATTATATAGAAATTTCGTCATCTACGACTTTTATCATTCTAGATTAAAACACCTAAAATAAACTAACACTTATACTCGTCCCTACATATTCTGTGAAGAGTCTTACCTTGTTTGAAAAGCTTTGTAAAGAGGTGCGCCATAAAATAAGTTTCCTAGGTTACTTAGTGAAGAAAAGTTAAATGGTATTATCTTTTGTTATTATCGTTACAATAATTATGAACTAACGTTTGTTAAGAAGACAGTTTTGACCACAAAGAAGGAAATCTTTTAACTTTTATAACATATACAAATATATATGTATGTTATTCAATTTCATTATTATATGTTGATGTTTACTTAATTAGATGACACTTATATAGCTTATTAATATAATATCAATTTAATAAGTAAATAAATTATTTATTGGATAATATTAAAATAATAAACTCCGTATAATATAATTACATTTGACATAAAAAAAGATTCACAACAGTCATTGGTGAGAATATCAAACTATTTTTTCATACCGTAGTTCTTCTATTTTCCTTTCTTGGTCTTCTTATATTAATAAAACTTGTACTTTTATTATTGCGATAATATGAATGACACAAAAACCACTACACCAAGGTTACACTATCCTTCAATGAACTTTAATTTTAATTACAGTAGTTTATAAGAAAGATATAAAAATTTTCATCTATTACTATCATTAATATTCACATTGGTTTCAATAGCTCTCAGTATAAAAGATTTTTCAATGAAAAATCATTCCACCGTTCTATAATAAACAATACAAGAGAACAACACAGAGAAACGGCTCACCGTGCAAAAAATTTATAATTATCAACTTTCTACAGCAATACTTTGATGCTTTGAAGTCAAGACAAACTTAAATATCTTTATAGTATTGTAGAATCTGATACATAATATACTCCAAAATACCGCTTATTAAATCATATGTTGTATAGCTTTAATCGCTTTTGGGTCTAGAAATATCGTTATTAACTTTTAATAGATATAACAATAACATTTTGACGAACAAAACGCAAGACGGTTTATACATTTTTAATGTTAAGTTTATAAAGACTATACATTAAATCATATGCCATTGCCACTGAAGAGTGGGCAATTAGATACAAAAATATTTACTGGATTTGAATTTAAAAGCCATTCTAATATCCAAGATAATTACCCCTTTGTTATAATATTCAGCACCTCACAAGTACTATGCAATTTCATGAAGATGATATTAACAGTACACTTATGATAGCCCTCAGGGAATAAAACCTTAATGTTTCTTTTTAATCACTTCCTCCGAGTAGCATTCAGACCATTGCAGTTTTGTTACACGAGTACATGTTTTGTTATAGAATTTTATTTTATATGAAAAAAATCCAATGTTCTATTTAATATGTACCATCACTACGTATGCAATCTTTTCATAAGCAAATTATTCTTGAAAATGTCATGAAATAGAAATATTCAAATTATAGAATGTATCCTTCAAAATCTTTTGTTTAATACTCAGGACAAGTGCTTGCGATGAGGAAGTCATATAAAACATGTCATTACTTTAATAATATTTAGTCTTTGGAGTCAAAAACATTTAGGATTCCTAATAATGTTTTACATGTATAAAGATTTTTCATTGCAAATTTATTATGCCGAGAGGTAATGAAACAAAAGCGAATATTAATGACAGTGAAAGTTGATTTTCTTTTATAAAAAAGGTATTTTTTTTATAAGACATACTAGATTACATCTGTAAGATAGTTTTATTTAAATCTGTGTTTTATCAACATAGTAAGGACTTCCTCTAAATAAAACTAAAGTATGTTATTAACAATAAAGAAAAACGTGTAATTTTAACTGTAAAGGTATGAGTGATATGTAAATTTCTAATTATATAAAAGCTAATAGCTAAATTAAAAACGGTGACTCGTAGAATAAAGCCTGCATAATTAAAAAGAGTTGAGTGTCAAATTAATCTTGGAGCTGAAAGCAAAATGGTGCAGCCATTAACCGAACCTGTCCGCTCAGTGATCCACCATCCATCATTTTCAATAATCTACGTATATTTGGAAATGTCATAAACAATCTTTTTTTTTATTATTAAACATTTGTAGAATTAAATTAAGATATACCAATAGTGACATTGAAGATGGAATGCCTTCAATGCCATACCTCATATTTCATATTAAATATTTAATCTTTAGTAACAGCTTTTTTACTTGGTATGTATATTTTTAAAACAATAATTAAAAATTATTTATATAATATTTGTATATAATCTATTCGTACTAAGTGCAACAGCTTCAAACACTTTTCATTACACAGCAATTTATTTTCGCCTCTCCTAAAAAATACGTTTCTTAAGGACGCTGAAACTTACGTCCCTTCCAGATTTCATTTCTAAGTAGAATATGAAATCGAAACTCGAGCTGACACGACGATTGGTGAATATCATTTTATCTAAGAGAAGTCCTACAATCCAGACATTGGAAACAATAAAAAAAAATAGAGAGTGATAAAATTCAATCCAATTGAATTTCGATATTATATGATTAAATTTGATGCTTTGTGTATATTAAAATAAAACTCACATAATTTAATGTTTACTTTGCATTTGCGTTAATAGAATAATCTCTCTCATATATAAAAATATATTTAATTGAAACACATTATCGTTTCATTTAATTTAATGAAACAAGCCGTATGCAAGAAGCACGTCGTAGCGCCGCGAGTCATTACCAGCACTGCTGCTCGTTAGCGTCACTTTTCATACCTTCTCATCTAAAACTTGGTTCCATACAAAATATTTATTTCATAAGTTTGAAATAAATCTTAATTAAGAATTTTATGTTACATTAGCTAAAAGAAGTTTAATATACGTTATTTTTAGTAATTAATGTTATTTAATGAAAATAAAACTTGTTTGAATCAAAATAAAATAATTTCATAGCAGCTTTTATTAGTTTAGAGAAGTGAGCAACATATATATCAAAATTAAATAGACGTTCTCCATATATACTCTTAACTGAATAATATATTTTAAATAATAAGACTAGTGGACATTGAATAATTGTTTCTTTAGACAAATGAATATAAAGATTATAAAAATAATATTATTTATCCAAATTATTAATGACACGTCACAATATAACCATATATTATTGTAACCAAACCTTAAACCACGAGGCTGATATTAAATTTACACCTCGATCCACTTACATCAATTTAATCGTTGAATTCGATTATATAGAAATTTCGTCATCTACGACTTTTATCATTCTAGATGAAAACACCTAAAATAAACTAACACTTATACTCGTCCCTACATATTCTGTGAAGAGTCTTACCTTGTTTGAAAAGCTTTGTAAAGAGGTGCGCCATAAAATAAGTTTCCTAGGTTACTTAGTGAAGAAAAGTTAATATCATTTATATTATCTTTTGTTATTATCGTTACAATAATTACCAACTAACGTTTGTTAAGAAGACAGTTTTGACCACAAAGAAGGAAATCTTTTAACTTTTATAACATATACAAATATATGTGTATGTTATTCAATTTCATTATTATATGTTGATGTTTACTTAATTAGATGACGCTTATATAGCTTATTAACTTAATATTGATTCAACAGGTAAATAAATAGTTTATTGGATAATATTAAAATAATAAACTATATTATAATTACATTTGACATAAAAAAATATTCACCACAGTCATTGGTGAGAATATCAAACTATTTTTTCATACCGTATTACCTAGTTCTTCTATTTTCCTTTCTTGGTCTTCTTATATTAATAAAACTTGTACTTTTATTATTGCGATAATATGAATGACACAAAAACCGCTACACCAAGGTTACACATTCAATCCATTCATCAATGAAGTTTAATTTTAACTACAGTAGTTTATAAGAAAGATATAAAAAATTTCATCTATTACTATCATTAATATTCACTTTGGTTTCAATAGCTCACAGTATAAAAGATTTTTCAATGAAAAATCATTCTACCATTCTATAATAAACAATACAAGAGAATAACACAGACAAACCGCTCACCGTGCAAAAAATTTATAATTATCAACTTTCTACAGCAATACTTTGATGCTTTGAAGTCAAGACAAACTTAAATATCTTTATAGTATTGTAGAATCTGATACATAATATACTCCAAAATACCACTTATTAAATCATATGTTGTATAACTGTAATCGCTTTTGGGTCTAGAAATAACGTTATTAACTTTAAATAGAAATAACAATAAAAGATTTTGACGAACAAAACGCTAGACAGGTTTATACATTTTTAATATTAAGTTTATAAAGACTATACATTAAATCATATGCCATTGCCACTGAAGAGTAGGCAATTAGACACAAAAATATTTACTAGATTTGAATTTAAAAGTCAGTGTAATATCCAAGATAATTACCCCTTTATTATAATATTCAGCACCTCACAAGTACTATGCAATTTCATGAAGATGATATTAACAGTACACTTATGATAGCCCTCAGGGAACAAAACCTTAATGTTTCTTTTTAACCCCTTCCTCCGAGTAGCATTCAGACCATTGCAGTTTTGTTACACGAGTACATGTTTTGTTATAGAATTTTATTTTATATGAAAAAAATCCAATGTTCTATTTTTAATATGTACCATTACTACGTATTCATTCTTTTCATAAGCAAATTATTCTTAAAAATGTCATGAAATAATATATATTTAAATAAAACTATCTTACAGACATAACTCTAGTATGGCGATGTCTAATGTATGTTGGTTGTGTGTCCAGACATCTGCATTTCGTTTTACTTTGAACACGTTAAAGCATTTCTGACGTTAGTATAAAATAAAGATATATAACCAATATATGTAGGTCAAATCTTTAAAATAATTGTATATAAATCTTTTGGGTTATCAAACGCAACATTGATTTCTATTAATTACAATTATACTAAGTTATTATTAATACAGAATAATATTTAAATTACAAAAATATATGTGATATGTAAATTACTAATAATGTAAAAGCTAATAGCTAAATTAAAGCGGTGATACTCGTAGTATAAAGCCTGCATAATTAAAAAGAGTTGAGCGTCAAATTAATCTTGGAGCCGAAAACAAAATGGTGCAGCCATTAACCGAACCTGTCCGCTGTGATCCACCATTCATCACTTTCAATAATCTGCGTTTGTTCGGCAATACCATAAACAATCATATCTTTATTATTAAACAT